>SKCR01031177.1:0-97483 GCA_019454045.1 Zanthoxylum bungeanum
CCAATCCAATCCAAAAGACAGAATTACCCTTAATGAAGAATTTCCTACAATCAATTCCTCAAAGACATATGCATCAATCTAAGAATAAAAAATTTAGGGATTAATGATTATTATTTTATTATTTTTTAGGCCGGGGCGGGCCCTGACTTTTTGTTATGAGCTCAGCTCGGGCCCGAACTGAGCCT
Source organism: Zanthoxylum bungeanum (assembly GCA_019454045.1). Lineage (NCBI taxonomy): Eukaryota > Viridiplantae > Streptophyta > Magnoliopsida > Sapindales > Rutaceae > Zanthoxylum > Zanthoxylum bungeanum. The sequence goes on from SKCR01031177.1 coordinate 186, forward strand.
ATTGTTATAAAGCCCGACCCATGTTTTTTAATCATGGACGGGCCGGACCGAGCCTTGGCATTTTTGCCATGTATAGCAGTGGTCACATGATAAAAGGAAGGTGGCTTGTAGAACTTGCAATTAGAGATGGTATAAAATTCTGAGTTTCAATCAAAATTCGGGATTTCATATCGTTTGGTACGAAATTCGAAATAATTTTTCGTATCGATTAAAATTTTCTACCCGGATTAATTTACCTAAAAAAATCATAAATCTTGAGCCATTCAGTATTATATTCAGGATGAAATTATCCTCATTCAAAAATCAATCCGTAGTTAGGGATAATTTTTCACCCGTATTCACAATCTAAATAGATTTGGATTAATAAATCTTTATCATCTCGATCAACTGCTAACTCTACTAACAACCTTAGAGTGTTTCATCGGTAGTTTATTACAATTTAACCAATGTTAATAAAAAATGGTTTTCAAATTTATTTCTATTTTTAAAAAATAGTATTATTTTTCATAATTCGAAAGCTTTTCTGTATCATCCCTGATTCGGGAGATGTTACTGGCAGGGGATAGACTGTACTAACTGTATAAGCCTCTGACCCTCTATTCATGAACATATACTAATAATCTTTCCTTTATAAATATGGGACTGTAGCCCAAACAAAACATAACATAAAAATTTAACATCTGTAACTGAAAACTTAACAATACACTTTACAATGACTGTCTCAAAACCCGAAACTACTACATAATTTTTACTTGACTCTTACTGGACACTCACTTTTTCCTGACTTGGACTGATGGACTTCATACCCTAGTGACTGCAATAGTATCCGTCCTCCCGAGAAACCTGCAAGACAAGGAAACTGGGAGTGGGAGGTTAGATTGTTCTACGATTTAAGTGAGTAGACGAAAAACTGAAATACTAATATCAAAACATCATAAGAAATCTCTATATGAAAACTCTTTTCTAATACTGCGTCTGAAATCTCTTTTATAAAACTCATATTTCGTAAAACTGCTTCTGAAGCTCTGGTTTCTAAAAAATATTTCAAAAATCTGATTTCTGAAAACTGTATACTAAAAATCTGGAATCTGAAAGCTGGTCTGTATCTGAAAAACTTGACGTATGGGGGCGTTACGTATCGCTGTCCCCCCATACGCCTATCTGGAGTCAGGAATGCAAAACCATGATTTTGGGGCGTTATGTATCGCCGTCCCCCAAAGCATGCCACTCATGTCCCTGAAACTGGTGGTATTGGGACGTTACGTATCGCCGTCCCCAAGCCACTGAACTAGAGCTGGTAGTGCTGATTCATGCTACTACCTGACCCTGAAACTAGGGTCTAGGGGCGTTACGTATCGCCGTCCCCACAGTCCTCTACATGTGCACATGTTCTATGTCCGTCAATTCCAATCTGTCTCAAGTTACATACTGGGGTGGGTTTTTCCCCCATGCCCCGAAAATATAAAATATGTTCTGAAAAACATTTCTTTTTCAAATATATAACTTAAATCATAAGCTTTTATGTAATAACTGTAATAAAAATGATCTATCGCCCTAAGGCATAAAAAGTAAATCTGTTACAAAATATCAACATGCAAATCAACTTAAAATAGTAGTGTCCACTCATTATTTTGGAGTTCCGATAAACTTTCTTCACTTCGCTGGTGAAACTTGTGTTTCCTGTGATGATCTATCATCGAATAAACTAGGTTAGAAATGCGCTAAGTGCACTTCGGAAACAAGCTAAAATCTGCTTATTCTAGTAGACGCTATTACTCTGAGGGTACCGTACTCTTAACATGATGCAATATATATGTACGAGTTGATACAAGACTTATAGGGTAGCCTCTAGCGCGTACGAGTGGAATGGTTTAAAACTGATTTGAGCAATTTTTGATGTTCGCGTCGCGACGCAGGTTAGGGCACGTCGCGACGCGCACTGTCTAGAGGCATACCCAAACTTTTGTCTTTCGCGTCGTGACGCGATAACCTTTGCGTGTCGCGACGCGTAACGTACCAGAGGCGTTCCTGGGAAAATTCCCAGATCGCGTCGCGACGCGGCGCATTCTGCTTCTCGACGCTAGGCCAAAAGTCAGGCCTACACTTCATCCTCTCATACCCAAATATGGCCAACACATCCCCCAAACATTCCCCACAAACAATCATCAATAATATGCATCCAAATATCATAAACATCATTCTCATCTTTTCCTTATATCAATGTTATATCTCCAATTAGTTCATAATTAAAATTCAACAATTTGGGGTTTTCCCGTACTCACTAATTCTCATAACAATCATAACTCAATTATCACCACAATCAAATTACCCACATATATTAGCATCAAAACTCAACATAAATAATTTGGGTCAAGATAATTTCCTTACATTTTTCATGCTTGATTCTTCTTCATCCTTTAAATTTCATGGATGCAACCCTTCCTTTTGCTTCTTCCTATCCTTTCTTTCTTCTTCTCTTCCTTCTATTTTCTTCTCTTCTCCTTCTACGTTTTCTCTTCCTCTTTGTTTCCCTTTTTTTTTTTTTTTTTTTTTTTTTTGATTTTGCAAATTGTATTCTTACTTATATAATGGGGACCTATTTGACAAATTTTACATTATTTTAATTTGAAGAAAATTTAGAAATGTCGAGAGAATTATGGAGATTTCTAGATGGGTCTGGATTCACTATTCATCTGAAATTTTGGGTCTGATTTTTGACTTGTTTCTGCTTCGAAATAGGAACAATGTTTAACGCGAAAGTTGTAGGTCTCGATCTCATCTTTCTGGCGATATAAAATTCATTAAAATCGAAGTTCTTATGAGGAAGTTATGGCCCAAACACCGTAGGTCGTCTGTAATGAAATATTGTACAATTCTGTATCAGAACTTCGAGGAATATCGATTGTCTCCCAAGGTCACTTCATGAGTGCATATTTGTTCAACATAATTTACATTATGAATATTCGTCCCAAAATGAAATGGTAGTCGAGATTATTGGTCGAATGGATTACCGGTCGTTACATTTTCTCTTTCCTTTCAAAATTATAATCCAAACAAAATAATCTCAAACTCGAGCATATTCAAAGTAATTTGGAAAAAAAAAATGAAGTTCTTTAATTTAAAATTTTGATTATTGATATTATTTGTGTAAGAAATCTTACAAACAATAGAATCAAAACTAACAATAATTTTTCCTCAAGAGTTTTCTATTATTTCTCAGTTAACCAGAGGTCGATCCCATTCTATGGAAATTCTTCTATTATTTATAATCTCATTATAAGGAAAACTATCACTCATCGCCTTTACATTCCTCTTTTCATTCTCTATTAACTAGCTCAATCGTTAAAATCTCGGAATTCCCCTATTCTAGGCGGTTGACTAGCTTCAAGAGATGGAAAATATTTGTTTTGCTGTCTGATTCCTTATTTTGAAGATTCATGTAATTAAGGAGCTGATATCTCGAGCTAACTCCTAACGTGGCCCCAACTTGGTTTTCTTGGAAGTGAGTCTGAAGTGGACGTTCTGTCGAGAGGTCCTGAATTCATACTATGATGGGAGGTCCTGAATTCCGGCTCTCACTTCTGGGTAGGGGTGTTCATAGGGTCGGGTCGACCCGCGACCCGACCCGCAATGACCCGACCCGACCCGGTCGGGTTTATTAATTTTAAAATTCATTTTCGAGTCAACCCGAACCCGACCCGAAATTTCGGATCGGGTCATGGGTTCAGACAGAAAAATCGGGTCTGACCCGACCCGACCCGAAGCAAGTAATATTACAATTATAATATATATATTTTTCATGAAATGATTTTGACAAGATATAATTGTAGCTGAAATGGCAATATCCTTACTTGGTCAGCAGTCGGTCTCTGGTTCGAATCCTACCCTCAACAATTTTTGAAAATTTTAATTTTTAAAAAAAACGTTTATGGTGGGATTTGAACTATTGATTAAGAGGATATGAAGTCAAGCACTTCACCAATTCGACTACTGACTATCTTGTGCAATTTGTATCAAAAAAATATATATATTATATTTACCCCGTATTATGTTGACCCGACCCGACCCGCGGTTTTTTGACCCGACCTGATGTGACCCGACCCGCCGGGTCAACTTCTCAAATTTCGGGTCGCGAGTCGAAGGACCTGATTGACCCGACCCGACCGGGTAAAAAAAAATCAAAAAACCCGACCCGACCCGTGAACACCCCTACTTCTGGGATCAGACTCTGATGGGAGACTTTGAAGTTAGACCCTGGCGAGAGGCTTTGAAGTCAGACTTTAGCGAGGGGCCCTGAATCCCTTTCGTAGTGCGTTTGGCCACATGCCAAATGCTTGATTTTCTTGCAAATATTCCTCCTTTTGTTTGTGTTATTTTCAATAAAATGATGAAAACAAATGATTTTTTTGGGATAATTTAAATTTTCAAAGGTCATGTATCATGTTCATATTTTACATACTTCAAAGTTGGGCCCTTAATGGACTTCTGGGTGTTTTAGACCGCTTCTCTGTTTCCTTGGGAATCCAACTGTCATGTCCCATAAATACTAATTTGATTGTCCTCGTTAACTTCACTAGTTCAAAATTTCAAAATTCCAAACCTTCCATCTGCTTTGCGAAACTTTGTGCTCTTTAACATTTTCACTTATGCTCTCATACCCCAATTGCTATGGCTTCCTCATCTTCCCCTAACAACAAAATTCAACGTCTCAAAAAAGAGATTGACACTCCCCAAGACGTCTACCTGCACCACTATTTGAGAACGCATCCTTCTGGAAAATTGATACTGACACTGTCCCTCGTGGTGGCACTATTTTGGGGGAATTCCACATTCAAATCCTTCGATTTTCCCTTCACCCTTTAATACACTATATTTGTGTATTGTACAACTTGCACCTGATGCAGCTGACTCCAAACGGTCTCAGGTGCATCGTGGGTTTCATAATCTTCTCAATGGTTAATGACTCGCGTCTGATGATCCTCGACTTATTCTTCCTATTTTCTTTGACAAAAGTTGGCTCTGCTGACGGTGTGGATATGTACACCTTCACATCAAGGGGTATGCTGGTGGTGATTGGCAATTGGCAGGCCGTTAACCGTCGACCGTGCTATATTCCATTTACGAACGATGCTGAACCAAAGTATTTTGATAGGTCTTGCTTTTTAGTGTAATGTTTATCTCTTTTTGGGTTAGTTCAGGGTTTGAGATATTTTGTAATGTTTAACATAGCTTAATGTTGAAATTAGGCTAATGAATTGTGTATGGATGCTTTGGAAGTATAAACACAATATGCTTGTGATTGGGTTAAAAATGTTCATGATGGACATGAACTATTAAATTTGAGTTTGGAACTCTCGATGATAGCTTGAAGTTATGGCTACCATTCTAGAATCACTTAGCCACCTTTGAGTGACCTATAATTGTTCATGAGTCACTTTATTATGAGATTCTATTTGGTTTATGTTTTGATTCAAAGAAATTCATATATGTATTTAGAATACATGTATGTTTGTTATATAACATGTGTTGATGTTGGTTTTGATGTTAAAATTAGACTTTTAGGTGTATTGAAGTGTTTTGAATTGAATTCAAGACAAATTTGCTCACTGCCAATATTTTACAATGGGCAGCGTCGCGACTCAGATCTCTGGCATTGCGACACTCATCTCTCAGAGCTTTGGGTGTCGTGATGCTCAAAATTTTACATCGCGATGCCGAACATTCACAGATTGGGCGTTGCGACTCCCAAGCCTGAGCGTCGCGACACGCCGAGAGCTGTTGTCAATGAGTGTTGAAACTTCATTTTGTCCGTTCCAGAGTTTCCTGACTCCGATTCGGGCCTAGTTTTTTCCTACGGACTCGTAACGGAATATAGTATTCTATAAAATAATTTAAAAATACACATATCCTTATATCCATAGATTAGATCCACTTCCACTGTAAGAGACACCGATCCAACACTAGTGGTCCCTCATCTGTTCTAACGGTACGGTATCAGAACATGTCTTAACCACACAACACATGTTGCATGTTTGATATGTTTTTGAATCTATGCCTTTATAATTTTAATTTAATTATGCATAAGTCATATTGGATATGCATTGCATGTTTTAAATTAAAATTTTTATTTTGATCTAAGCATGTTAATGACTTGATGTCCCCAAGGGGTGTGGCTTGGTGGTGTAGGGTCCAGGATCTCACCTTGAGGTTCTGGGTTCGAATCCAGGGGGTGCACTTCTTGTAAGAGCCTGGGACAGCCGGTGGTTTTACCTGCGCCGCGGCCCAGAATGGGTGGTTTGGTGGTGAGGTTTCCATCGTTTCCAAAAAAAAAATGTTAATGACTTAATTGTCATAAATCTCTCGTGATTAGGTGATTACTTTATTTTAAGTAATAGTATTAACAATGTTGGAGCATTATTGGATTGTTTGTCTTGTCAATACAGAGATGAATGAGTTCTTATTACTTATGCCCAATACCGTCATTAAAATAGCATGATAGGTTAACGTAGTCACCTAATGTAACACCCCACTGGAAGTAGCATGCTACCGGCAGGAAATAAGATTAACCTGTCTCCATAAGCCTTTAACATTCTAAAGAAAAATGGACATGACCCGTCCTAAACTAGACAACCTGGACCAAAATCCAGCATCAAGACAAACTCAAACAAAACATCAAACACATTACACGGCCTCAGGCCACTCATGAGACATCCAAATCCAAAATATCACTCAAGGGCTCCGTGCCCACATCATTATATCATATATATAATATAAACATAAAATTCAAACTCAAGTATTACACTTCCCCTACAACAAACCATCCCAATAACCTAAAACAAAAAGACAACGCATGGTGACTTTATAAAATAATATTTGTCATCCTGTGAAATCTCCGTCAAAAGTAATGATTGCATCAAAAGAAAGAAAGACCTGCAATCAATAACAAAGGGGGGGATGAGTATTGTGGACTCAGTGAGTAAATACCAAAGAAAACAAATCATAAGAGAAATCTAAAACATGTTTGTAAAACGATTTTCATGCATGCATCGTCAAAAACATAACAAGCGCTCAATGCCCAAGTTGCGTGCATAGACTGAGCGAGGAATGAACGATCCATTGTTGACAAGGTAGCGGGTCAATCAATTTCTGATGGATGAGACCCTAACGAGCACCCTGGTGGAAACATATGATGAGTTATAAAAACATATAAAAAAACATGCAACCAGCGTTGGGGCAGAAACATAATATCAATCGATCATCTCAGCGGAAACATATCATGAGAACATAAAACGAGCGCTGAGACGGAAACATATATTCATAATGCATATTCTTTAACAAATCAAAATCAATTCAAATCATAATTTAAAACATTAAAACCTGTGAAACTTAAACAAAGAAAACATAAAACGAGGCATCTACTCACAGTGACGAGTTGCAGAATTTACTGAGAGGTGGGCGTTTGATCAAGCTGTCGATCTACAATGAAAGGAGAATTTATAAGATTCTTGACTAGGTCTCTTAAAGCAAAAGAAAATACAATTCAAATCGAATGTAGATTAAAACGTGCTATCTTTCATTTCAATCTTGTTTGTTCCGAATTAAAATCACTTCCCCGACCATTAACTTTTGCACTTTAAGACATTTCCTTCTTACTGGTCCAATTTTTGATTCGTTAACTTTTCATTACAAATAAAATGCTACTGTAGCTCCTATTTATACAAACCAAAACAGCCTCTACTTACAGTACCAACAAGCCAAATTTTACTGCCCTATTTTCGGCATCAACAGCCCAAATACATCCCTTCTTCACTTCCTGAGTTCAAATCACCATAACAATATCACCCTAACCTCACTTCACACCATTCAATTATCATTCAAATGTAAAATGGATCCTTTTAATCCGACTCACCACTCACGACTGCCAATTGCCGATCCCACTGGCTACTTCCTTTTAAACTTTCTTCCATTATTAATTTAGCCATAACACATCATGCCCATAACAACAAGAAACCAACAAAATTATTAACTTCTTATTACTCATGCCCCCAAGGGGTGTGGCTTGGTGGTGAAGGGTCCAGAATCTCACCTTGAGGTTCTGGGTTCGAATCCAGGGGGTGCAACTTCTTGTAAGAGCCTGGGGCAGCCGGGGGTTTTACCTGCGTCGCGGCCCAGAATGGGTGGTTTGGTGGCGGGGTTTCCAACGATTGCAAAAAAAAAAAAAAAAAAAAAAAATATCAATGTAACTCCTGTTTATACAAACCAAAACAGCTCCCCCCCACCCTTTCATGCTTACAGCATCTCCTGGAACCAAATCAATCCCCTCTTTTCTTTACCTCCAATTCCTCACAACACCCTACAATTCTTCTACTCAATTTCAAATAGAACAAACTACCCTCCAAAGAACCATATTTTATTCATCCTAAAACTCTTTGTTTGTTTGTTTATTTTTTTTGTTAACTGGCATAAAGCCCATTACACGCAAAGCATACCCATCATGTATAAGGAACACAAATCAAATGTACACATTGAGATTATTAGTTTAACTAATTAATTGAAGTATGAGAATAGATGAATTACCTTATGGATTAAGGGGTTAAGATCCTTCCCAAGACATGCAATTACATTCAGCCAAGAGGTTTATGGATTTAAAATCCCTAGTTGTTCCAGCGAGAAAGAAGAAGAAATTGAAATGGTGCACAAATTCCACTCCAAAATTTGAATATGGAGGAGCAAAACTGGCTGTTTCAGGCGTGAAAAGGGGCAGAAGAGAAAGGGAGAAGTTGTTCGTGTGAGGGAGAAAGCGAAGGAAATGGCGTGACCTGAGGGGAAAAAAAGGAAGAAAAGAAGAAAAAAAAGAGAAAGATCTAGATTTAAGAATGTTGGGCTGGGATTACCACAAGGGGTTTGTAATGAAATTGAGAAGGCGATAGCTTTTGGTGGGGTTCGTCAAAGGAGAAGAGGAATATCCATTGGGCCAGATGGGAGAAGCTTTGTTACTAAAAAATTAGAGGAGTTTAGGATTTAAAGAATTATCAAGCTTCAATCAAGCCTTGGTAGCAAAACAGGGCTGGAGGGTGATGCAGTCCCCTGACTCCTTAACAGCATTGGTATTAAAAGCAAGGTACTATAAAAACTCAGATTTTTTGAATGCAAAGTTAGGCTCAAATCCATCTTTTATATGGAAAAGCATACTTTGGGGAAGACAAGTTTTGGGGAAGGGATTGAGGTGGAGAATCGGGAATGGACAGCGAGTTAAAATTTTAAGTGACAGTTGGATACCGAGACCCGAAACTTTTAAGCCAATCATGAAAGCTGAGATGAATGGATCAGCGGCTGTTGCGGAGTTGATTCGTGATAATCGGTGGGATGGGGAATTGATAAAGAGAAGGTTTCACGAATTGGATGCAACTGAGATTTTGAAGATCCCATTGCCAAATAGACCACAAGAAGATCAAGTAGTGTGGCATTATGACAAGAGAGGAATGTACTCAGTTCAGAGTGGATATCAGATTGCGCACAGGAACAATGAGCAAGCCTCGGCTAGCAGGAATGATAGGGGAAATGATTGGAAGCTGATTTGGACTAGCACCTTACCGGCCAAGGTAAAAATTTTTATATGGAGGGCTGTCCAAAATATGCTACCCACAAATCTGAACCTATGGAAAAAGAAAGTGATTGAGGATCCAACTTGCAAGCTATGTAATTCACAGGTGGAGTCGGTGCCCCATGTGTTTTTTGAATGCAGATATGTTAGGAGAGTATGAAATCTTACCTCATTTGCTGAGCAGATTAAAACATGCCCTACTAGTGATGTCCTAAGTATGATTCAGAGTATTGCCACAAATGGAGATGAGAATGGTTGCGAGTTGGTCATGGCGCTATGTTGGGCTGTGTGGCAAGCACGAAATTACTCGCTTTTTGAGCATAAACAAGAGACTCTTGGCAGAATAGTGGTGAGGGCAGAAATTGTGGCTGAAAGCAGTAGCCTTTTGATGCAGCAAGGGTTGAAGAAATTTGGGGGGGCAGTAAAAAAGGGAAAGTGGGAGCCTCCTCTAGAAGGAGAGTTGAAGATGAATACTGATGCAGCAGTTGACAAACATAATCACCTTTCGGGGCTAAGAGCTGTTGTTAGAGATAGTAAAGATGAAGTTGTGCTAATAGCATTAAAGAGCATTCGCTCAGATGGAGACGCGGAGATTGCGGAAGCAGAAGCTGTAAATTTTGGACTACAGGTGGATGAGGATGCTAATATGAAGGGATTGATTTTAGAGACGGATTGTAAACGAGTAGTGGACCTCATTAGTAACAGGAAGAGAACTCGGAAAGAAATTTTCTGGATCATTAAGGAGATTAAAGAGAAACTAGTTAAGAATAATGGGGCTTCTGTAGGGCATATCCCTAGACTCTGTAATGGTTTTGCCCATGAATTAGCAAATATAGCCGTTATGACTCTTTGCCATGTTCAGTGGAATGATGACTGTATTATTGACTCTTTTCAGTAATGAAATTTATATCTTATTTTCAAAAAAAGAATGTTGGGCTGGGCCTTTTGGAATTAATAGGTTGGGCCATGCATTTAATTATTTATTTCATTATAACTTAGTTTTATCTATCTATCTATTATTATTAATCTATTTTTTTTTCTACGAGTATTACACTTAATACCGTCATTATTGTGAGGGTGTACTTATGAAAGTTCATTAGTGCACATTGACAAGTATACACCTGAAACACGTCTTGATCCAATACCGTAATGATTGTGAGGATAAGAAAGGGTTCATGATCAAACTTAGGAGTCACATGAATGTGATTGAACTTTGAGGGAGACGCGGAGATTGCGGAAGCAGAAGCTGTAAATTTTGGACTACAGGTGGATGAGGATGCTAATATGAAGGGATTGATTTTAGAGACGGATTGTAAACGAGTAGTGGACCTCATTAGTAACAGGAAGAGAACTCGGAAAGAAATTTTCTGGATCATTAAGGAGATTAGGGAGAAACTAGTTAAGAATAATGGGGCTTCTGTAGGGCATATCCCTAGACTCTGTAATGGTTTTGCCCATGAATTAGCAAATATAGCCGTTAGGACTCTTTGCCCTGTTCAGTGGAATGATGACTTTCCTTCAAATATCAAATGTATTATTGACTCTTTTCAGTAATGAAATTTATATCTTATTTTCAAAAAAAGAATGTTGGGCTGGGCCTTTTGGAATTAATGGGTTGGGCCATGCATTTAATTATTTATTTCATTATAACTTAGTTTTATCTATCTATCTATTATTATTAATCTATTTTTTTTTCTACGAGTATTACACTTAATACCGTCATTATTGTGAGGGTGTACTTATGAAAGTTCATTAGTGCACATTGACAAGTATACACCTGAAACACGTCTTGATCCAATACCGTAATGATTGTGAGGATAAGAAAGGGTTCATGATCAAACTTAGGAGTCACATGAATGTGATTGAACTTTGAGGTCTACCTATCAGTTTATAAAGGTCAAGACCGTCATTATTGTGAGGCTAGAGTAAATGTCATAGGATCCACTTCCCGCTATGAAATTTTGATAGTCAAATTTCTACTTTTCCGTTAAGGAAGATTATAGAATTACGTAAAGTAATGAGAGAGCACTAATAGATTTAAAATCCATAATCATATTAGTTTTTTATATTGAATGAAAATATTCTGCTAGTGTTTAATTATTTTCTTGTAGATGGCTGCCGCAAATCCATTAGCGCGACTTTTGGATTCCAATAAATTAAAAAAAAACCGAGAACTAATAGAGTATGAAATGAACATCCGTCTTGTCTTTGAGTCAGAGCGATTGAATACATATACTGGTTTTGTGATGCATTCGATGCAAGCCACATATGAAGAGCTTCACAACATGTTATGCTCGGCGGAACATGATTTAAAGAAAGAGAATCTCACTTTGTACCTCCATGGTGGAGAAAGCTCTTCAAAGATTTCTAGGAAGTTTAAGAAGTTTAAAAATAGTAAATAAGAAGAAAGACTCCAAGAAACAAACTACAAGATCACGTGTAGCTCGTGATGCATGTCTACACTGCAAGAAGTCTGGACACTGGAAACGTGATTATCCAGAGCTGAAAGGAAAAACAAGAACCTCAGGTACACTTTGTATTTTTTCTATTATTGACATCTCATTAGTCTTAGATGCAAATACTGGTTGAGTATTAGACACCGATAATCCTACTCATATTTGCAATTCCATGCAAGCCATGAGAGTTAAGAAATGGCTAAACAAATGAGAGATCTAGTTTATAGTTGGGAATGACGAGACTTTGGATGTCAAGGCTATAGGAACAATTGTTCTAGATCTCCATAATGGATATAAATTAATTTTACATGAATATTATTATATACCCTCTCTTATTAGACAGATAATATCGTTACCGATATTGGATAAAGTGTGATATAAAATAAACAATAAAAATGGTGCTTTATGTTTATATGACAAAGTTAACTATTTGATTTGTGAATGTTCTTTATCTAACGCTCATTATATTTTGGAAACATATCGGGATGTCTTTAATATAGAGGAGAATATAAGTAAGACATCTAAAATAAATAATAATAAATTATGACATATGAGATTGGGCCACATAGGTGTTAGACGTCTATCAAAATTGGTTAATGATGATTTGATTGAAGATTTTACCTTAGATCCTTATCCGATTTATGAGTCATGTATCCAAGGGAAAATGACAAATGCCTCATTTCTTGGTGTTGGACACCGTGCTGAAGATTTATTGGGGCTAGTACACAATGATATGTGTGTGGTCCATTAAATCATGCCGCTTGTTAGGGGTGTTCATGGGTCGGGTCGAGTTTTTTGAAATTTTGTTACACCTGATCGGGTCGAGTCAAGGGAAAGTCGGGTCGCGGGTCGGATCACGCGGAAGTGGAACCTGATCGGGTTCGGGTCGGGTCATTTAAAAAAATATTTTTTTTAATGAATTAATTATTTTGAAATATAAATATTAGTTATTTTATGTCCCAAAAATTATAATATATATAAAGTTTTAATACAAAAAAGTAATAAACAAATGAAATAATAGTAAAAACTTTAAAAATAATAATAACAATTTTAGAAAAATAATAAAATTTGTATAGGGTCGGGTCGGGTCGGGTTTTAGTATCAAACCCGTTGCCCAACCCAAAAATTTCGGGTCGGGTCGAAATTTTGTAAATTTTTTTATGAACCCGCACGGGTCGGGTCGCGGGTTGACCCGACCCTATGAACACCCCTACTGCTCGTGATGGTTCAACATACTTCGTGACTTTCACTCATGATAAGTCAAAGTATGGATATGTCTATTTAATGAGACATAAATTGAAAACATTTGAAAAATTCAAAATATTCTGAAACGAAATTGAAAGACAAACCAGTAAATTCATCAAATACCTTCGATCAGATCGAGGTGGTGAATTCATCAGCGAAGAATTCAAAAGTTATTTAAGGGAGAATGAGATTCTCACCCAATATAGCCCACCAGGAACTCCTCAACACAATGGTGTGTTTGAGCGGAGAAATCGTACTTTATTAGATATGGTACGATTTATAATGAACTATATAGATCTTTCATATTACCTTTGGGGTTTACTCACTGATGCCCACATACTTAACAGAGTTCCATTGAAAGTTATTTCTACGACCCCATATCAGATATGGTACGATAGAAAACCAAATCTTATAGGATTGTCGCAATCAACGTACATAGATAAAATGTTAGAAAAGTACAGTTTTACCAATTATAAGATAGTAAATGTGCCTTTTCAATACAGCATACATCTTTCACAGAAAATGACACTTCAGACTAAGGGAAGAGAGAGTTAGAATATATAACTTGCCATATGATTCTTGTATTGGAATCATTATGTATGCTATGCTATGTAAAATACCTAACATTATGTAAAAGACCTGACATCAGTTTCGGCATCAGTGTGACTAGCCGATATCAATCTGATATGGATAATGATCATTGGACAGTTGTGAAACATATCATGAAATATCTTAAGGGTATTAAGGATAAGTTTCTAATTTATGGAGAAGATGAGCTACAAGTTAAGGGTTATACAGACTCTGACTTCCAGGGAGATCCAGATGATAGAAAGTATACATCTGAATACATATTTACCCTTAATGGCGGTGCAGGTAGTTGGCGATGTTCAAAATAAGACTCAACAACTGATTCCACCACTGAGGCAGAATTTATAGCGGCTTCAGAAGCTGCAAAAAAGGCTATTTGGAATAGAAATTTTATCACAAAACTTGGCATTATGACTAGTATTGCGGATTCGATCCCATTATACTGTGATAATAATGGATCCATTGTGCAGGCTAAGGAGCCGAGAGCACATTCCAATTCTTAACTGTTGGGGTTTTTGGGCGATGGGCGCAGCGGAAGCGCGATTCGGGCAAAATCATAATTTAAAATTTTTTCAAATTACCGAATAAATTATTCAATATCTAATATGAATAATTTATTCATATTTCACCTAAACCAATTTATTTGATATCAAATAGCGACATAAATTCAATAGAAACTTCGAGAAACTTTTACGAAAAACGTTTTTCCGCAAAATGGCCTAAAACATATTTTTGACCGAACCGACTACTCGACACTTATGGGGACTGCCCAGGTCAGCCCCAATAGTGTTAGGACAGTTCTTAGGCTGCCCGAACAGTGACGAACTCACTATTTGGACAGCCATCACCCGGTTGGCTCAAAAGTCACCCGGTAACGCCGTTTTTGGCCGTTTTCGCTTATTTCAACTCGGAAACACTTTCCGGAAATTGTTCCAACTCCCAAAACACATCCATTACATTCATATGACATCAAATTCATCACATAATTTCCAGTTTCATCATATCTGATCCAGAACCCAAAAATTCCAATTTTCATGCTTTAAATCCAAATTTTCAAGATTAATATAATTAATCATAACACCAACCAAAGTCACCACACATGAACAACCCAAGAACAATTCTAGGTGTCACAAGAGTGGTCATAACACTCTAGAATAGCAACTCTTCAACATTTGATCAAACTGGACACTAATTACACTAATTGCATCCAAATACACTTCACACATGCAATATAACTTCCAATCCATCATCCACAACCAAAAGCCCCAAAATTTCAGATTTGAAGGAACCCTAGAACATTTCTAAATCATGAAGAAACAAGAAATCAAATTTCTAAGTTTAGGGTTTTGAAGACTTACCTTAAATCCCCAAATCCTTAGCCTTTTTCTTTGATTTTTCCTTCAAATCTTCATGGATTGATCAAACAAATTTGAAACCCATTTCTAGTGAGGCTCACGGCAAAGTGAAGAATGAAGATGATGAAGAAAACGATTTTCTCTTTCTTATATATGACCGATTTTTAAAGGGCAAAATTGTCCTTTTGTAATTTAATCAAATTAAATATAAATTAAACTTTTATGTAATCCAATCAAAATTGCACACATTTAGTTTAATTAATTCATGCCATTTGTTCCAATAATAAATGGACGAATTTCATAACATTTATGAAAAAGGTTTATTAATTAATCATTTAAATATTTAATAATTAATTATTCAATTAATCAATTAATATAATTGTTATTATATATGTATTTTTATTTACAATAAATAACAAATACATATATTAATGGCATATGTCAAAATCTCAATTGACGAATAATTAATGTGTATCTAATCGTATTATGTATCAAATACAAATACATAATAATTATTATCGGACAAAATCCCATAATGCATGTGTTATCGTTTATCCGATTAAACAATCTGAATTAGCTCACTTAATCCGGTGAAGTATTATGAATAATCCGTATTATTCATATCGAGTTGCCCAAGTGCTCAACGAGTACACTTCATATTGTGGGACTCTCTAAGTTTAGGTTTATCCGTCACGAAATCCAATTTTATGTCCATAATTCAACCACTCATGAATTATGATGACCACAGATAATCACTCAAGCCGAGGTCATTGCATACGTATAATCCCTCTGTCACAGACTATCCGTATTATACCTGAGATATAGATGAAAACGTCAAATCCGTTCGGTATAATACAGTCGACTTTCAATTTACGATCTCTAAATAACACTCGAAACTGATTTCCGAAGTTATACCACGACCATGGATTTACTAGATCATAAACACGTAAGGATGCCTATACCCTGTACATAGGACTGACGGATCTTATCTTGATACGCATAGGATATCATGAGCATCAGTCCACACCCAACAAACATGCGGAGGTCTGATCATGAATAGATCGTTGACGTGACTGCCATCAAAGTGTGGAAGATAACTCATATATCCCACTGTGGTATCTCAAGTCGAAGGACCATTATACTCGCTCAACTCGAGAAGGTTCCTATTGACGTTGGTGTACCATCTATTAGGAAACCTTCAGTGACTCGTTTAGTGTCTTATCAAATAAACACCTACATATCTATATGAGTCTCCCGAGACTCATGGTTCATTGGGATAAACCATCGGACCAAGTCATGATATACGACATGTACTGATCTCAGCGGATTTTACTAACCGACCCGTATTAGTAAATCTTGACCAGGAACATTATTTAAGGATATACATCTTGTAGTGTGATTCCCAATGTCAATTACAAACTACGTTGTAACTGCGTACGATATTGTAAATCCTAGGGTCTTTGTCTAATACACACGTATCACTGAACCAGATTCAGTTTCGATCTAATCGTAATCAGATCGAATAAATGTATAAAAGACAAGGGTGCTACCATTAAATTAGTAATATTATGGAAAATGATATTGCTCGTATTGATGAATCGGACATAAATACGATCCGGATTGGCACTCTGAGCACTAACCCTAACATTAACACGTGAAAAGGAAATATCATGTGATTAGATAGATTATTGAACGAAAAGATATAGTGGTCTTAAAGGTTCAAGGACAAGACAACATAGCATACCCGCTTACTAATGCCTTACCTTCTAAGTTATTCGATAAATATGTATAGGAGATTGGACATCGGTACCATCCGGATTGACACTAAGCAAGTGGGAGTTTGTTGGAGTTGGTGCTTGGAGCGCCAATCTAAATAATATATTGTACATTATATTTTATTATTTATTAATAAAATAACTACATTTTTATTTCAACCTTATTAATGATAATGTCATTTTTCATATTAGATTGATATATATATAAATATGCTGAGAATGACATCGACCTTAGAATAGTCTTTTAGTAATACTGGACACTGGGTGGTCCAACATTGAGATAATATTACTATTATAAACTATTCTTAAAGTAAATATTCTTAGTCGTCGCTTTTGGAATACGGTCGAATTCCTATAACCTATAAGACTAGCACATGTCGTATATTGGAATTGGGGTTTCAAAGATTTAACCCAATGTACCATGTGTAAAGGAAGCTAGTATAGACATATGGGTATTCGTTGGAGCGACTACTGAATGACTCACATGTGATTCCTAATAGTTAGAAGCACATGTCAATAGGAATCTCCTCGAGTCGTGTAGCATATATGATCCTTTGACTATATGATAATAATGATTTAATGTGTGATCTTCCACACTTTGATGCCATATATATCAGAGACCTTTCATGGTCTGACCGCTAGATGTTTGTTGGGTGTGGACCGATGCACTCGTTAATCAAGTGTGTATCAAGATATGTTCTGTCGGCTCATATATGTATCATAAGGGGTTTAGGTATCCATGTGAGTAAGTCACGATTCTTAAGACTTTGGCCAAAGCCGATCACCTAGGGTGGATTGCATAGATCAGAAATATTATTCTGATTAGTTGTATAAAATCGTTGACATGTCGACAATATAAGATGTGTGCCTCGAAAATTTGACAGTGTAATCTATGTTTCCTAGACACAACTCAGATAGCCTACGACGAAGGGATTGATAAACATATTTGAGGACCTTGACTTGTATAGTTTAGAAAGGTCGTTCGTGTTTTTCGCGAATTCGGAGGTGGCCGAATTGCGTACATATATGCTATGCTTATATAACGAACATGTCTGGACTTAGAGAGTCTCACATTATGAAGTGTACTCGTTGAGCACTTAGGTAGCCGATAATGTTTGATAATAAATAATATTTAATATTATAATTATCAATTAAAATAATTAAGGGTCATTGGATAACATTAATTATTTATTTTAACCCAATTGGATTAATCAGAAATCATAGAAGGATTTTATTGTAATTTCATAAATATCTCTACCATTGGAGAATATTTTGGTAATTACAAAATATATAATTATATGTGTATTTGGCTTGATTTAATTGGATTAAATCAAAGTGGTAGACAATGAACTAATTAATTTGTTAAACTTTATCTACATTTAATTGAATAAAATCAAAGTGGTAGACAAACATGAATAGTCACACCTAATTATACAAATTTGGACAAATTGGATTAAGCCCACTTAAAAGTTGATAAAACTTTTATTAATTAAAAATTACATAAGTTTTACTATAAATGTCAAACTTGAGCAAGTTTTTAATTAAGCTTGAGCTTAAGAAAGTTAAGCTTGTGAAAGCTAAAACATGCAAGATTTAAAAATATTAGCCTACGTAAAAGAAGTGTTTAGAGAAGCTTTGGAAGTTCTCTATAACATTTCAACAATGAGAAATCAAGATTGGACCTTGGAATCAAACTTGCTTGCATTGAATCAAGATTGGATCTTGGAATCAAGCTTGCTAACTTTGGAAGTTCTCTACAATATTTCAACAAGGAGAAATCAATATTGGATATTAGTATCAAGCTTGCTAGTATTTGAATCAAGATTGGATCTTGAAGTCGAGCTAGATATCTTTGGAAGTTCTCTACAACATTTCAACAAGGATAAGAAGATTGGATCTTGTAATCAAGCTTACTAGGTTAGTTTGATCTTCTCTAAAACTATGTTTTCATTAGTGAGTTGTTTTCATTAATGAAGCATATATTGATGTATTATGTATTGAATACATAATAACATGGCTTGAGGTTGAAATTAGGCTAATGAATTATGTATGGATGCTTTGAAAGCATAAACACAATATGCTTGTAATTGTGTCAAAAACATTCATGTTGGACATGAAACATTAAATTAGAGTTTGGAACTCTGGATGATAGCTTGAAGCTATAAAGTCTCGCATTTAGTAGGAGACATCCTACATTGAACTTGGGAAAAGAACGTGAGAGTGAGGTTGTTCGAACCCACTTTAATCTAAAGTTGACAATAAGACCTCGATTGGACATTCACATTGAATAGAAAATAATAAAATTTACATATGTTATGATTTTATTGGTTGATTGTATTTATAACAAAGGTAAAAGTCTAGTTTTGGTGTTTGGGTGGCTTTAAGTTAGGTGAAAGTTATTCTAATTAATAATAGTATTTAAATTAATACAAATGTCCTAAAAGTTTTTCCTTATTTGAAAGGATTGGCGGGCTATGTCATAAATTTTTCTCCTAAAAGTTTCCCAATGACACAGCATAGGTTGTCTATTCCTAGACATGGTCACGATTCGGTTCGGTTCAAGAATCAAATCAAATTGTCTGGTTCTACGGCGTAGAACCGGATCGAACCGGAACTGAATCGAAAAAATCAATTCGATTCCAGTTCAGTCCTTTATTATTTGGGGAAAAAAGAAAAAAATAGTTTGGTTCTGGTTTCGAATCAGACCAGACCTTAAGATTACAGTTCTAAATTATGTGGAACCGTAACAAACCGAAATGAGTTTCGGTTTGGTTCCGGTTACAAAATTGGAACCGAATGGAACCGTAACCTTGTGATTTTATCCTGTTCGGTTTCGATTCCGAACCGATATCGTGACCGGGTCTGCCTATCCCTCAAACCAACTCTACGAAGGTACATACGAATATCTCATCCTAAAAATTATATTAATATTAATAATTTATTTATAAAAAAAAATCCAAATTCATCTTTATTTTAAAGTTAAATTAGTGGGAAATAAAAATGGGTCATATTTGGAAGGTTGCCAATGTGAAAATAAAGTTGTCTTTGGATTCATTAGGGGGTTTTGATTTTCAAAATTTAAAAATAAATGTAGAAAGTGATGGAGAGCTTAGAGTAGTAACCCTAGCCTTGTTATTAATAATCGATTTACGACGGCCAGTAAAATATTCACTTAGCAAATCTACCATTTCAACACTACCACCACACAATGCAAGCAGAGAAACAGCAGCAACACTCGTGGAAGATCAGCGTCCATGCCAAATCCAAGAACTTCAATTTCAGATTAAAAGCAACAAAAATTTCACCCACTTGGAAAATCCATCGATTTTCCATCTTGCTTAAGCTCCACAAGTTTCTCCTCAAACTCAAATCAGATTCTGCAACTCCTCCATTATTTCCCAGACAACAACGGAAAAGTCTCAAATCCAGATTCATCGGCGCCGTCGAGAAACTCCGACCTCGTCGTGCAAATAAACAGCCTGCCGGTGTCACTGCAAATGAAAAATCTCCGAAACTCCCACACCCAGAAGTTAAATCTTCCATTAACCGATTCAAACATTTTTCTTACGAGGTAATCCTATACTTATTTTGTTTTATGTGAACGAACGGGATTCGGATCTCAGAGTTCTTATACAGTCGGAATGGCAGAAAATTTTCAATCCCAACTAGTACTTTTTTCTACTGAATTTGGAATGATTTTTCATCTCAATTAAAAAAAACAATTAGTCATCTCAAATAAAAAATTGGGCCCTACAAAATCCAGAATGCATAAGCCGAAATCTCAATCAGTCCAGACCAATTACCATTACGATTACCAGATATAATTATTATAATTTATTTTTTATTTTTTGCAGGAACCCGTCTGTCGATGTTCTTTGGTTTTTGGGATTCTTGCATTTTTGTTTCAGTCAATTTTTGACGAAGGTCACAAAGGAATTATGATCCTTGGCTCAGTTATTTTGTTGAGCACTGTTACATTGCTAAACAAGAACATAACTAAAAATTATTGGACGACGATGGCATTTTCAGTGGTTGCAATTGCAATAGTCGTTTGTTCAGTGGTTTTTTGCTTTGATGAGTTTGTACTGCATTATGATCATCATCATGGCTGGATTGCAGAGTTTGTTTGGAAGGCGTGGTGTTTTTGCAACAACATTTTTCGATAATTTATCCCAAGGAATGATTAAGGGCATTTAAAATGTTGTAATATTTCATTGAACTGTGAGCATTCTAAGATGAGTAGTATTTATGAATCAAAATAATGTAACATTTAATATAGAGTTTGAGAATTTATAAATTAATTTATACGTTGTGTAATATTTATAAATTAACTTGTACTTTCTATCAACTTAAGTTGTCGTTTTTGGGGAAATATATAAAGTGACCAAATTTTAGAGGTTTTTGTTAGCGACACAGTCGCATGATGTATTTTGATGACTTCAACACGGATTAGCGAGACATTACAAAAAGATTTCGAAGCAATTGTTGATAAAGAGCTAAAATGTGCTACAAGATGATCAAGAAATCAAAGATGATAAAGAGACAAAAAGATGATGAAAAAGTCAAAGAAGGAGCCAAGCAAGATGAAGATCAAAATTATGATTAAGAGCTAAAACTAATTGTAAGTGAGTTTATTCAAATGTTTTAAAGCTCTTAGAAATCATATATTTTGCATCATTTGCATTTAAAATGACTTAGAATGCTTAAAAAGTCATTTGCACCAAAATGAATTTCAATGCACAAGTACATCGGAAAATAGTTTTGAAAAATTAGCAAACAGTTGAATTAAACTTCAAATGATATACCATTAGATATATATG
This sequence comes from Zanthoxylum bungeanum, assembly GCA_019454045.1. Lineage (NCBI taxonomy): Eukaryota > Viridiplantae > Streptophyta > Magnoliopsida > Sapindales > Rutaceae > Zanthoxylum > Zanthoxylum bungeanum. The sequence continues at coordinate 22,029 of SKCR01031177.1, forward strand.
TGTCTCTAGTTTGCTGCAGTTCAAACGGAACACAATTCCGATATATAGAACTATTGCTAGAGTCATTTTACTATAACATGTTCAGATGTGCGTTTTCTGCACACATGTCACATTAGAAAATTTTCATAAAATTCATATTAATGTTTTTGAAGTTGAAATTTTTACAGAAGATAGATATATGTGTCTAGTTTATTCAACAATTTACGGATCATGATTTGGAATTTTCTAGAGAAAGTTACAGCCAAAATACTGAGTGCTGTCATGATTGACTGGTCATCGGAAACATACTGAAACAGACATATCAGTCACCATACCGGTCACATACCAGTCTAAACAGGCATACCGGTTACATACCGATCATCATACCGATCAGATCTGAATTTTTCATACATTCTAGAACCAGACCAAACCATACCGGTATTAATATCGGTCATCACACATGTTAACATACTAGTCTAACCGATAGTCTTTCAAACGGTTATAAATCCGTTGGAGACCGGCATACCGATGTCAGAGACAGGCGTACCGGTCTCAGAAAGAGTTGTTGGGGATTTTCTTGCATTTTACTATAAATTGAAGCCCCAATTCGTTTTTGCCATACATGAGAGATAATACACAACATTCATATCATCTCACAGAGCAAAAACAAGAGTGTTTATAAACCTTCTTAATCTTATACACTCATTCATAAAAGCTCACACACATTACACCTTCATACACATTAGTAGTGAGCTTTGATCATTTGGGTAACCAACTCACACAATCTTCTTTATCATTGTGAGTGCCCAAGTGTGTTTTACAACTTTCTTAAACAAAACACTCGCGGTTTGTGAAATCCTATTGTTTGGGTAATTGTAAAGGTTTTCGAGTGAGCCTACGTAGAAAACTCAAAGTGTAAAGGTTCGGAGTGCACCTTGCGTAAAACTCTTGGTTGTGAGTGAGCCACAAAAACTCGTTATTAGTGAAAAGCTTCAAGCGTGGCTTGGGGGAGTGGACATAGGCATTGTTGGCCGAACCACTATATATCTCGGTGTTGTTTTCTCTATCCTTACACTTTTTACATATTGCAAGTTTTATTTATTACATGTTTATATATTAGAAACTTACATTTATGTGATATATAGAAATCGAGAAAATCAACCTAAGGCTTAATCGGTAAATCTAGTTAAAATCGGCAAAAGTTTTAATTCCGCATATTTTAGCTGTAACCCAATTCACCCCCTTTTGGGTATAGAGTTTGGATTATCGCTATTGCTTGTAGGTAATTACAGTTTTTTCTTCTTATATAGCCATTATAATATATTTTTTTTAATCTATTCTTGCCAACAACACCATAAAGATAATAAAATATCTTTATAACACAAAAGCACATGTAAGTGTCATTACACTTGATGAAGGATTTTGATAATACAACGATAGCGACTTCGACACGCATTCGCGAACATTATAAAAAGATATCGAAGCAAATTGGATGTGAAAACTCAAATGATTAATGAAGAAATCAAGTGAAGTCTTATAACTTAGGGTTCTCAATATAACACTATAAGAAAACTCAAAATTACTGACAGAATATTATTTTAGTAATCTCAAAAATTTGATCTATAATTATGATTACCAACCGAAATCGAACGAATTTTTAGGTCGGTATTTGGCTCGTTGATAATAAATTACTGATCGAAATAGGGTCGGTCAATAATTTTACTAACCAAATTACCTACCGAAACATAATTCTGTCGGCAATTTCATAAAAAATAAAATAAAAAATTAGATTTTACCTTCCGAATATAATTCGGTCAGTAAACTCCCTATATTTAAAAAAAATAGGGACAATTCATGGGCGGGCCCCATTCCTGGGCTCAGACTAAACCCACACAATCCACATTTAATTCTACAAATTGATGCAACTTGTGTGAATTGAACCTTTGACCTCAAGATTGAATGTATAAAATAGTTATCACCACGGTATGACATGTTTATTGTTACAATATGTACATAATATATATGTGTGTGTGAGTAATAATATATATATAAGGTAAAATAATAATATTATTTTTTTATATATATATTTTTCACTTTTACCGACCGACATTTCGGTCGGTAAAATATCTAATATCTAATTTCTTTTTTTTTTCTTATATTTATAAATTGATATTATTTTAACGACCAAATTATATTCGATCTCTATTTATTGTAATTACCGACCAAATAATCAATCGGTAGTTGTTGGCATCATATAATGGCGCTATTTATTTTTATTTTTTTTATCTTTTGTGGTCGCTATTCGGTCGGTAAATACCAAAATTTACCCACCGAAAATATTCGCTTAGTAATTTCGATCGATAATTCCACATTTTCTTATAGTGTAAGTGAGTTGATAACTCAAGTATTCTAAGCCCATGTGACTCATACACATTCATAAGATGCATTTGGGTCATGTGCATAATGTTTTAATCTTTAAAACATGTGTTTCTACATTGCGACCGGCACATCGGCCCTTGAACCGGCATATCGGTGTCCTTATTCTGCTTTAGACAGTTGTATATGCTCTCCAGAACCGGGCTACTCCGTACCAGTCAATCATAATGGTCAATCTATAGTTTGTATAGCTATTAGAACAGGTCCAGTCCATAGCGGTCTCTCTGTCGGTCAGTAATCTGGTAGGTCATGCGTTTTATACTCAATGATCATATTTTAAATATAGTTATTTGAATTTACAAGACCGGCATATCGGCCACTGTAGACCAACATATCGGTCTCTGGATAGTGAGTTGTGCCAGTTTTCACTTTCTCTATAAATTGAATGCTCATTTTATTTTTTCTAACTTTTAGTCTTATACAACCTTAATATATTTTCTATAAAAAGAAAAAATAGAGAGTTTTCTTCAATCTTCTTTATCATACACTCTTTTTATCATTAAAGCTCACATACTACATCTTCATATATATTTAGTGAGCTTGGATTTACTTGGGGTGAAACACTCACATGTTAATCTTCATTAACTTTTATGAGTACCCAAGTTATGTTGTAAACCTTCTTTTATATTAAACACTTGTGATTGTGAAATCCCTTGTTGAGTGAGCATACTCAAAATGGAGAATTTGTGTAAAAGTTTAAGAGTGAATATAGGGACAAAACTTTTTATGTTTTGTAACAGTTTGAAGTGAACTTAGGAACAAAACTTTTTTTTTCTTTTTGTGAATGAGTCATGGAAAACTCTCAGGGTAAAGTGTGGAATCACATTTATATAGTGGAAAACTTCAAACGTGGCTTGAAGGAGTAGACGTAATCATTGTTGGCTGAACCATTATAAATCTTAGTATTATTTTCTCTATCCCTAAACTCTTTTAATTTTTGCAATTTTTTTTTAATATATTTCCATATAGTTTAGAAACTTGCATTTGGTAATAGATTGTTTTTTAGAAAATTGCACACTAAACTTAATTAGTAAAACTACTAAGTAAGTGGCTTAAAATGGTAAAGAATTTTTAAATCAACATTATTTGGACTTATACCTAATTCAACTCCCCCGGGTATAGTGGTATTTGTTGTTCATGTGCTTGTAAGCAATTTCAACACATTTTTCTTCCACTTTCTCTATGCAAACACTGTAATTTTTTCTTCATCTCTCTTCCTCTTTCATCCATCTTGTTCTCTCTCAAAGCCACAAAACAGAAGTAAATAAAATCAAAATCAAAATAAAAAAATGTATATGTAAAATGATGGGGATTAAGTATAAAAGATTTTATTAAAAAATCATAGGTAGTAATAGAGCACATAATGTGTTCAATAAAATGTCAATCTTAGGTAGGCGTACATCATGGATGTACGATGAGTATGCGACGGGTGTGTGATGGGTATGATCGCATATCACACAGTCATTGTTCTTTGCTAAGTTGGTTTCAAGGGTAATATTGTTCAAACAAAATTTATTTGGTTAATTGGATAATACAAACATAATAATGACTACTTGTGTTGTATACTATCTTATTTTTTCCTTATTTTTTATAATTTCCTTTTTTTACGCTGTTATCCAAATTACAACCATCCAATACTACCAATTGAATTTATTAGCTGGGAAAAGTGGATCTAGTATGCTTGCATTGACAGACTCTTTGCTCTCCTCCAGTAAGGACGACTAATGATGATTCCTCTTTGTTCTTTATCTAATTTGCCTAGAGAAATCTGGTCGATACTTGGTAAGAATGACTAATTATGTCTTCTCTATGTTCTCCAGCAGACTGGTCTTGAGGGATCTATAAGATAAAAAATTCAGGGGCTCGAGCTCTTGAGATTAGAATCTTAGTCTCATCTTTCTCAGATTTTGTTTATTCTTCACCAATAGATTCATAGGCAATCTTCGAGACAATCGATACATGAGTTAGGTGAGATCTCAAAATTAGAATCCAAATTTAAAGAAATTATATTTTTTAAATGTATAATTTTTATATTATCTATCAACTCACCTAAGACCTCAAAATTTATAAAAACTCAAAGTTGTCCTTATTATCTTGCTTACCTTATTTGGGTTATTTTCCCGTAAAGGCAAAATCCCGACAATTACTAGATCCACCTGTTTTCCATCACCAACTCTTGAAGACCTCTGATTGGCCTCGTGAGAAAGACCCTAGATCAACTTTGGTGTATTTACCAAGATAGTTACCCAGCAGAACGTGCCTCTATTACTTCTTGGCTACTGCCTCACCAACCGCCACAACCGTCGGTCTATGATCCCACATTTCTAGTGCTGTAGGATATGATCGATTAACTAATGTTTCCAAATTTAATATTGGTTCATTGGAACCATATATAGGATAACATTGATTTTGTGTGAAATCTTCCGCATTTTGATGTCATGTATGTCAGAAACCTTTCATGGTCTGGGCTCTAGTTGTTCGTTGGGTGTGGACCGATGCACTCAGTAATCAAGTGCGAAGCAAGATAGGATATGTCGGCCCATATGTGTACCATAAGGGGTTTAGGTATCCATGTGAATAAAGTCGCGATTCTTAAAGACTTTGGCCAAAGCCGATCACCTAGGGTGGATCGCATCAGTTGTAAAGAATCGTGGACATGTCGATATGAGATGTTTGCCTTGGAAACTTGACGGTATATTCTGTTGGGGTTTTATTGCGGATATCCGGTAACGCAGCGGAAACAGTGGAAAATCAAATTTTCCGATTTCAAAACTTTTTCTCGGATTAATAAAATAAACTTATTAATTTCATTGTCCAATAATCAAATTATGAAATAAAACACAATAAATCAAATTTATGTGAATTTACCGAATTGCCATTATACTTTGTACTTTGTTCATTTTAGTCCGAAATTGTTCGAAACAATTTTGAATGATTCTAAATCATTACTAATATGAATTTAACATGTCCTATATATTGAAATACAAATTGCAACAAAAATTTCACAAATTTTGGCCTAAAGCCGAGAGCTCCTTATGGGGGGGGGGGGTTGTGCATTTTGCACTTCCATGGTTCAAAACACATCAAGGCAAAATCCAATCAACCCATGCATCATATACACACATAAATACACCATATAAATGAAAAGCCCCAAATTTGGAAGTGGTCTTAACCCTAATTTTTCAATTTCTTCAAATTGGACAAATTAGACCAATTGGTTAAATCCAATACTTCAATCATGTTTCTTCCATCCAAAACAAGTCTCAACACAATGAAATAGCTATAGAACAATTCTAGGTCATTTAAGAGTGGGTCAATAACTCTAGAATGACAACTAGTTTCTAAAAACATGAAAAGAATGCTAATTAGCTTATTAGCAACATCCTTTCAACTTTATACATGCTCAACACTTTCATCAAACTTCCATTCAACAAAACCACAAAGAATAAAGAAAATAATAACATGAGAACATCATAGCATGAAACCTAGAACACAAGGAACATTTTCATCTCTAATAGTAAGTTGAAGAAACTTACTAAAATTCCAAGTTTTCTTTGTTTTTCTTCAACTTTCTCTCAAGCTTCTTTTGTTTTCTTCAATGGAGTTTTTGTGTAAAGTGTATTAGGTTATTAAAACCTAAATGAAATAAAACAATATACACTTGTCCAATTTTTCACCTTGGCCGAAATTGCCTAAGGAAATTAACAAGATATTTTATTTTAATTTCATTTGAATTTCATTTTGCCAAGTTGATAAAATGATCATTACACTTTAATGATAATTTTCAACAAAGTCAACAATGGCAACCAAGTCATTAAAAGAAATATCATAACTAATAAATATCTATACTTTAATTAATTTAATCATTTAACAATTAAATAATTAATTAATTAATTAAATACAAATATATTAAATATATATATATATATAATATTTACATTAAATATAAATACATATATTCATTTATGATATTAGTCAAATATCTCAATTTGACAATTAATTAATGTGTATTTGAATTAATCAATTATTAAATACAAATACACAAAAATTAAGGAAATGACTATCGGGTCCTTACACATGTATTTTGCGTTTAACCTTTAAACGACTTTATAAATAATCAATATTATTTATAATTGTTGCCCTAGTGCTCTACGAGTATATTTCATTATTGAGACTCTCTAGATTCAGGCATATCCGTTACGAAATCCAATTTCGTGTCCATAATTTATCCACCCGTAAATTATGACGATCATGGATAAACTCGCTGAATCATACAGGTCGAGGTCATGGAAAATGTATAATTCCTCTGTCACAGGTATCCGGATAAATCCCAGAGATATGGATGTAAACGTCAAATCTCTATAGGGATTATCCAGTCGACTATTCTATTAGCAATCTCAAAAAGAATGTTTAGAACTAGCTTCTAAACTGTACCACGGGCCCATGGTTTTATCTGATTGCTAATCATATGGACTACCTATGCTCTGATACACAGAACTGACAGATCCTATCTTGATACACATAGGACACCCTGAGGATCTATCTACACCCAACGAACAGGCGGAGGTCTGATCTAAATAGATCGGTGACGTGACTGCCATCTAAGTGTAGAAGATGTCTCATGTGCCCACAATGGCATCTCAAGTCTAAGAATCACAAATGCTACTCAACCCGAGAAGATTCTTTTTGACGTTGGTGTACCATCCATTAAGAATCTTCTGTGAGTCGTTCAGTGTTTATCCGCTATAAACACCTACACGTCTATACTAGTCTCCAAGACTTATGGTTCATTGAGAAACCATTGGAATCATATATTCCAGTAAACGACATGTACCGGTCTCAACGGGTTTACTATACTGACCAAGTAGTGTAAACCTTGACCATGAACTGTCTGAGAATGACAACGTCATGATACAACTCAATGTCAGTTGCGACGCTTTTGCAACTGCACCATGACTAGTCATTCTAAGGTCATTACGTCTTTACCATATTAAAAGATTCATTATATTATATAAACTGCATATATTATTCAAAATAATAACGTTTTACAAAAGTATTCATAAAGAAATACAACCGGGAATTGGCGCTCTGAGCACCAACCCCAACATATTCTATGTTTTCTAAGCACAACTCGGATAGCCTACGACGGATGGATTGTTAAATATGTGTGAAGACCTCGACTTGTATAGTTCAGAAAGGTCGTTCGATATTATAATTAACGTGTTTGAACTTAGAGAGTCCTAATATGAAGTGTACTCGTTGAGCACTTGGGTAGCTGATTATTTTTGATAAAAGATAATATTTGATATTATAATTATCAACTAAGATAATCAAGTGTTATTGGATAACATTGATTATTTACTTTGACCTAATTGGATTAATTCAATAATGACCTAATTGGATTAATTCAATAATTACACAATGGCTTAATTGTAAAATCATAATTATCTCTACAATTTGAAGATATTATGGTAATTGTAAGTATGTAATAATAGGTGGTTTTGGCTTGATTTAATTGGATTAAATCAAAGTGGAAAACATTGAACTAATCCATTTCATAATCCTTGGCTTGATTTAATTGGATTAAATCAAAGTGGGAGACAATGGAGATTAGTCAAACCTAATTATACATATTTGGACAAATTAGATTAAGTCCACTTAAAAGTTGATTAGAACTTTTATTAATTAAAAATTTCATAAGTTTTGCTATAAATAGCAAGCTTTAGGAAGGTTTTAATTACAAGTACAAGCATAAGCAAAAGCTTGAGTAATCTATACACAAGTAATTCTTGAGAGATTAGTCTAAGTTAGTGAAGTGTTTAGAGAAACTTGTGAGGTCTCTAAAATATTTCATTAAGGAGAAATCAAGATTAGATCTTGAAGTAAAGCTTGCTAGTATTGGAAATCAAGGTTGGATCTTGAAGTCAAGCTTGCACACCTTGGAGATTCTCCAACAATTTCAACAAAAGAGAAGTAGATTGGATCTTGCATCAAGCTTACTAGGTAATGTTTGATCTTCTCATAAGCTATGTTTATTTGTGTATTAGATGCATGATCACATAGTTTAATGTTGAAATAAGGCTAATCAATTGGGTTAGGATACTTTAGAAGTATAAACACAACATGCTTATGTATTAGGTCAAAGATGTTTATGCTGGACATGGAACAATTAATAAGAGTTTGGAACTCTAGATTAAAGCATAGAGTTATGGCTACCATTATAGATTCACTTGACCACCTTTAGGTGAACTAGAATTGTTCATGAGATATTTCTAATTGAGATTCTAAAATGGTTCGTAATTAGATTCGAACAAATGTATATAAGTATTTAAAATACATGTATGCTAGTTGTAAAACATGTGTTGATGGTGGTTATGAAGTTAAAATTGGATTTTAAGTGTTTTTGAAGTATTGGGAGAAAATTGAAAGTGTTTAGTAATGTTTTGAAATAAAAAATCACTCACTGCCTGATCTGTGTTGCGACACAAACCCTTTTACGTCGCGACGCAAACTCTTTTGAGTCGCGACACGTCACCATTTTTCAGAAATATGCTCTCGGTATTTTGGGTTACGTCGCGACACAAGCCCACTTGCGTCGCGACTCGACTCCCAGACCTGATTCATACTAAAACTTATTTTTCTCTGTTCCGGAGCTTCTGGACTTCTCCCCGTTTTTTCCTACGGACTCGTATCAGAATGTAGTTTTACATAAAAATATTTTAAAATACACATATCCTTGATATCCATGAGTTAGACCTACTTTCGCTGCACGGGGCACCGATCCGAACCTATGGGTTCCACAGCTGCCCCAACAACATCGTCAAGTGTCTGAGACATACATCTCATGTCGACATGTCCATGATTCTTTACAACTAATCAGAAACCATTCCTGATATATGTGATCCACCCTAAGTGATTGACTTTGGCCAAAGTTGTAAGAATCATTACTTACTTACATGGATACATAAACCCCTTATGGTACACGTACGGATCGACGAATCCTATCTTGATATGCATTTGATTAACGAGTGCATCGATCTACACCCAATGAACATCTAGCGGTCAAACCATGAAAGGTCTCTGATATATATGGCATCAAAATGTGGAGGATCACACACAAAATCAATAATATCATATAGTCATACGCTACTCGACTCGAGGAGATTCCTATTGACGGTGGTGTGTACTTCCAACTATTAGGAATCATATGTGAGTCATTCAGTATTCACTCCAACGAATACCCACATGTCAATACGAGCTTTCAAAGTCCATGGTACATTGGGTTAAACCATTGGAACTCAAATTCCAGTATACGACATGTGACAGTCTTCTAGGTTATAGGAATTCGACTGTATTCCAAAACCAACAACTAGGAATGTTTACTTTAAGAATAGTTTATAATAGTAATACTATCACAATGTCGGACCACCCAGTATCTAGTATTACTAAATGATTATTCTAAGGTAGATGTCATTTTTAGCATATTTATACATCAATCTAATATGCATAATGACATTACCATTAATAAGGTTTGAAATGAAAATGTAGTTATTTTATTAATAACTAATAAAATATAATGTACAATATATTATTTGAATTGGTGCTCCAAGCACCAAATCCAACACTTGTTACCAACCAAATATTTCCCATCTACGTACTTTTGGTTGTGTTGTGTATGTTCTCATTTCACCTCCACAACTCACAAAGATGAGACTGATGAGTGGAAAATATATCAATATTTACCGCTCCTTTTACCTAATGTTTTGTTTAGTTTCTCGGGTTTGATGAACGTTTTGATGTGTTTTTATGTGTTCTGCATATAAATAAATTATCGGGACTTAATGGAATCAACTCGGGGATAAAACAATGAAATTCAGAGCAAAAAATGGCGAAAACTGAAATTTACTATACGTGTCACGAAGTGCAGTCCTAAATTCCAATTTTCGCAAGTTTGGTATTTTGCCCATAACTTTTTCATCCGAGATCTGATTGAGCTAATTTAAGTTCCAGATTAAAGAAGACACAAAGATCTACAATTTTGAAGTTTTACATATTTTTGAATTCTGAATTTTGCAAGACAGAATTGATGAATAATCCAGTGTATTTTGTGTAATTACTATTGTCATTTTCAAAATATAAAATAAAATAAAATAATAAAATTGTGTATGTTTGGTGGAGGATTTGGTGCCATGTTTGGTGCCATGATTGGTGCTATGTTTGGTGGAGCAATTGGTGGAGAAATTGGTGGAAGCCATTAGATTTTCCTATAAATACCAAGCTAAACTTTGTAAATTTTCCATGATTTCTTTGGAGGAATTTCTCCATGAAAACCTAAAGGAAAGTATCTTGTATATTTATTCAAGTTTTCTTGTATTTTCTTTTTATTTAATTAATAAAATTTTATGTGTTTTCATTTACAGCATAAGCATGTAATCTCATTCTGCTGGGGTGAAAATGTGAGACTTTTAATATCATAAATTAGATTAATCTCCCTTATTTTAATTAAAATTTGGGTTAATTAGTTCCCCGCCTATATGGTCGGTTTAGGTGACAACCTTATTTACCACCTATATGGTCGGTTTTACATTTCAGACGTAGTTTCCACCTATATGGTCGGTTTAGGTAATAACCTTGTTACCGCCTATATGGGCGGTTGGATTTAATTGAGACAAATGGAATTACCGCCTTTATGGTCTGGTTAAATATAATTAATTAATCGGAAAACATTGACAATAAGGGAGACTTTTAATTTTGAAATATTAAAAGTGGATCCTCTAACCCCCAACATTTTCTTTTATTGTACTTTTCTCTTTTTACTTTCCAGCATTTACTTTATGTTATTTACTTTATTTAAGTTTTTATTAGCCTTATATATGTGTCGTAACTAAGTCTGTTATATGGGGTTGTGATGAATTCCAATATCACCAGTTTATAATGGGTTATTTTATAGTTTGAGTAATATAAATGTTTACTTATTAAGTCTTAAGTTTAATGCTTCTTGTTAACTGGCCATTAATATGATTGATCTGTTAAACTTAAAATAAACTTGACAAATGAATTTTAGGTTTCAGCCTTAGACTTAATAGCCCACGATCTTCCTTGAGGATAGATAACCCTTTAAATAGATTTCCTTACAGGATAGACATATACCTGTAGGGCGGGGGTAGCCACAAATGGAACTTAATCTTAATGAATTCAGGTAACTTGGTTGGCATAGACATATGATTAATTGGGTTACACTAGGTATTTGCATTTGTCCATCGACATAGGCTTTTGTATAATTTCGTGTTCCAGGTTAGTAAACCAATATATTACACAAATATGAGATAACTACTTCATCTTTAAAAGATATTGGAAGGATTCAAAACCCTAGATAGTTTTATAATATTGAATTTTCCTTTAATTCACTTTCGCGATATTTTATTTACTTATTTTAAGTTTAAAGTAACCATCCATCCAACCAAACAACCAATCTATTAAATACTTGTAAAAATTTGGCTTCATAAATTAATAGCTTAGGTATTAAGTCCTTGTGGAATCGATACATTTGTACTACTTGAACGATACGTGGGCTTGCGTTATACGCGTGTGATTATGCACCAGTCAAGTTCTTGGCGCCGTTGCCGGGGACTTATTTATTTTTCACTATTAGTTTTGGGGTTAGATACCTTTACTTGTATCTAAGTTCTTTTTACTTATTATTTCTGTTTTTTTTTTGTTTCAGGTTCTCAGACACTACATAAGACGAACCAGAAGCTTTGAAATTCGACCACTTGACCCAGAGATTGGTGGAGAAATTGGTGGAAGCCTTTAGATTTTCCTATAAATACCAAGCTAAACTTTGTAAATTTTCCATGATTTCTTTGGAGGAATTTCTCCATGAAAACCTAAAGGAAAGTATCTTGTATATTTATTCAAGTTTTCTTGTATTTTCTTTTTATTTAATTAATAAAATTTTGTGTGTTTTCATTTACAGCATGAGCAGGTAATCTCATTCTGCTAGGGTGAAAATGTGAGACTTTTAATATCATAAATTATATTAATCTCCATTATTTTAATTAAAATTTGGATTAATTAGTTCCCGCCTATATGGTCGGTTTAGGTGATAACCTTATTTACCGCCTATATGGTCGGTTTTATATTTCAGAGGTAGTTTCCGCCTACATGGTCGGTTTAGGTAATAACATTGTTACCGCATATATGGGCGGTTGGATTTAATTGAGACAAATGGAATTACCGCCTTTATGGTCTGGTTAAATATAATTAATTAATCATTAAACATTGACAATAAGAGAGATTTTTAATTTTGAAATATTAAAAGTGGATCCTCTAACCCCCAGCATTTTCTTTTATTGTACTTTTCTCTTTTTACTTTCCAGCATTTATTTTATGTTATTTACTTTATTTAAGTTTTTATTAGCCTTATATATGTGTCGTAACTAAGTCTGTTATCTGGGGTTGTGATGAATTCCAATATCACCGGTTTATAATGGGTTATTTTATAGTTTGGGTAATATAAATGTTTACTTATTAAGTCTTAAGTTTAATGCTTCTTGTTAACTGGCCATTAATATGATTGATCTGTTAAACTTAAAATAAACTTGACAAATGAATTTTAGGTTTCAGCCTTAGACTTAATAGCCCACGATCTTCCTTGAGGATAGATAACCCTTTAAATAGATTTCCTTACAGGATAGACATATACCTGTCGGGCGGGGGTAGCCACAAATGGAACTTAATCTTAATGAATTCAGGTAACTTGGTTGGCATAGACATATGATTAATTGGGTTACACTAGGTATTTGCATTTGACCATCGACATAGGCTTTTGTATAATTTCGTGTTCCACGTTAGTAAACCAATATATTACACAAACATGAGATAACTACTTCATCTTTAAAAGATATTGGAAGGATTCACAACCCTAAATCGTTTTATAATATTGAATTTTCCTTTAATTCACTTTCGCGATATTTTATTTACTTATTTTAAGTTTAAAGTAACCATCCAACCAAACAACCAATCTATTAAATACTTGTAAAAATTTGGCTTCACAAATTAATAGCTTATGTATTAAGTCCTCGTGGGATCGATACATTTGTACTACTTGAACGATACATGCGCTTGCATTATACGCGTGTTATTTCGCACCGGTCAGAGACCTCAACGTCATTTTGGGATATATGTTAGGTTTAATTCACCTTCCATTATTAGATATTAGGGACCTTTGACAGGTGAACTTTTTACAGCATGTTTCGCGGATTGTTATTTTGATGAATAACGTTTCCACCATTAAGGGAAAATAAATAGCATCCAGATGCAAGGCATGAACTTTCTTTGAAAGTTCCTTCCATATCTCATTTAGATCCATGCACTAGCTAATGTGAAAATGAAGTGTGAAAGATAATCCTTTTGCAACAAATTGCAAATCAATTACCAGATGTATTTACAGATTCAATAAAAGTAACCAAGTCACATATACCAGCTGCTAATACACCAGCCCTGATGATTGTTCATGTTGAAAAATCTAGTGTAAATGCTGTTAGGGTTGGTGCTTGGAGTGCCAATCCGGATCATTTTTATGTCCGATTCATGAATACGAATAATACTATTTTCCATAATATTACTAATTTAATGGTAGCACCTTTGTCTTTTATACACTTATTCGATCTAATTACGATTAGATATCTGATTATGATTAGATCGAAACTGAATCTGGTTCAGTGATACGTGTATAGTAGACAAAGTATGATTTACAATATAGTGCGCAATTACAACGTAGTTTGTGATTGACATTGGGAAGCACACTATAGGATGTATATCCTTAAATAAAGTTCCTGGTCAAGATTTGCTAACACAAGTCGGTTAGTAAAATCTGTTGAGACCAGTACATGTCGTATATCGTGACTTGGTCATTGATGAAAGATAAACATTAAGAAAAATATTTGGTTAACTAAATAACTTAGAATCGTGCTTTATGAGATTTTATCATAAAAAGCATAGGATGTTTGTTTTATATGGTATAGGATGGTCTGATACGATATAACACCACATATCCTTATCCATTTAATGAATATTGTATTCATGTTGTGATTAAATCTCATTTAACCGATGACTGTCATTGGACCACCGATTTATTAAACTAATACATTGGATGTATGTAGTTTAATGAATTAGAAATTTTCTTAGATAATTTTCTTTCTTCGTAACTTAGTTAATGATTTTTCATGACTTAGTTGCGAATTTCTAAAAGAATATATATTAAACGTCTTGAATGGTTTGAGAACTTTCAATATATTTCTGATGAACGTGGATAGAATATTTTGAATAGTTCAAAGTTATTCTATTTGAAATGATGAAAACTATATAATTCATAGTGAATCTTTCAATTGTTCGAAGATGTTTGATATGATCAAACGCATGAATTTATGGCAATTAGTTCTATAGTTATTTAATGAATGTGATTCTAACTCAAAATTAAACTTCCATGATTCCATTGTGATGGAATTGGTCAGTGGGAGTTATCAAATCTTATATGATTTGATTCATTGATATTGAGTGTTACCGAATTGGTTTTCGATACCCTTGGGGTTATGCTCCAAAAACTCTAATTCATCTCTTTAATTAAGGTTCCATTCGTTTCTACAATTACATATATGATATGTATAGAAGAAAATTCGAATCTTGAAAAGTTTGAGATTTGAAACTTTCTTTTGTATAATGGTTATATAATTGAAAGTACTTGTGCCTTGGAGGTACGAGTGAAAGGTTTATCATTTATTCTATTTAATGGAATATTGTATTCTATTTGATAGAATATCTTTTATACGTTCCCGGGTACTAAAATTGTTTTATCACTTGGTGATTAACATTGGATGTTGACGATTGTAGAAAGGACTTGACTTAGTGAAGTCAAATGTGAGAATGATAAACTGTAATAGAACTACATAATTAATAAGATGAAAATACCCTTGGACCACTTCCGTATAAGTTTAATAGGATGTCAGAATCATTTACAAAGTATTTGATACTTAATTATTCTGATGTTTTCTCATCGAAGAAAATTATCCTATAACTTGTAGTGGGAGCGATATTTGATATCGATTATGGAAATTAGCATTAAACCATAGATCTAAGATTGTTTATGGCTTACGATGATCAAGTTTTGAACTTGATTAGGCTTTCGTTATGAATAGTTCATAAGATGTGCAAATTATTTGCGCAGCGAAAGCAAAGTGAGCTTGTAAAGGTTTGACCTTTATAGTATGACAGTGAGAAAAGTCATACTCAATAATCTATTGTAGATTCTGAGAAAACTTGTCTCAAGTTGCACTAATTGAACAATTAAAGATCTGTTGGTTAATGTTGATATTAAACAGTGTATTTTGGCTAAAGAATGCAAAGTGGCATTCTTGAGTGATTTCTTCGAATGAGAAATCCGTTGTGATTTCTTTGTTTGAAGAAGTTCATTCTAGAATGGCCCTAGAGTTTGTATTCTGCTAAGATCACAGTTTGATATACTAGCTTATGGAGCCTATTGTAGACTCAGATAAGCTTTTCGGAAATTAGTGTTCTCTATTTTTTATAGCAGTCAGATTGTCTAGTTTTATCGAAGTATAGAGAATACGTATTTGTCAGTAGGGTCAGTGGGAGCGTACAAATTTCTTTCTAGTATTATATATCTTAAGTCTTATTTTCTCCGTGTAAGCAATGAGAGCAATCTCTGATATATTTGATATAAAGTTTCATATATGATATAAAACTGAGAGACTGGTGAGATACTCCAATTAATTGCGCATTAGATATGATCTAATAAAGGACATAGTAAGACTATCTATATGACAGTTAGTGTAACTGTTTGACAGTTAACTTGTCTTTTATATATATAGTATTCATCTTTCGTAAAAGATGATTCCTTTGTTGAAAGATAGATTGATTGGAATGTCTAGTCAATCTTATGCATCATAGGATGATGGCGTAATGAATACATATTATATGCGATTATTGATATCATTTTAATCATAATTGTTACGGGTTATTTTGATATGGTGTAGACCATATGATGGTTCTAGAAACATGTTCTTTGTGATCTTTGAGATATTAAGAACGAGTTTCTTATTCATGGAGAATATAGTCTGCAACCATAACGTTAGATTAGTTTTGATTCTAATTATGACATTAGATGGTCTATGTCATATAAAGTCATAAAAGATGCAGTGGGAGTGTCACCGTTGATTCTACTAAACTAGTGGAATCAGTTGCAACTTGTAAAGTATTGACTTAAGAAGTTGCAAAGTGATCTCAATGATTAGAAGTGTTGATATTGGTTTCGTTCTTGCGGTTGTCTTATAGTATTTGGATTTGATCTCTAAATACATAGACAACTCAGCAGCTATAGCACAATACTGATATAGCATCTGAGTCACATTGATGTGGAATTTTGATTCTATAAAATATGAATGATGCTAGTTAAGGAAAACGGTTGGGTTTGTTGGACAAACTCGATTTGTAAAGCAGACCTACTTGTTGTTGCCTACCTCTTGAGTGCTGGTGAGCTCTTGAGGGCTATGAGTATGTGATACACATTGAAATGTGTATAGGATACCATGGATTGACACTAGAGCAAGTGGGAGAAATTGTTAGGGTTGGTGCTCGGAGTGCCAATCCGGATTGTATTTATGTCCGATTCATGAATACGAACAATACTATTTTCCATAATATTACTAATTTAATGGTAGCACCCTTGTCTTGTATACACTTATTCGATCTAATTACGATTAGATATCTGATTACGATTAGATCGAAACTGAATTTGGTTTAGTGATACGTGTATATTAGACAAAGACCCTATGATTTACAATATAGTGCGCTTGTAGGACACAAAAATGGACGACGTTGTTCCGGGCTCGCGGCCCAGTCAGGAGTACGGAGTAGCCCGCGGGGGACTAAACTGGAGAATAAAATGGAGTCGCCACCTGGTGTGAACCGGAAAATGATTTAAGGCCGCACTCACCCCTCGCAAGGGAAGACCTCAAACCGTTGGGTTCGGAATGGTCCATTACTTATGCCACTTGTAATGAACGGGTTTATGCAATAATTTAACTTTGTCTACGCAAAATATATGCTCAAGAGTAACTTAGATCTAGTTCGCATTCATAAAAATAAATCATATGTCTAAGTCATCATGCTTTAAAAGTAAGTCATCATAATGGCAAGCATACGATAACACACAATAATCTCATAAGCATGTTGAATTATCAAACACGAAAAATAAATAACAACCTAAACGTAAACATAAATTAAATTCTTAATGCGAAAGAAAGTAACTAAATCATGCATAAAGAAACAATATACTACAACTAAATCATGCTTAGAAATAGATAACATACCAACGACTTAAATAAATAACATGCTAACGACTAATCATGCTCAAACACAATATTGGAAACGAAATAGGTGTGTGTCTCAAGTGGTACGTGGCATTGTATCCCGAGTGCAAACTGCAATACCGTCCATTCGGATTTGGTTACGAAATTTACTTCCGGGTTTCCATCCGATATACCACAAGAGAACACATATTCCGTTAACCCGGAAATCACATCATGCACCAATTCACAATACTCATGCGAAATAAAGTAATAAAATAACTAAAAATAAAGGATAATAAATAAAAGGGTGCCCTCAGGTCTAACCTCTTTACTCGTCTCTCGGGAGTGCGTTTCACGGTGCCGGAAGGGTTATCATTTCCATTGTTTTTACTGGTTCACTATTTCTGCTGTTTCCACTGATTCACTGTTTCTACTGTTTTGTCTGTTTTCACTCGCGGTTTTCGCTCGTTGTTTTCTCTGTTTTCACTGTATTTTTTCAGTCTATTTTTGGGCCAACTTTGGGACGATTTTTGGGGTAATTTGGGGGCAGTTTTCTGTACTGTTTCTTTGTATTTCATGGACTGTTTTGTGTTGTTTCTTTACTGGTCACGAGGGCAGTTTGTGGAGGCTGTTTTTTATGTGTGCATGGGCTGTATGGATGAGGCTATGTGGCGTGAAGGTCAGGCTGCTAGATGGGGCTGTGCGGCGTGAATTTTACGTATGCATGGGGGCTGCATGGATGAACAGTTTCTGTGCGTGTTGGTGAGGGAAGTTTGGTCGGTAGAGGAAGGATACGTGAGGCAAGGCAATGGGTGTTACGTGAGAGGCAGTGGGCTGTTAAGGAATGTGAACTGTAGGTGTGTGAGAGGTGTTTGGCCGTGAGAAGGATTTTACGTGCATGGATCTTTTTTACGTGTGCATGTGAGGGCTTCTTGGTTACATGAAGGGGTTGTTTGTCGGTGACCAGGGCTGGTTATTGGTCGGACTCTTGGAGCGTGAGTGTGGCTCGAGTGAGATGCTAAGGACAGTATGTGAGTGAAGAGTAAGGTGTTGAGGGCAGTTTGTGGAGACGTGAAGGAAGCTGTGCGTGGTTAGGGCTTTGCTCGTGTCTCAGGCAGAAGGAAGGTTAATGACGTGAAGTTGAGTGATGGCAGTGGAGTATGTTTGTTTGGTCGGTGTTGTGATTTTGTGGCTGCTTCATGAGTGTGTCTCGGCTAGTGGAGAGGGGCTGCTGAATGGTAATGGCGTGTAGGTGGTGGGAAAGAAGGCTGCCGTCCAGGGTCATTTGTGCGTGAAGTCTAGGGTTTATATGGTTGCTGTTTGAGAGAGTTAGGGGATCAAGAGAGAGGTATGGGTGAGAGGCATGGATGGTGGTTAGCATGAATAGGGTATGGGTGGTTATGGGTTGTGTTTGATGGAGGGTGCAGGGGAATAAGGGTTAGTGCAAGTTGGTGAGTGGAGCGTGGTTGCATGAGTGGTAGGAATGGGCGTGAAGGGTTTTCTTTATTTGTTAGTTGTTTAATTTATTTGTTGTTTTGTGCTTTGTTTGTTTAGTTTGTTGTTTAGTATTTGGTTGGGTTTTGTTTATTATTTGTGCATGTGAAGGAATGGTTTGTGAATATGTTTTGGTTGTTCACGTGGGGTTTAGGGCTTTTGTGTTTGTGATTTGTGTTTAGTGTTTGTGTGTTATTTTGGTTTGTTTTGTTTGTTTATTGTTGGTTTGATTTGGTTTGTGATGCTTTGCTTGTTTCACGTGTGTGTAGAGGATTTTAGGATATGGGTTTTGTTTGTTTGCTTATTATTGTTTTGGTAGGAATTTGGTTGTTTAGTGCTTGTGTGAATATGAGGGAAATTCTTTTTTGTTGGTTAGTGTTTGGTTTGTGAATTAATTTTAAAAATGAGACCGAACGAGCGAACCCGAAGCTAAACGAGCGAATTAAATCCACCAAAATGTCAATTCTTGACCCTTCCTTTCCAACGACTGTTTCCCGCGACTTCCGCAACTTAAAAGGTAGTGCCTCCGTACGAGGCTCATCATCGGGACTTACATGAAAAAATATAGTGCCTACAGTCACCCCCACTTTGATGGGACTTGTGCAGTGTGTGACAATGACAATCCTATCAAAGTTATGCAATTCATTTTTACTTACCTGGCTCGCCAGCTGCCACCTGACTTGCCTGCTGCCTTGAGCTGAGTTGATGTCGTAGTGGACCTCGATCCTGGGACGCATCCCAATAACTGCAACTGACAACGGGGGCCTCGACCCTGGGACGCATCCCAATAGCTACAACCGACAACGGGGGCCTCGACCCTGGGACGCATCCCAATATCATTGACAAAATGTAGGCCTCGACCCTGGGACGCATCCCGAAAATGATGATGCAGTGGACCTCGATCCTGGGACGCATCCCAATAGCTGCAACCGACAACGGGGGCCTCGACCCTGGGACGCATCCCAATACCGCTGACTAAATGTGGGCCTCGACCCTGGGACGCATCCTGAAAATGATGATGCAGTGGACCTTGATCCTGGGACGCATCCTCAAACTGCTGATAATGATGTGGGCTTCAACCCTGGGAAGCATCCTCAAACTGCCGATAATGATGTGGGCCTCAACCCTGAGTGCCAAACCCGGCAAAGCTGATACTGATTTGGATGTGTCTCCGTACCCAGAGTGTCATACCCGGCAAAGCTGATACTGATGCTAATGTAGGCCTCGCCCCCAGAGTGCCATACCCGACAAAACAGATACTAATGCTAATGTGGGCCTCGCCCCCAGAGTGTCATACCCGACAAAGCTGATACTGATGTGGATTTGTCTCCGTATCCGGAGTGTTGTAGTAATATCTCCATACCCGGCGTGCTAAACCTCATACCCAAGGTGTCGCAGTAATATCTCCATACCTGGAGTGCCGTATCGGGCGTGCTAAACCTCATACCCAAGGCGTCGCAGTAATATCTCCATACCCGGAGTGCCGTACCTGGCGTGCTAAACCTCATACCCAAGGCGTCGCAGTAATATCTCCATACCCGGAGTGCCGTACCCGGCGTGCTAAACCTCATACCCAAGGCGTCGCAGTAATATCTCCATACCTGGAGTGCCGTACCCGGTAAAACTGATCTGATGTCTCCATACCGGAGTGCCGTACCTGGAAAAACTGATCTGATGTCTCCATACCCGGAGTGTCGTACCTGGAAAAACTGTTCTGATGTCATTATACCCGGAGTGTCGTACCTGGCAAAATTGATCTGATGTCTCCTTACCCGGAGTGCCATACCCGGCAAAACTGATACTAATGATGATGTGGGCATCGCCCCTAGATTTCCATACCCGGCAAGACTGCTACTGATGATGTGATGTTTCATTTCAACATATTATATTGCCTCTTATGAGATAATCCTGATAGCTAGACATATTTTCGTCCTCAACGAATGCTTCGCGTCGAAACCTGAGAACCTTCAAAGTACTTGATACACTCAACTCCGATCGTCTGAATAGGTGATCTGAACTAGACTCCTAGTGTGTGTGTGCTAAGGCTCTTTCATAGCTTTAATCCTTAAGTAGGCCAACTCGATGATTTCATCTCGGAGAATCGGATCGGTGGGTCTAACCAATCTAGATGTCTTGATCATATTCTGTGATTACTTCGCCATACTCAACATGATATGATCTTTTTTTTTCTTTCATCTTTTTCTTTTCATTCTTTCTCTTTTTTTTTGACACACCTACCCTTTAAGGTGGCATTTCTCCTCACGGTGGTCCTAATACTCGCCCATGGGTAGCTTCACTCTTATCGGTTATAGGCGGTCTATTTTTTCTATTTTTTCATCGCAGATACTCTTTCTTTATTTCCAACTATATCATATATCGTAGCATAAGTAAACCAGGGTGGACATCCAGGCAAACGGTCATTCAACGATCCATCATCCCTTCGACTAGTCATCTTGCCAACCACTCAGGTTTCCACTGTTGAGATCTCGTAATCAAGTGCTCGCGAGTCCAGCTGAGATCAATCCATTCAGAATACCGGACGAGAGCACGTCTCGCACTTGTCGTTTCTAAGGCTTATCCCTACAGCAAACAATGTCATCATCGGACATATGTCCAACCATCAAAGACTTATCTTTTTCTTTCTCTCCCTTTTTTTATTTGTTTTGTTTTTTGTTTTTTTTTTTCACTCACTCACTCCATGGAATTCTTCATTTCAACCGCTGATAATGTGGGCTTCGCCCTCTGGGATCCATTCCTGAAACTTATACTGATATGGGCCTCAACCCTAGGATTCTTTCCTGAGACTAATACTGATTCTGATTCATTCATGAGACTGATGTGGGCCTCAACCCCATGATTCATTCCTATAACTGATGACATTGTACTGTTGCTGCTTCTGGTTGGCTTGCATTTGCCGCTTTCTCTTTTTCTCCGTTGAAACCTATGAATA
This sequence comes from Zanthoxylum bungeanum, assembly GCA_019454045.1. NCBI lineage: Eukaryota > Viridiplantae > Streptophyta > Magnoliopsida > Sapindales > Rutaceae > Zanthoxylum > Zanthoxylum bungeanum. The sequence goes on from SKCR01031177.1 coordinate 44,256, forward strand.
TAAAGAAAAAAACACAAAAAGAATGCAAGTGCGTTATGCGTATGCATGCATGCATGGATGAATTTCCTATCCCGTTGGGTTAGGTCTTATGCCGGTACTCTTGGTGGCTGCTAGGTCTTTTGACAAGTCTGCCATCTTCCCTAACCAACGGGTATCTATGATGGCTCTCAAGACAAAAGGGGGTTAACATGGTGCATGTATGCATGAGGTGCATGAGATGTGTGCGATGTATAGAATGTATAGGTCGGCCCATTATCATTTTAAAGCATTCAATCATACTATTGCGAGGTGCAAACTTGTCCCAGTTGAAAAGTCCCAACAAGTTTATACTTTTGCGATAACATGGCCAAACAACTTCAAATGATAAGAGGCCTAAAAACAAAATGGCCCATCGGCATTTTAGAAGCTCTTGGCTCAATTGTCAAAGGACACGAACTTGTCCCAGTTTAAATGGCCCAACAAGTTCATATCTCTTAACAAAAGGTCCAACTGAATCCAAATGACAATGGTCCTAAACACAAACATAAAGAGATAATTTCTACTAGTTATATAACTACGGTTCAAATGTAGGTTTCAGGAGTGTAACGAAATAGGTGTGTCTCTCAAGTGGTACATGGTATTGTATCCCGAGTGCAAACCGCAATACCGTCCATTCAGATTTGGATACGGAATTTATGTCCGGGTTTCCATCCGATATACCACAAGAGAACACATATTTCGTTCACCCGGAAATCACATCATGCACCAATTCACAATACTCATGCGAAATAAAGTAATAAAATAACTAAAAATAAAGGATAATAAATAAAAGGGTGCCCTCAGGTCTAACCTCTTTAGTAGTCTCTCGGGAGTGCGTTTCACGGTGCCGGAAGGGTTATCATTTCCACTGTTTTTACTGGTTCACTGTTTCCGCTGTTTCCATTGATTCACTATTTCTACTGTTTTGTCTGTTTTCACTCGCGGTTTCCGCTCGTTGTTTTCTCTGTTTTCACTGCAGTTTTTCAGTCTATTTTTGGGCCGACTTTGGGACGATTTTTGGGGTAATTTGGGGGCAGTTTTCTGGACTGTTTCTTTGTATTTCAGGGACTGTTTTTGTGTTGTTTCTTTACTGGTCACGAGGGCAGTTTGTGGAGGCTGTTTTTTATGTGTGCATGGGCTATATGGATGGGGCTATGTGGCGTGAAGGTCAGGCTGCTATATGGGGCTGTGCGGCGTGAATTTTACGTGTGCATGGGGGCTGCATGGATGAACAGTTTCTGTGCGTGTTGGTGAGGGAAGTTTGGTCGTCAGAGGAAGGATACGTGAGGCATGGCAATGGGTGTTACGTGAGAGGCAGTGGGCTGTTAAGAAATGTGAACTGCAGTTGTGTGAGAGGTGTTTGGCCGTGAGAAGGATTTTGAGTGCTTGGATCTTTTTTACGTGTGCATGTGAGGGCTTCTTGGTTACATGAAGGGGTTGTTTGTCGGTGATCAGGGCTGGTTGTTGGTCGGACTCTTGGAGCGTGAGTTTGGCTTGAGTGAGATGCTAAGGACAGTATGTGAGTGAAGAGTAAGGTGTTGAGGGCAGTTTGTGGAGACGTGAAGGGAGCTGTGCGTGGTTAGGGCTTTGCTCGTGTCTCAGGCAGAAGGAAGGTTAATGACGTGAAGTTGAGTGATGGTTGTGGAGTATGTTTGTTTGGTCGGTGTTTTGATTTTGTGGCTGCTTCGTGAGTGTGTCTCGGCTAGTGGAGAGGGGCTGTTGAAGGGTAATGGCGTGTAGGTGGTGGGAAAGAAGGCTGCCGTCCAGGGTCATTTGTGCGTGAAGTATAGGGTTTATATGGTTGTTGTTTGAGAGAGTGAGGGGATCAAGAGAGATGTATGGGTGAGAGGCATGGAGGGTGGTTAGCATGAATAGGGTATGGGTGGTTATGGGTTGTGTTTGATGGAGGGTGTAGGGGAATAAAGGTTAGTGCAAGTTGGTGAGTGGAGCGTGGTTGTATGAGTGGTAGGAATGGGCGTGAAAGGTTTTCCTTATTTGTTAGTTGTTTAGTTTATTTGTTGTTTTGTGCTTTGTTTGTTTAGTTTGTTGTTTAGTATTTGGTTGGGTTTTGTTTATTATTTGTGCATGTGAAGGAATGGTTTGTGAATATGTTTTGGTTGTTCACGTGGGGTTTAGGGCTTTTGTGTTTGTGATTTGTTGTTTAGTGTTTGTGTGTTTGTTTGGTTTGTTTTGTTTGTTTATTGTTGGTTTGATTTGGTTTGTGATGCTTTGCTTGTTTCACGTGTGTGTAGGGGATTTTAGGATATGGGTTTTGTTTGTTTGCTTATTATTGTTTGGGTAGGAATTTGGTTCTTTAGTGGTTGTGTGAATATGAGGGAATTTGTTTTTTGTTGGTTAGTGTTTGGTTTGTGAATGATTTTTAAAAATGAGACCGAACGAGCGAACCCGAAGCTAAACGAGCGAATTAAATCCACCAAAATGTTAATTCTTGACCTTTCCCTTCCGACGACTGTTTCCCGCGACTTCCGCAACTTAAAAAGTAGTGCCTCCGTACGAGGCTCATCATCGGGACTTACATGCAAAAATACAGTGCCTACAGCGCTGTTACAACGTAGTTTGTAATTGACATTGGGAAGCACACTATAAGATGTATATCCTTAAATAAAGTTTCTGGTCAAGATTTGCTAACACAAGTCGGTTAGTAAAATCCGCTGAGACCAGTACATGTCATATATCGTGACTTGGTCTGATGATTTATCCCAATGAACCATGAGTCTTGGGAGACTCGTATAGACATGTAGGTGTTTATTTGATAAGGCATTGAACGATTCACTGAAGGTTTCCTAATAGATGGTACACCAACGTCAATATGAACCTTCTCGAGTTGCACGAGCATAGTGGTCCTTCGACTTGAGATACCACTGTGGATATATAAGTTATCCTCCACACTTTGATTGCAGTCACGTCAAAGATCTATTCATGATCAGACCTCCGCCTGTTTGTTGGGTGTGGATTGATGCTCATGATATCCTGTGCGTAGACTCGGCCACGATTCCGGTTCAGAACCGGAATCGAACCGGTTTCGATTTCGGTTCCGGAACCGTTGGTGATCGGTTCGGTTGGGGTTCGACCCCAACTCGAACCGGTCAGAACCGGTGGAACCGTACGGTTCCACCGGTTCGACGGTTCCAACCTTAACCGTTCGGTTTCGGTTGGAACCGTTGGGTTCTTGTTGGAACCGTAGGGTTCCAACAGGAACCCTTCCCCAACGGCTAGTAGCCGTTAGGGAATATATCCATAATAACGGTAATAAAACGGTTATATTTATGGGCATTTTTGGTATCACAAAAATTCTAAAACTCTATAAATAGGATTCATTTTTCATTATTTCAACACACCAAATTCTCACTCTCTCATTTTCTATAATTCTCTTATTCTCAATCTCACTTCAATACAATTCTCTTATAATCTTATTCTCAATCTCAATTCAATTAGTTATTATCATTCGTAATTAGTCAATTTTCTTATTTTTCTTCCTAATTTCTCAAACAAAAAATGGCAAGCTCATATGAGAATATAATGTCAAATATGCCAACCCAAGAGAGCGGCCCTAATGTCTGTGCAGAATCACGGAGAAGGGAAGTTAAGGCTCGTTCCTCGGATGTTTTCAAAATTCATTTTCGTTTGGAACGCCTAGAAGATAATACACAACGAGCAATTTGCAACTATTGTGGGGTTATCTACAAATTTTCTGGTGGATACGACAATATGATCAAGCACCTGGAAAGACATCATCCTTGTACTTGGAATTCATACGACGCAAACTCAAATGGCCAGGTACGCATCATCTAGTAGAGGTACGAGTGCTTTAGATTTATTTAAATATTCTGATGCAAAAAATAGAGAAGAATTTGCGAAATTAACTTGTATGGCACATCTTTCTTTAATCTTTGGTGAAAAACTTCATTTTACTAATTACGTGCATAATGCTTTAAACCCTTCTGCATGTAGAATGACTCGAAACACAACAAAACGTCACATTTCAAATTATATAAAGATGATAAAATTATTTTAAATGAAATATTTAAAGAGATGAAAGGTCGTATTTCTATATGTTCTGATATTTGGAGTGACCATTGGCAAACACACTCATACATGGGTGTGACTTGTCATTGGATTGATGCATCATTTACCATGCAAAAACGACTTATTGCATTTAGAGTTTTTGATGACTAACATACTGCACATAATATTTATAGAATTATGAAGGTAATTTTTGATGAATATGGTTTAGGAGAAAAAATTTTAACAATTGGATTTGATAATGCATCTGCAAATACTGCATCCATCAATGATTTAAAAGAAATATGTCAACCAAATTTAGGGGGTCGATTATTTCATATACGTTGTACATGTCATGTCCTTAACTTATGTGTGCAAGACGGTCTAAAATTATTATCACCTTTCCTTGATCCAATTAAAACGGCACTTAACTGTATTTGGTCATATTCTCAAGTTAGGAGAGAATGGATGAAGTTTTGTAAAATAAATGGTATTAAACCGATTAAATTTTCAAGAGATGTTCCAACACGTTGGAATTCAACTTATTTTCTTTTATGTCAAGCATTTCAATACAAAGATGCATTATGTAGTTTTTTTTCTCAACATGTTCAAAATATCACACTTTATCCTAGTCAATGGGATATTTGTGAAAAAAATTTAGATATTTTAAGAGTTTTTAATGATGCTACTTTAGTTTTTAGCAGTGTTTATTATCCTATAGCACATTTATTTCTTCTTGAGAGTTTAAATATTGTTGGCACTCTCGATGAGCATGTTGACAGTAGCGATCCTAATGATATTGTTTTGTTAGAAGCCATTACTGTTATGAAGGTAAAATGGTTGAATTATTTTAGAGAAATTCCTTTACTTTATCTTATTGCTCCTGTTTTTGATCCTAGATTTAAATTAGAAGGTTTGAATGGTGCTTTACAAGCTTATTATGGTTATTTAGGAATATTATATGAAATTGATATTACAAGATTAATGACGAAATTAAGAAATGATTTAATTGTTTTATTAATGATTATATTGCAAGATATAACTTAGGAACATTAAGTGAATCTAGTAGTAGCGACCGATAATTCAAACAAGACTTAGCGCAGAGGATCGTTGGTTATTGCAACGAAATAAAAAAGATAGGGATACGACAACTAATAACCCTGAATTAGATAATTATTTATCTACAAATTTTGAGTTTTCTAATGAAAGTTTATGCAGTAAAAATTTTAAAATCCTTGAATGGTGGAACCGGCATCAAAATATATATCATGTTTTATCAATTATTGCTAAAGAGATATTGGCAGCACCTATTTCCACCGTTGCGGTTGAGCAAGCCTTCAGCTTGGGAGGTAATATATTGGAAGCTATGCGATCTTCATTACATCCAAGCACTCTAGAAGCAACAGCTTGTGTGGATGATTGGACTTGAGCTGATCTGAGACAACAAGAATATGCCCCCGATGATTTTGAAGATTTGTTCGATAATGCATCTGCAAGTGCAACAACAAGTGCAAGTGGAACCGGAGCCGAAGGATCAACTGATAATGATGATTGATAATTGTAAAATTGTAATTTACATTTTACAAAGGGGATATGTCTTAAAATTATAATGGAACTACGTGAGCTTTGATTCCTCTCACCCTTGGAGGATACGTAGGTAACTTAAATTTTTAAAAATTTAAGCTCAAGCTCTTCAATGTAATAATTTTTTTATTTATAAAATTAATCTCATTTATTCTAAATAATTTTCAAAATTAAAAAAAAAAGAAAAAGTTTGGAACCGAACCGGTCTGTTCCGGTTCGGTTCAAGGTTCTGGTTCCACTTAAGTGTGGAACCAGAACCGAACCGGATTTAACCGGTTCGGTTCCGGTTCCACACTTGTGGAACCGAAAATCGGCCGGTTCGGTTCGGTTCCGAACCGGAACCGAACCGCCGACCGGGTCTACCTGTGCGTATCAAGATATGATCTGTCAGTACTGTGTACAAGGCATAGGCATCCTCACGTGTTTACAATCTAGTAAATCCATGGTCGTGGTATAACTTCGGAAATCATTTTCGAGTGTTATTTAGAGATCGTAAATTGAAAGTCGATTGTATTATACCGAACGAATTTGACGTTCTCATCTATATCCCAGGTATAATATGAATAGCCTGTGACGGAGATTTTATATGTATGCAATGACCTCGGCTTGCATAGTTTAGCGAGATTATCTGTGGTCGTCATAATCTATGAGTGGGTGGATTATGGACACGAAATTGGATTTCGTGACGGATAAACTTAAACTTAGAGTCCCACAATATGAAGTGTACTCGTTGAGCACTTGGGCAACTCGATATGAATAATACGGATTATTCATAATACATTACCGGATTAAGTGAGTTAATTCAGATCGTTTAATCGGTTAAATGATAACACATACATTAGGGGATTTTTTCCGATAATAATTATTGTGTATTTGTATCTAATACATAATACGATTAGATACACATTAATTATTCGTCAAATGTGATTTTGACACATGTCATATATATATATATATTATATATATATATATATATATATTTGTTATTTATTGTAAATAAAAATACATATATAATAATAATTACATTAATTAATTATTTGGATATTTAATTGTTAAATATTTAAATTATTAATTAATAATCTTTTTCCATAAATGTAATGGAATTTGTCTAATTATTATTGGTTGATATGGCATGATATAATTATGTTTTAGTTGTGCTAATTTGATTGGCTAACAAAAAGGTGTAATTATCATTTTAATTTGATTAAAATAGAAAAGACAAAATGTCCCCTTTTAGGCCAAATTCGGTCAACAAGCTTTTAAAAGAAAAAAATATTTTCTCTCTCTTGTTGTCTTCTACAATTTCCGAGAACCTCAAATGAAAAACATGAAAAATGGGTTTCATTGTTCCTTGATGATTCAAGTTAAAAACAAAGGAAAAATTCAAGAAAAAATGCTTGGAATCAAGAGATTAAAAGGTAATCTTCTACAACCCAAGCTTGAAAAATTTGTTTCTTATTATCTTGAATTCTTGGAATAGTTATAGGGTTCCTTTGTTTGGGAAAATTGGGGTTTTTGGTTGTGGATGATGAAATTGGAAGTGTTTGCATGTGTGAAGTAGTATTTGGAAGTAATTAGTGTAATTAGTTTCCAATTTCATCAATTGTTGATGAGTTGCTATTTTAGAGTGTTATGACCACTCTTGTGACACCTAGAATTGTTCTTGGGTTGTTCATATGTGGTGACTTTAATTGGTGTTTTGATTAATTAATTTAATCTTGAAATTTTGGATTTAAAGCATGAAAAATGGGAATTTTTGGTTCTGGATCAGATCTACCTAAACTGGAAATTATGTGATGATTTTGATGTCATATAAATGTAATGGATGTGTTTTGAGAGTTGGAACAATTTCCGGAAAGTGTTTCCGAGTTGAAACAAGCGAAAACAGTCAAAAATGACGTTATCGGGTGACTTTTGAGTCAACCGGGTGACGGCTGTCCAAACAGTGAATCTGTCACTGTTCGGGCAGCCTATGAACTGCCCTGACACTATTGGGGCTGACATGGGCAGTCCCTATAAGTGTCGGGTGGTCTATTCAGTCAAAAATGTGTTTTGCGTCATTTTGCGGAAAAACGGTTTTCGTAAAGGTTTCGCGAATTTTCAAAATTATTTATGTTGATATTTGATATTGAATAAATAGGTTTAGGTGAAATATGAATAAATTATTCATATTAGATATTGAATAATTTATTCGATATTTTGAAAAAGTTTTAAAATACGATTTCGCCCGACCCACGCTTCTACTGCGCCCATCACCCAAAACCCCAACAAATGCAACTAATGAATCATTTATGCACATCAGAAACATGGTAGACTACTGATGAGTGGTATTTCTATCACTATTTCCCACTCATTTAAACTATTTTGTATAGTTTCTGAGTTTTGTGAATGTTTTGATGTATTTTGTGTTATTTGCAGATAAATAAAGTTTTGAAAGCATTGGAGACAATTTGGGGGCAAAATGGACAAAAGGGCAAAATAGTCATTTCAGCGTCGCGACGCTGAAGCCTTGCGCGTCGCGACGCCCATCGTGCGCCGAATCTGCTAAAATGCGCCGAGTCCACAAATCAGAATCTGAGAGAAGTTTGACTTTGCTAACATGCGCCGTGCCACGTGTCACCATCACAACGGAGATGCTAAAATGCGCCTTGCCACGTGTCAACATCCTACGGTGCCGACAGTCATCATCGCCACGTGTGCCACGTGTCATCCTACGTGTCGCCACGTCATCCGGTCAACCGAGTCAACAATGCCATGTGACATGCCACATCATCATCGGCCAATCACAGCTTGACACGTGTCAACATCTCATTGTTTGGACGGCCACCGCCCCACGTGTCGCCACATCATCTTCCACATCAGCAGCCACGTCAGCAGGTCAACCGAGTCAACATGCCACGTCATCATCAGCCAATCACAGCGCGACACGTGTCAATATCTCATTGTTTGGACGGCCACCGCCCCACGTGTCGCCACGTCGCCTTCCACATCATCAAAATGACGCAAGCAATGACGTCATGAACAGTTGACACGTCAGCGTGACGCAAGCAATGACGTCATGAACAGTGCCACGTCATCGGATAAGATTCTGAGCCGACCAACCAGCGCGTGACACGTGTCGTACTGTACCCAGCGTCGCAATGCTAGTGCAATTTGGGCGTCGCGACGCTGGACCCTTACTCGAGCCTATAAATAGAGATCGAATTTTCAGTTTTCATTGTACCATTCTCTCTCACTTCTTAGTTCTAAATTGAGAGTTTCTCTCTCTAGTTCTTTAAATTCAAGTTTTGTAATTACTTTTTAATAGTAATAATAATTTACTTTCTTTATTTTACAGTTTTTACTATTCACTATGAGGAGGTAACTTCCTTATGCTAAGGTGAAAGATAATTCTTTTACTATTGTTATTTAGATTAATCTCCCGTAAAAATAATATATTTACTATTTAAAATCTGATTAATAAAGGATACCGCCATATTGGTCGGTGATAATAAAATTACTATTCCGCCTTTATGGCTGGTTATTTTGGTTCTGCCTTTATGGCTGGTTATTTTGGTTCCGCCTTTATGGCTGGTTATTTTGGACTTAAATTGACTTAATCAGGATACCGCCAGATTGGTCGGTTGATAATAAATCACAAGTTTATATATTATTTTACTGGGAGATATCTAAATAATTAATAGTAGAAGTTAATTCCTTTTACCTTAGCATCTTTATTGTATTTTTACTTTTCAGTATTTATTTCACAGCAATTACTTTTCAGCAGTTTATGTCTTTTATTTTCAAGTTTTACCAGCCCTAGCTATGTGTCATAACTAAGTTAGTATCTAGGGTTGTGATGAAATTCAATATCACGGGTTTATAAGGGTTATATTATAATTTGGGTAATATAAAAGAATTATTTATTGAGTCTTAATCTTAATGCTCTTTAATTAACTGGCCATTAATTAAATTGATTAGGTAAACTTAAAATGAACTAGACATAGGGATTTTAAGTTTAAGACCTTAGACTCAATAGCCCACGATCTTCCTTGAGGATAGATAACCCTTTCAATAGATTTCCTTACAGGATAGGAATATACCTGTCGGGCGGGGGTAGCCATAATTGAACTTAATCATAATGAATCTAGGTAATTTGGTTGACATAGACATATGGTTCAATTGGATTATACTAGGTATTTGTAATTGACCATCGGAAGAGGCTTTTACATAAATTAGTGTTCCAGGTTAATAAATCAATATTTTACCCAACTATAATATAACCACTTTATCTTTAAATAATATTGGAATAAATCACAACCCTAGATAGTTTTTAAAATTGAATTTTCTTAAAATCTACCTTCAAAACAATTTCATTTACTTATCATTAAATTTAGAATCGTCGCTATTTCAAATCAATTAAACAACCTGTTAGATACTAGTAATCATTTAACCTCATAAAATTAATAACTTAGGTATTAAGTCCTCGTGGGATCGATACTTTTTATACTACTTGAACGATACGTACGCTTGCGTTATACGTGTGTGTTTACGCCGGTCAACTACTTGGTTCTAAAGATACTATTCCCCGGAAAAGGAAAATGAGAGATCAATATCCTATTGAAAATATTGCTCGAGTAATGACTATACCCATATTTTATGAATCACCAGTTCTAGAAAAATCGATAGTCCCTAAAGAGACATTGGCCCCTGAAGAGGCTTAAAAATCCAAAAATGATGAAAAGTCTACAAACTATACTTATACAAGAGAAATGTGGGATCGAAAAGAAATAATCATCGATAATATGTTTGCATATACAATAGCTAGTGAAATTACAAATGATTTTGAATCTCAAACTGTCGATGAATGTAGACAAAGACATGATTGGCCTAAATGGAAAGAAACAATTCAAGCAGAATTGACTTCTTTAGCCAAATGTGAAGTATTTGAACTCGTAGTCCATACACCTAAAGATGTCAAGCTTGTTGGTTACAAATGGGTGTTTTTACGAAAACGTAACGAACATAATGAAATCATTAGATATAAAGCGTGAGTAGTTGCACAAAGTTTCTCGCAGAGACCAGGTATTGACTATGAGGATATGTATTCTCATGTGATGGATACCATTATGTTTCAATTTTTAATCATTTTAGCAGCCTTTGAAAGACTGAACATGCGTCTTATTGACGTAGTGACAACATACCTTTATGGCTCACTTGATATTGATATTTATATGAAAATCTCTGAATAATTGAAAATGCCTAAATCAAAGGATTGTAAACTGTGATCAATAAAGTTACAACGATCTCTATACGTATTGAAATAATTCGGGCGCATGTGATATAATTGTTTGAATGAATATTTGATGAAAGAGGGATATATAAATGATCTTATATGTCCATGTATATTTATTAGAAAGTCTGAATCTGGATTCGATATTATAGCAGTATATGTCGATGACATGAACTTAATTAGAACTCCGGAAGAGCTTCTAAAATTTGCTGAATAGTTGAAAAGAGAATTTAAGATGAAAGACTTGGGGAAAATGAAATATTATCTCGGCTTGCAGATGGAGTATAAAACTAACAGAGTGTTTATCCATCAGTCTGCTTATATTGAAAATATTCTAAAACATTTCAATATGGATAATATTCTTCCATTAAGTACTCCCATGGTAGTTCAATTTCTTGATCTTAAAAATGATCAATTTCGTCATAAAGAATATAATGAAGAGATATTTGGTCCAGAAGTACCATATCTTAGTACAATTGGTGCCTTGTTATATTTAACTCAATGCATCAGACCGAATATTACATTCTCGGTAAATTTATTGGCAAGATTTAGCTCTACGCCAACTCGACATTGGAATGACATCAAACATGTCTTTCGTTATCTTCATGGGACTAAATATTTTGGATTGTTTTATTCAAATGATCTAACACAAAATCCAAGCCTTGTTGGTTATACTAATGCATGATATATCAACCCTCATAAGGCACGTACACAAACAATGTATGTTTTTACCTACAATAACACGATAATTTCATGGTGATCTACAAAGCATTCTTTTGTTGCTACATCTTCTAATCACTCAGATATACTTGCACTACATGAAACAAATAGAGAATATATATGGTTAAGGTCACTTATCCATCACATTCAGAGCACATGCAACATAAACTCTGTCACAAATATTCCAACAGTGATATATGAAGATTATGTTGTCTATATTTCACAAATTAGAGGATGGTACATCAAGGGTACTAAACCAAGCACATCTTACCTAAATTATTCTATACTCATGAGCTACAACATAGAAAACAAATTGATGTCAAGCAAATACATTCAACTGGTAACTTTACATACTTATTTACTAAAGTTTTACCGACAATATAGTATTGGCATGGGTCGACTTAGTAAATTATCCTGATGATATCTTTTGACGGAGAGTATTTCATCAGGGGGAGCATATTCATTGACATCATGAATTATTGTTAGATAAAAACGCATTGTACTCTTTTTCCTTCAACCGGGTTTTGTCCCACTGGGTTTTACTGGCAAGATTTTAATGAGGCGATGTTAGGTCAATTATTATAAAATTAAAGTGATATGTCCTAAGAGGGAGTGTTGTAAATAATATGGTCACTCACTTTTATTTCCAATTTTATTTTATCCTACATTACTTAGGGATACCAATTTTAACTTAATCTTTGTCTATAAATAGAGAGTAACTCATGTAAATTTTATTGAATTGATAATTAATAAGAAAAGCCTGCAGTTTTTCAATATATCTTCTCTTCTTCTATTTCTCTCTTATTTTATAACAAAATTAATAAATTTTTTTATTATATTTATTAGGTAATTATATTCCATTACTATTTTTTTTTTAAAAATTAATTAAACTCTGGTCCGGTTAACGGTTCCATAATTTTATATAACCATAACGAAACTGAAATGATCTCATTCAATTATAATTTTACAAAATTGTGAAATCGTTAACCATTCGGTTTAATTCTGATTTTCAATCGAACTAAACCGGTCACCATGTGAAATGATGACCATTGTGAGGTAAATTTACTCTTTAAAAAAAAGAACAGTATAAAACGAAAGAGAAATGGGGCCCACCACCAGCACGTGCTGATGATTGGAAATTCCTCATGGGAGGGGCGTGAAGTTTGAAGACAAAAGTTGTTATGTCAGTAGGTCCCACCAGACATTTGAATAGTTGCACGGTGGCCGCCGATCTTTCCGCCACGCGCAGATCTGACGGGCTACGCTCACAGTCAAAGAGCTATCTTGAATGGTCTCTTTGACCGCACCGGAAACATAATTTTCAATTGCTTCAAAAAAAAAAAATTTCAAGGTTTTGACAGGATTTTCAGTTCAGTACTTTTTCGATTGACTCTTATACCCTTCAATCGTTTATCATTTTACTACAACACCGGATCTGAAAATTCTTGCCTAATTTGTTCAAAATTTTTACAAGCCAACAATTTATTTAATTAGAAAATTATTTTAAAAATCATTTTAACCATGACAAATTCTTAAAAAAAGTCTTAATAAGTTTCATAAGTAATCTTAATTCATAAATTTTTATTTTAAATTGAATTTGAATATATTTATATCTCTATTTCACTTATCTCCATTTCAATCTTAAATATTTTTAAATAAAATATTTTTAAATAAAATATTTTTTTAAACAATGTCTTTATATTATATGCCGTACATGTGCTAACTTATATCGATATTTTATTATTTTAGAAAATCAAATGGTATGTTTTTTTCTTGAATGGATCTCGATGGTTTGATAAGAAAATATTAATAGTAAATGTTAAAGAAATAATATTTCCTTATTATTAAAACGATCTCAAAGATGTAATTAGAATCTCAAAATATTATTCCAAAATCTTTAAGATTTGTGATATTATTATATTTTCATTATTAGTATTATTTCTTTCATATTTTAATTTCATGTATTACTTATATAAAGACTCGTATCATTGTAAATAATATAGAGTGAATTGATTTTTTTTTTTAAGTATATAACAATAAATATAATATTAAATGTATCAAAATAGATAATATAATGAGGTTTATCTTTAAGAGTAAGCATCCTGCAAAAAAATATATAGAGCAACAACATATTAATATATATATATATATATATACACACACGCTAATTGATAAATGATTAGTCTTTAGCGTTGAGTTAATTACCATCGAAATTTGGTTGTTGTTCACGATTTTTTTAAGGGTTGGATTTCAAATATATTTTTGGTTATTGTGCTCGTGAACGATAATTTTAATTTATTTAATTTTTATTTAGATATGTACAAATATATTTTTAGGTATGTAAAATGATATTGTGATTGTGATTAAGCAATTATAATTGATATTGTTGTTGAAAATTCTTTAAAATATTGACTTTGGATGGAGGAGGGACATATCCATTGGATGGTACCCCATGTGAATATATCCTCCAATTTAGAATAAAACTTCCATATGATACATGGAATGGATACAACCCTTAGGATGGTTGCACCCCAAACCAAAGAGTGCCCTTAAGGCACCCTTCCATGTCTATTTAAGGAGAGTTGAAGTTTATTCTGAGGATCCAATAGAGATAACAAGTCTTGAGTCTCACATATTTCATTTTTGAGTAAAGAGAGAGTCTCACCATTTTCAAGTTCGTGATCTTGTTAAGGAGTGACCATTGAATAAGAGGAATCCGAGTTATCCTGGGAGAACATTAGCCACAAAACCCGTAGAGCATCGAGACGGGGCTGATAAGTTCTTAAGGACAGAGAATCTTCTCGACCTGGACTATTGCATTCGTCATTTTTCTAGTTTTTCTTCATTTTTAAAAGTTTTAGGGTTCTTACATGTAAAAGTAGATCTACTTTTGAATTCTGTGTTTTGATTGTTTAAAGCATGTTAATTTTATGTTTAATGACACTAAAACACCAACAATCTTAAGAACTTATCATATAGTGTTGTTAGATAGTAATTCGCATGCTTAGATAAGAAAATTTTCTGGAAAAATATAGTATGTAAATGAAAAATACGCTGGGCGTTCGAACACTTGACGAACACAAATGCTAAAATCTGAAATTTCGTAAGAATGTTCGAACGCATCTCGAACGCAAGCCTTTTGCCTAAGAACGTTCGAAAGCGTTTTCAAACGCAAATCGAACACAAGCCCTCTGACTTAAAACGTTCGAATGCGTCTTAAACGCGATAAGAACATAGACTCTCTGGAATATTCCATTCGAACGCGTTCTCGAACGCTATAAGAACATGAACTCTTTAGAACACATCGTTCGAACGCGTTATCAAATGCTACACGAACGTAAACTCTCTGAAACACTTTGTTCGAACGCGTTCTCGAACGCAGCACGAATGTACACACACTGAACAGTCTCGTTCAAACGTAAATACGAACGCGACACTAACGAACTAGGTCCTGGAATTGTTTTTAAATTGAAAAGACTTAGATTAATTTAATATTAACTTAGTAAATCATATACTGAATCACAATAATCTTGGTAGTATAGATTTAAGTTATTATTATGGTGCTCAATTATCACAAGCATTCACATAGTGATAAAGTTGAAAAATAATTGTGTGTTGCATAATTGGTTGAGAATTTAAAGTGTAATCATACACAAGTAATTCCATCCAATCTTGATTGACACATACATATATATCTACACATATCGAATATTGTATTGTAAATCATAAGTGTAATACTGAGTTTGAATTGCTAAGAGATCATATTGAAAAAGTGTTTAAAATGATATTTTGTCAAAAAGGCGATAAGAGCCTAAGTGGTCAGGGATTTAAGTGGTTACTTCGAATCCCTTCGTCCACTGGGAATATTTCTTTATTTACTTTACATAAGAATCTTTAGTCGAAATTCAAGGACTTGTGTTTATTGGAACCACCATCCAATAGAACAACGAGTGGATACTTAGTATATCACTTTGAACAAGATCATTTGTTGATCGTTGTGCAATTTGTCTTTTGCAACTTATTGACCCCTGTTGGTTTTTCCAGTTACATATGGCTAGCGGAAACATCACAGTATCGGTCTCTCATGGAGAAAAATCGAAAAAGTTTGGTGGGGC
Source organism: Zanthoxylum bungeanum (assembly GCA_019454045.1). Taxonomy (NCBI): domain Eukaryota; kingdom Viridiplantae; phylum Streptophyta; class Magnoliopsida; order Sapindales; family Rutaceae; genus Zanthoxylum; species Zanthoxylum bungeanum. The sequence continues at coordinate 59,988 of SKCR01031177.1, forward strand.
AAACTTTAAACAGTGGCAGAACAAAATGTTGTTCTACCTGACAACTCTCCAGTTGGCTAATTTCCTCAAAGATCCTCCAGATCCTGTGGAGGGTGAATCGGAAATAGCAAAAGAACTGCGAGAACAGACATGGTTGTCTAGAGACTTCCTGTGTAAGAACTACATTTTGGGTGGACTTGACAATACCCTGTACAATGTGTACCAAGGCATGTCTTCTGCGAATATTCTTTGGGAATTTCTCGAGAAGAAATACAAAACAGAGGATGTCGGTCAAAAGAAATTTGTCGTGGGTAGGTTTATGGACTACAAGATGGTAGATTCAAGAACGGTGATGTCTCAATTGGGTGAACTGCAATTGATCATTCATGAAATAATGGATGAAGAAATGAAACTCTGTGAGACGTTTCAAGTTGCCACCATAATTGAAAAGTTGCCTCCATCATGGAAGGACTTCAGGAGCTATCTGAAACACAAAAAGAAGCAGATGAGCCTTGAAGACCTTGGCGTTCGACTGAGGATCGAAGAGGACAACAGAAAGTCCGAGAAGGCCAATATCATTGAAGATGGAAAGAGCGACTGACTGAAGAGATCTCAAAGATGAACCTTTCAGCAATGGTAACTGAAGCCAACTTAGTTGGGAATCCGAGAGAATGGTGGGTAGACATTGGGGTTACTCGTCATATCTGTGCAAATAGTAAGATGTTTTCCTTGTATCAGAAGATCGATGGCGGCGATCATCTGACAATGGGAAACTCGTCTACCTCAAGAGTGGTTGGACAAGGAACAGTGGTTCTGAAGATGACATCCGGAAAAGAGCTTACATTGTAGAATGTATTGCATGTTCCAGATATTCGGAAGAACTTGGTCTTGGTCTCTCTATTTAGCAAGGCTGGTTTTAAGCTTGTATTTGTTTATGATAAATTTGTAATGACCAAAAATGATGTTTATGTAGGAAGAGGATACCTCACTGAGGGCCTTTCCAAATTCAATGTGATGACTGTCAATAGACACAATGGTAATAATAAAGCTACGACTTATGCTTATATTATTGAGTCACAAAATTTATGGCATGGGAGGTTAGAACATGTTAATTATGATACGATGCGTAAATTAATTAACATGGACCTTATACCTAAATTTGCAATTGATATCCAACATAAGTGTGAGGCATGTGTTGAAGCAAAAACTCATAGAACATCATTTCATTCCATCAAACGAAGTTTTGATCCCTTGGAACTTGTACACACAAATGTGTGTGATATGAATATTGTGCAAACAAGAGGCGGTAAAAAGTATTTTGTCACTTTTATCGATGATAGCACAAGATTATGTTATGTGTATTTGCTGAGGAGCAAAGATGAAATTATTGAGAGCTTTATACATTATAAGAACGAAGTTGAAAATCAACTTGGCAAGAAAATCAAGAGAATCATTAGTGATAGAGGTTGTGAATATGTGTCACCATTCGGTGAATATTGTTCCGTGCACGGAATTATTCACGAAACCACTACTCTTTATTCTCCTCAATAAAATGGGATTGTTGAGCGCAAAAACCGAACGTTAAAGGAAATGATGAACGCCATGTTGACAAGTTCTGGTTTACCCCAGAACTTGTGGGGGGAAGCCTTACTGTCCGCGAACTACGTTCTAAACAAGCTTCCTCACAGAAGATTGGACAAGACACCATATGAGTTGTGGAAGGGTCACATATCTTCTTACAAATACCTAACAGTGTGAGGGTGTCTTGCCAAAGTAATTGTTCCTAAACCTAAGAAGGTTAGAATAGGACCCAAAACTGTTGACTGTATATTCATTGGATATGCTCACAACAGTAGTGCGTATCGATTCTTGGTACACAAGTATGAGATTCCTGACATCAATCTGAATATGATAATTGAGCCAAGGAATGCAACATTTTTTGAAGAGACATTTCCTTGTAAAGAAAGACAAAGAACAGAGTCTCGCAAAAGAGCTATTGATACTGTCAAGGACAGTGATCAGGTTGACCAAGAGTCGGACCAATGCATAAACGTTGAGACAATCGAACCTAGACGTAGCAAAAGAGCTAGAACGTCTAAGTCAATTGGTCCCGATTTTCTAACATACTTGTTAGAAAATGAGCCTCAAAGTTATAAAGAAGCAATGTCTTCTTCGGAGGCACCTCTGTGGAAAGAGGCTATAAACAGTGAGATTGATTCAATCCTACAGAACCATACTTGGGAGTTGGTTGATCTTCCTCTAGGTTGTAAGCCACTGGGCTATAAATGGATATTCAAATGGAAGATGAAACCGGATGGATCAATAGATAAGTAAAAGGCAAGGCTTGTCATAAAAGGTTATAGACAAAAAGAAGGTCTTGATCACTTTGACACCTATTCACCAATGACTCGTATCACATCGATAAGAATGCACATAGCCATAGCAGCTATATTTAGTCTTGAAATACATCAAATGGATGTTAAGATGGTATTCTTGAATGGTGAATTAGATGAAGAGATTTACATGGAACAACCAGAATGGTTTAATGTTCCTGGACAAGAACAGAAGGTGTGCAAACTTGTAAAATCCTTGTATGGATTAAAACAAGCACCTAAACAATGGCATAAGAAATTTGACAAAGAAATGTTGTCAAGTGAGTTTAAAACCAATGAGTGTGATAAGTGTGTGTACACTAAATCAACTCAAAAATAATATGTCATTATGTGTCTCTACGTAGACGATATGCTGATAATTGGTAGTAATCATGAAATGATTCAGTCTACCAAGAAAGTGTTATCCAACAAATTTGATATGAAAGATTTGGGTATAGCTGATGTGATCCTAGGAATTAATATTTCTAGGACATCGGACAGATATATATTATCTCAGACTCATTATATTGAGAAGATTCTTGAGAAATATAACATAAGGAATCTAAATGTGGCTAGAACCCATGTGGACCTAACTCTTCATCTATCAAAGAATACTGGCTCAAGCGTATCGCAATTAGAGTATTCGAGAATCATCGGAAGTCTGATGTATCTCACGAATTGCACATGACCTGATATTGCTCAAGCTGTGAACAGGCTTAGCAGATTTACGAGTAATCCAGGATATAACTACTAGAAAGCCATAGTAAGAGTTTTGAGGTATCTGAGAGAAACTTCAAAATATGGGCTACATTACGAGAGATATCCTGATATTCTAGAGGGATACAACGATGCTAACTGGATATCTGATACAGTGGATTCCAAATCTACGAGTGGATTTATTTTCACACTTGGTAATGCAGCCGTGTCATGGAAATCCTCGAGGCAAACATGTATTGCCCGATCTACTATGGAATCGGAGTTCATAGCATTAGACAAAACAGCGGAAGAAGCAGAATGGTTAGAAACTTACTGGAGGATATTCCTAATTGGCCCAAACTGGTGCTAGCGATTAGCATACATTGAAATAGCCAATAAGCTATTGGGAGAGCCCAAAATACAGTGTAAAATGGTAAGTCTCGACACATACATCGGAGACATAATACCATACGTCGACTGTTCTCAAGTGGCATAATATCGATCGATTATGTTAAGTCGAATGAAAACCTAGCGGATCCACTAACTAAAGGTTTACCTCGAGAGCAAGTTGAGAAGTCATCGAGGGGAATGGGCTTGAAGCCTATAATCTAAGAATTGTCACTGTGGAAACTCAACCTATGTGAATGGAGATCCCAAGATCTAGGTTCAAAAGGGACAACAGAAACTTTGTGCAATTCAAAATAAGCACTGAAGAGTTTTGTACTCTTTCCCATTCCGATAATGACGCAGAGTGCTGTCTGTCAAGGTTAGGATAAGCTAAGGCTTTTAATGATCACTATATTAGAAGATGAGTCCTAATGGGGGTAAAGACAGATTATCTTTTCATAGTAGATCACCTATTTCAAGTAAGAAGTGAGGTCGCTTCCATGGGATTTTACAGGCTGATTTCCCTAAAGTGCTTGATGAATCCAGGACCATTGTTCAAGGCCGAAATGAACACAACCGTAGAACGGGAAATGGTCGAAGTAAAGCTGTGTGTTGGCAATTGTCTTGGTTTACACCAACGGCAGAACAGTTCAAGACTATGGGTCACTGGTTTGCTAAGTAAATTCGATTGTCATTCACTAGGAAAGGTTCAAGGCGAAAGCTACCTATTTCGATGCAGCTTTAGTTCACGGAAACTCTCTCAAGTATCTGCATGAATATTTGAAGAATTGTGGGGGATTGTTGAAAATTCTTCAAAATATTGACTTTGGATGGAGGAGTGACATATCCCTTGGATGGTACTCCATGGGGATATGTTCTCCAATTTAGAATAAAACTTCCATATGATACATGGAAGGGATACAACCCTTAGGAGGGTTGCACCCCAAACCAAAAAGTGCCCTTAAGGCACCCTTCCATGTCTATTTAAGGAGGGTTGAAGTTTATTCTGAGGATCCAATAGAGATAACAAGTCTTGAGTCTCACATATTTCATTTTTGAGTAAAGAGAGAGTCCCACCATTTTCAAGCTCGTGATCTTGTTATGGAGTGCCCATTGAACAATAGGAATCTGAGTTATCATGGGAGAACATTAGTCACAAAACCCATAGAGCACCGAGACGGGGCTGATAAGTTCTTAAGGATGGAGAATCTTCTCGACCTGGACTATTGCATTCATCATTTTTCTAGGTTTTCTTCATTTTTAAAAGTTTTAGGGTTTTTGCATGTAAAAGTAGATCTACTTTTGAATTATGTGTTTTGATTGTTTAAAGCATGTTAATTTTATATTTAATGACACTAAACCACCAAAAATTGTAACTGATAAATGTGGTTGAGAATTGTGTATATGATTAACATTGTAACTGAGTTGTATATATGAATATGACTCTAACTTTGAACTGTGAATTATGATTTGTGACTGTCACTAAGATTAAGATTTCTCCACAACAAACTTTGACCCCAGCAAGTAATGCCTCCATACTCTGAGGCAATGTACTACAACCAACATCTCTTTCTCTTGGGTGGTGTATTGTGACTGTGATTATGAACTGTGAACTGTGAGTTGTGACTGTGTGATTGTGATTGTAATTGTGACTGTTGCGCCATAGCGATTTTGGGATTGATTTTAATCTTGTAGAAATCATAATTTGAGAGAGATTCATTGATAAAAAAAATTGTAGTGTGAATGTTAATTGTATGTTGTATTTTACAGATTATGATTTGGAAGTCGCATAAATGATATATAAATATTTGAAAATAGCTGATCGGTAACTTATATTTATAATTATATATAATGGTCATTTTTTTTTACCTTTTTTAACATATCGATATTATTTTTTAAAGCTTATGATTTGTAAATCAATAATATGTAATTTTTTCCTTAAATCACTCTATATTTTTGGAGATATTTAATTTATAAATTTAAAATTAGAAAATAAAAGCCTCATTTCTTAACACAAGAGATGCACATATTTTATTTTTTTAATGGAAAACATATTATTATTCATTTTATTATGTATATTTATATCATTTGATATATAGGTAGAGTAAATGATGAGAATTATTTTTGTTTGGATTAAATTGATAGACCTTATGATCTTCGACTTATGAAGAAATCCCCTTATTTAAATATGTACTCGTACGATATTTTAATTAATGGGGTTGTATACATAATCTTTATCTAAATTGTATGAGAAATTTAAAAAGTTCTAGATATATATTAATATTTACTTTCCTATTATATATTGTAAATATAATATGAATTATGTTACTTCAATGACATAGTTCGAAATTATTTAATGAGAAATTTTAAAAATATCTAGTTAAGATTTAATTTCATATAATTTATTGTAAATATAATATAAATTATGTTACTTCGAAAACACAAATCAAAATTATTTTATTCATTTATTTGAAAATGTTGACTGTTAATATATAACGATTTGTTAATTTTGGTATCGTTTTCTTTGAAAATCATTTTATATGATTTTTAATCATGAATTCATAATCAAAACAATACCAAAATTAACCAATCATTTTGATTATGAATTCAAGAAAAAAAATCATATAAATTCTCGTATTGATTTTTGAATCATGGCTAAAATCGTTTTGAATTTCGAAATGAATTGTTCGGGATGCCAAATCAAGATCGGGATTCAAATTTATTTACAAAAATTTAGGAATCATGAAAAAAATCGTCATCAATCCCAAATTAATTTTTTATTTAAAACAAAAAATTATATCGAATCTAAATCGAAATTCATGATTTTTTATAATCTCTATGTTGATATATGTGTTGGGGCGGATGTAGGACCCCTAGGATTGGATCGGTACCTCGCGCAGTGGAAGTAGGTCAAACCCATGGATATCAAGCATGGGTATAAATTTAAATTATTTAATGAAATACTATATTTCATTACGAGTGTATAGGAAGAAACCGGAGCTCGGAGTTTGGAAGCTCCAGAACGGGAGGAAACAAATTTGAGTGCGCGACACGCGCGCTATAGTGAGAGCGCACTGCGCGCTACAGTGCGTGCACTGCATGCTACACATTCAATTTTTTTAATTTAATTTCATTTCAACCTTCGGCTCTCTTTCTAGAGAGTTGAAGGAATTAAGGTATTTTACCTTAATTTCTTCCTATCCTCCCTAAACACTTTCAAAATACTCAAAATTAATTTTAACATCAAAACCAATATCAACACATGTTATAGAATAAAAATCAAGTTTTTCAAAATATCAAATATTTTTACAAAAACATAAATTTATTCTAAATATGCACTTACGTAAATTTTGAATCCAAAACACAAACCAAATTAGAATCCAACAATGAAGTGACTCGTGAACAATTTTAGGTCACCCAAAGATGGTCAAACGATTCGAGAGTGGTAGCTTTAGCTCTAAGCTATTATATAGAGTTACAAACTCTAATTTTATGTCTATGTCTAACATAAATATTTTGACCTAATTACAAGCATATTGTATTTATACTTCCAAAACATCCTAACACAATTAATTAGCCTAATTTCAACATTATGTATCTAATACATAATTCACCACTATATGTCTCACTAATAAAAACATAGATTTTGGAAAAGATCAAACTTCAAAGATCGAATATACTTCTCCTTGTTGAAATATTGTAGAGAAATTCCAAAGTTAGCAAGCTTGGCTCCAAGATCCAATCTTGATTCCAATTCTAGCAAGCTTCACTCCAAGATCCAATCTTGATTTCTCATAATTGAAATATTGTAGAGATCTCACAAAACTTCTCTAAACAATTCTCTAACTTAAGCTAATTTCTCCAATTCTTGCTTATATTTAGTTTTCTCAAGCTTTTGCTTTTCTTAATTAAAACCTTCCTTAAAATTTCTATTTATAGCAAAACTTAGGCAATTTTTAATTAATAAAAGTTGTAATAAACTTTTAGGTGGCTTAATCTAATTTGTCTAAATATGTATATTTGGTTTGACTAATTTCCATTATCTACCACTTTGATTTAATCCAATTAAATCAAGATAAGGATTAGGAAATGGATTACTTTAATGTTTGCCACTTTGATTTAATCCAATTAAATCAAGCCAAAATCACCTATTATTACATACTTACAATTACCATAATATCCTCAAATGGTAGAGATAATTATGATTTTTATGATTAACTCCTTGTGTAATTATTGAATTCATCCAATTAATTTAATTAGGTCAAACTACATAATCAATGTTATCCAATAACACTTGATTATCTTTTAACAAAATTAATCGGTTACCCAAGTGCTCAATGAGTACACTATATATTGGGACTCTCTAAGTTCAGACACGTTCGTCATATAAGCCTAGCTAATATGTACGCAATTCGGCCACCTCCGAATTCGCGAAGAACGCGAACGACCTTTCTGAACTATACAAGTCGAAGTCATCACATATGTTTAACAATCCTTCCGTCCTAGGCTATCCAAGTTATGCTTAGGAAACATAGAATACACCGTCAAGTTTTTGAGGTGCACATCTCATGTCCACATGTCCATGATTCTTCATAACTGATGCGATCCACCCTAGGTGATTGACTTTAGCCAAAGCTTTAAGAATCGTGACTTTATTCACATGGATACCTAATGTTAGGGATATGCCTTATACCCAACTTGTGGATGGGCTATATGTACATGTATTTGTAATATTTTCATTAATTAATAAAATGGAAATCTTTATTATACATGTCTTACATAACTTATATGAATCATCAACACTATAATAAAGCCTTTTGAGTAATAAGACGATGACTTCCACGCCTTATGAGAATCATTACTCTTAAATGTTCCTAGTCATAGTTTTGTGAAGAATCTGGGCGTTCACAAAGCAGAGAGACTAGCATGATGATATGATCCGCCCTTAAGTGGGGTAGCCGATCTCATAGGCTACCAGCGGAGATTCGTCCGCATGGTGTATCACATGGATGCATGAGTTGCTCGTGTCCATCGAACTGACCGCCGAAAGTTTTCATATGGAGTGTTTATCCCATGTGTCTGTGAGAACTATCATGTATCGATTATATGAATAGTCCTTTGACTTGAGGTTTTTACAATCTTATGTGTGGATCAAATAACTTTGACATTCTCCTTCCCCGGTTCAAAAGATCCGGTCATAAAGGTATGATTGGGTTATTTGTTGAAACACATGAAGTTTGTAAAGATACAACAGAGAATCGCCACTCTCTCGGATAATATTTTCTTATAAGAGTAGTATTCCAGTTCGCGGGTTGATATGTGTGATCAGTGCTTGAGACTGTGGCCACATCGGAAGAATCATATGAGATTCTTGGGTTAGCACGATTCATGACACTATCAACATCATACATTTGACCATATGGGTAGACACTTTCCGTACCCTAGGTCAATAGGTGGGGATACAGTGAGGCGAAGGACCGTATCATATGTAAATCGCATATAGAATTGGTATATATATCTTTCATTCTCATTTGGGGGCCTTGGCATGTTGCTAGATGTCAACCTTGGTCATTGAAATCGAACGACCCTCTGATCGGAGGATAATTTATGTTCGATTAAATTATCACGATTCATTTCATGTCCATTTTGAGGGGAACCCAAAAGGTCACACACACAACAAAGTCGAAATCAATGGTTAACAGTGCACAGTACAAATATAACAGCATATATGATTGCTGTAGGAATTGTTCATAAATGGTTCAATGTGTTTAATTATTGACAGATCATTTATGAGGTTCCATAGTGGCTTAGGGATTAGTGAATGACGATATGGGCACTTTGGTTCACGTGAATAGTAAAAAAAATTATTTGTTTTTATTTCCAATTCTGCCTAAACTCTTATTAGGGTTTTATAATCTCATTAAATCACTAAATTAAGATCCAATGGCTAAGATTAAATTAACTTTTATCCCACATCGGATTCTTAATTAATTTTGTTGTCTTTGGAGCACTATATAAACCCAAAGAATTCTTTACAAATTTGCTACACCAAAACCTTTCATATCTTGGGTTTATATAAGTGAGCAACTCTAAAGTTTAAGAGTAAGCCACTGATTTTGAGGATCTTTAAGTCTAATTGACTAGAGGAACCTCAAGTTAAAAATTTTGAGGTATTTGCCTAGGCTAGCACCAAGGGCAAAATACATGTGCACTCAAGGCGTAGTCTTTCCGTTGAGTTTTGGCTTTGGTGTGTGCATCTTTGGAGGCCACACACTTAGGTAGCTCTTTGGAACGTGGAAGAGTTTGCTAAGTTCGAGAAAAGCTTATAGATTGGAGGGAGGACTGGAGGAGTCTACGGTTCAAGTAAGTCTTTTTCTTTCTTTATTTTAATTAGAGTTCTTATGATAGTTAGCATGTTTAGATTTATGTTCTTTTCATGTTTTATGAGTTTTATGCTTAGAATGTATAGTAACATGCCTAGGCTTGTAGAATAATCTAAACAAATGGGTCTTGGGCAAAGGGAAAGTGGCATAATAATTTTTATTTTCCGCTGCGCACTCGCGGCCGCTTCCCAACAGTGGTATCAGCGCGCCAAAATAAAGTTAATTTAACCAAAGGTATTACTAGAGTTAGATAATGATTTGGTGTCTTCCTTCACTCACTACCTTTTTATAGCCAAAAAGAAAAGCTGTGAAGACATCTAGATAATCATTTACTCAAATCTTACCTTAAAGAATATTTAAAGTGTTGAACTAATTTGTAGGATCTATTATTTATTCCTGTCACCAAGGCAATAAGAGCTTAAGAGGTAAGGGTATTTAAGAGAGTTCGCTCCACCCTCCCTCTGAGGAATTTTCAATGGAGGAATTCATTTGACAGTTATTCACTTAAACTTGCTAAAATCCTCAATAATAATTTAAGTCTAAAATTTGCCTCCCATTGTAAAGTATAGACCCAAAGGGCTTAAACCATATTGGCAGGACTAGGCTTTACCAGACTGACCAATACCAATTTGTCCATAAATCGTACTATTGACAATGGTTTGACTTTTCTGAGTCATAAGACGCAGCGACCCTTAGGCGTGGTCTTATAACTTAGTGGCAAAGATTGGGTGTCCACAAGGACTAGCATAAGTTATGGCATGTTTGATTGCCCAACCCAATGATCAAGGAATTGTGATTTATATCATAAATTGATTGGGAACCTACCTAATTATCATATTTTATAACGACCGGCCCTAGTCGGAGTTATGAAATGATGATAATGGGATCCTTGCCCACAAGAAATCCATCATATTGGGGTTGATGCGATTTGCTTAAAATTTTAAAACAATTGAGTGGGAGCAACTTCATAATATTAAAAGCCCATGTTATTATGAAACATTAATGAAAACATATTCCTAATTTTAACATTTTCTCTTAACATGTGGGTTAAAATATTTCACAAATATTCAAATGGCAAACATAGTATCACTTCGTTTCAGCCTTGATGAGCATAAGCTCAAAAGGGACAACTACAATGACTGGTTTAGAAACCTTAAAATTGTCTTACAACAAGAAAAGATTTTCTATGTTCTTGAAAGACCATTTCCCCATGAACCCGCAAAAGATACTGACCAAGATATATTTGATGCTTGGAAGAAACACGTCGATGATGATGAGCAAGCAGTTTGCATAATGATTGGCTCTATGTCGGACGAACTTCAGAAAGCTCACGAAGATATGGATGCTCAAACCATCATATTTCACTTGAAGGAGTTGTATGCAACTTCTATTCATACCGTGAGATTCCAAGTGTCATGTGCCTTATTCCAAACAAGGTATAAGGAAGGATCTGTTAGTGGACATGTGCTTGAGATGATTGGCCACATTGAAAAATTGGCCAACCTCGGGTTTATCATGGATCATGAGATAGGTCACGATCTAATTCTTCAGTCCTTACCAAAAGAATTCTCTAACTTTATTATGCAGTTTCTGTTGGGGGTTGGTGCTCAGAGCGCCAATCCGGACCGTATTTATGTCTGATTCATGAATACGAACATCCCCTTATTCCATAATATTACTTATTTATGGTTGCACCTCTTGTTCTTATATACGTATTCGATCTGATTACGATTAGATTGAAACTAAATGTGGTTTAGTGATATGTATCTATTAGACAAAGGCCCGATAATATATAATGCAGTACACAGTTACAAAGTTAGTTTGTAATTGACATTGGGAAGTGTCACTGCTATATGAATATTATCAAACATAGTTCCTGGTCAAGATTCACTAACACGGGTCGGTTAGTCAAATCCGTTAAGACCAGTACATGTCGTATATCGAGACTTGGTCCGATGGTTTATCCCAGTGAACCATGAGTCTGGGGAGACTCGTATAGACATGTAGGTGTTTATAGTGTATAAACACTGAACGGCTCACCAAAGATTCTTAATGGATGGTACTCCAACGTCAATAAGAATCTTCTCGGGTTGAGTAGCATAGTGGTCCTTCGACTTGAGATACCACTGTGGATGTATGAGACATCCTCCACACTTAGATGGCAGTCACGTCACTGATCTATTTAGATCAGACCTCCGCCTGTTCGTTGGGTGTGGATCGATCCTCAGGATATCCTGTGTGTGTCAAGAAAGGATCCGTCAGTTATGTGTACAGAGCATAGGTAGTCCATATATAATTAGCAGTCTGTTAAATCTGTGGCCACAGTATACTTCGGAAGTAAGTTCCGAGTGTTATTTAGAGATTGCTAATAGATACGTCGACGAGATAATACCTATAGAGATTTGACGTTTACATCTATATCTCTGGGATTATCTGGATACCTGTGACGGAGGGATTATACGTATGCAATGACCTCGACTTGTATGATTCAACTAGTTTATCCGTGATCGTCATAATCTACGGGTGGATAAATTATGGACACGAAATTGGATTTTGTGACGGATATACCTGAATCTAGAGAGTCTCAATAATGAACATACTCGTAGAGCACTAGAGCAACATTTATGAATAATGATGATTATTTATAAATCGTTTAATCGTTAAACGAAAAATACATGCGAACGGGCCGAACCGTCATTTCCTAATTAATGTGTATTTGTATTTAATATATGATATTATTAAATACACATTAATAAATAGTCAAATAAAGGTATTTGACATATATCATTAATATATGTATTTGAGATATTTAAAGTAAATATAATACATATATTTGATATATTTGTATTTAATTAATTATTTAATTATTTAATTGTTAAATGATTAATATAATTAAAATATAAATATATCACCAAATGATAAAGTTAGGAAATGATTATAAGTTGTAATTGTTGACTTATACATTAAAGAAAATGTTGTCAAATTGATTTTGACTTCTTAAGATATTTGTTCAAAATTGTTTGAAAATGAAAATATCTTTTTCTTTTATTTTTCATTAAATTCGGCCAATACACTTAAATATAAGAGTTATATTATTCTTAGTTGCATTTGTTGACTTAATTAAATATCTAATAAAGTGTTATTAAGATATTTATGCAAGTTGACTAAATGTAAAGTTAAATGAAATTGAAATGAAATTTGGTATATATGTATACACAATTTCGGCCAAGGGCATTTTTTGTCCTAAGTATAAATTGTTTTCATTTCACTTTCATTTGATAACCTAATTCACTTTGACATAAACTCCATTAAAGAAAAACCAAGGAAGCAAGTGAAGAAGAAAAGGAAAAACTAAAGAAAAACTTGGATTTAGTAAGTTTTTCCAACTTACTATTAGATAAGAAATTGTTCCTTATGATCTAGGCTATAACATATGATGTTCTTAAGTTATTCCTTTCTTTATTCTTTGTGTTTTTGATGATGGAAGTTTTGGTGAAAGTGTAAAGCATGTATGATGAAGGAAGCTTATGGCTATTGTAGTAATAAGTGTTCTTTTATGGTTTTGGAAACCTTGTTGCTAATCTAGAGTTGTTGACCCACTCTTAGATGACCTAGATTTGATCTTGAGTTGTTTCATTGTGTTGAGACTTTGATTGGATGGAAGAAAGATGATTAAAGTAATTGATTTAACCAATTTGGTCTAATTTGTCCAATTTGAAGAAATTGAAAAATTAGGGTTCTTGACCAATTCCAAATTTGGGGATTTTCATATATGTTGTGTATTTGGATGTGTATATGATGCATATAAAGTTTCATGTTGATTGGATTACATCTTGATGTGTTTTGAAGCATGAAATAACAAAGTGCACAAATGGCACCCCATTGGGAGCATTCGGCCAAGTGAGTCAAATTTGGGGATTTGGTTGCTTTTGGTGTTTTGATGTTTTGAACATGCTAAGTTCATCTTAGAAATGATTTAGAATCATTCAAAATTGATTTGATCAATTTCGGACTAAAATGGACAAAATACCAATGTAAGGGCATTTCGGTAAATTCACTTGAATATGATTCATTTGAATTTTATTTCATAATTTGATTATTGGAATATTAAATAAATATGTTTATTTAATTAATCCGAGAAAAAGGTTTGAAATCAGATGATACGATCTTCCGCCGCTTCCGCTGCGTTACCGGATATTCCCCCTAAAACCCATACAGTTTCATATGTCTGATAAAGAAGCTACTTTAGCAGAATTGCAAAATCTGATAAAGCAAACAGAGAATGACTTGAAACTGGAGCTTAAAACCTTCGTCATGCTTACGGGTACGGACCTGAAGCCATGAGGCCCAAAGAAAAATAAGGGCAATGCCAAGGCTCCAGATCACCTAAAGCCCAATGGTATGGTGGAGAAGAAAAAAGGAAAGGGGAAATGTTTCTTATGTGGAAAGAAATGTCATTGGAAGAAAGACTGCAGATCATTGAAAGCCAATGAAGCTAGGGAAGCCCAAGAAGCCCAATGCTTCAGGTATGTTGTATATGATTGAACTATATTCTCAAAACTATGAACCTTCTACTTGGGTGATTGACACCGGTTGTGGGACTCACTTGTGTAACTATGTGCAGAGCCTGAGAAACAGTAGGAGACTCCGTCATGGGGAGGTTGACTTACGCATGGGTAATGGAGCAAAACTGGCTGCATTGTGCGTGGGGACTTATTCATTAGTTTTGCCAAATGGTTTAGTTTTAGACTTAGAAGATTGTGTTTATGTACATTCTCTAGTAAAAAACATCATTTCAATTTCTTCTTTATGTAATAAAGGCTTTTCATGCCTAATAAGTTGTAATGAATGTTCTATTTATTTCAATGAAATAAAATATGGAGATGGTATTTTGAATAATGGTATATATGTCTTACAAACTAACAAAGAATGTTCAACCTCTAATATATACGACGTTAACTCGAATAATCTCAATGAATCACTTATATGACACAGTCGCTTAGGTCATATCAATGAAACAAGAATAACTAAGCTACATAAGGATGGGTATTTCAAACCCTTCAAATATAAACCTTATGGAACTTGTGAGTTTTGTTTACTTGGTAAAATGACCAAATTACCCTTCAAAGGTAAATGACAGCATGCAGCGGAGACATTAGAACTCATACACTTTGATGTATGCGGACCAATGTCAGTCACCGCTAGAGGTGGATTCTCATACTTCATTACCTTTATCGATGATCATTCACGATATGGGTATATGTACCATATGCGGTACAAATTCGAAGCCTTTGAGAAATTCAAAGACTTCAAGGCTGAAGTAGAAAACCATCTTAATAAAAGTATTAAGTCACTAAGGTCTGACCGATGTGGTGAATACTTAAGCAACGAATTTCAAGATTACTTGAGAGAAAATGGCATTATTTCCCAGTGGACTCCTCCGGGAACTCAATAACATAACGGGGTCTCCGAAAGGAGAAATCGGACATTATTAGATATGGTCCGATCAATGATGCCAGACACAGATCTACCTCTTTCATTTTGGGGTCTTGCTTTAGAAACCACAACACTACTACTAAACCAAGTTCCTTCCAAGACTGTTAGTCAAACATCATATGAGTAATGGTCTGGGAAACGTCTTAGTCTTAGTTATCTAAGAGTTTGGGGATGTGACGCATATGTCAAGCTCCCACAAACTAACAAATTGGATGATAGGGCAGTTAAATGTAAGTTTGTAGGATATGCCTTGAACTCAAGAGCATACGTGTTCTACGTCCCAAATGAACAAAAAACATTTATCTCACGAAATGCTAAATTTCTATAGAATGAATTCCTTCTCAAGAAATATAGTGGGAGTAGACTTGACCTCGATGAGGTACGAGAAGAACAAACTAACATAGAACTAAACCCCAGACCCCTCAAAAGGGCAGTGACGGAACAACCACAAGGTTATGAACTCAGAAGGTCTAGTAGGGAAAGACATGAGCCTGAAAGATATGGTTTCCATATTGATGAGGAACATGATCAGGTCATTGATAATGACGATCCCACCAGTTATGACGAAGCAATGTGTGACATTGATTCAGTCAAGCGGCTTGAGGCCATGAAATCCGAAATAGACTATATGTATCAGAATCAAGTATGAGACTTGGTAGATGCACCTGAAGGGATAAAACCCATAGGCTGCAAGTGGATTTACAAGCGTAAAACTGATGCAGAAGGAAACATCCAAACCTATCAGGCTAGGTTGGTGGTGAAAGGTTATAGACAAATCCAATGAATTGACTATGACGAAACCTTCTCGCCTGTTGTAATGATAAAGTCTATTCGAATTTTACTGGCACTAGCTGCACACTTTGATTATGAGATTTGGCAGATGGATGTCAAAACAGCTTTCCTTAATGGGAACCTCGTAGAGGAAGTCTTTATGACACAACCTGAGGGGTTTGCATCTAAGGATGATCATAATAAAGTATGCAAGCTTAAACGATCCATTTATGGACTCAAGCAAGCCTCCAGAAGTTGGAATATACGATTTGATGAGACAATCAAAGAATTTGACTTCATCAAAAATATAGACGAGCCTTGTGTTTACAGGAAAAGTAGTGGGAGTGTTGTTGTATTTCTTGTATTATATGTCGATGACATATTAATCATCGGGAATGATATTCACATTATGCAAGCCACTAAGCAATGGTTATCTCAGAATTTCTCCATGAAAGATTTAGGAGAAGCAACCTACATCCTCGGCATTAAGATCTACCATAATAGATCTAAGAGGTTGTTAGGACTTTCTCAATCTACGTACATAGATAAAGTTTTGAAAAGATTAAAATGGAAGATTCCAAAAGAGGTAATTTACCTACTTGTCATGGAATCAAATTATCTAAGGAGCAATGTCCACATACTCATTCAGATAGAGAGCGTATGAGTAGGATCTCTTATGCTTCAGCAATAGGATCGATCATGTATGTCATGCTATGTACAAGACCTGATGTCTCTTATGCTCTTAGCATAACGAGCAGGTATCAGACAAATCCTGGTGAGCAACACTGGGCAGCTGTCAAAACAATCCTCAAGTATCTGAGAAGAACTAAGGATATGTTTTTGACATACGGAGATTGTTCTGAGATGAAAGTCATTGGTTACTGTGATGTGAGCTTTCAGACCGATAGGGATGATAGCAGATCACAAACAGATATTTGTTTACTTTAAATGGCGGTGTTGTAAGTTAGAAAAGCTCAAAGCAATCAACTACAGCGGACTCCACCACTGAAGCCGAGTATATTGCAGCATCTGAGGCAGCTAAAGAAGCAGTATGGATAAAGAAGTTCATCACAGAGCTGAAAGTGCTTCCCGCGATAAAGAATGGTGTCACGATGTACTGTGACAACACGGGCGCCATTACTCAATCAAATGAACCAATGTCCCACCAGAAATCCAAGCATGTACTCAGGCGATTTCACTCATCAGTGAGATTGTTGAGAGAAAAGAAGTTATTATAGAGAAAATACCCACAGAAGATAATCTTGCAGATTCTCTGACTAAATGGCTGACTCAACAAAAGCATGATAGGCACACCCGAGAGTATGGTGTCCAGATTCATAC
Organism: Zanthoxylum bungeanum; assembly: GCA_019454045.1. Lineage (NCBI taxonomy): Eukaryota > Viridiplantae > Streptophyta > Magnoliopsida > Sapindales > Rutaceae > Zanthoxylum > Zanthoxylum bungeanum. The sequence continues at coordinate 77,413 of SKCR01031177.1, forward strand.
TAGTTGGCTATAGTGCAAGTGGGAGATTGTTAGGGATATGTCCTATACCCAACTTGTGGATGGGCTATATGTACATGTATTTGTAATATTTTCATTAATTAATAAAATGTAAATCTTTATTATACATGTCTTACATAACTTATATGAATCATCAACACTATAATAAAGCCCTTGGAGTAATAAGACGATGGCTTCCACGCCTTATGAGAATCATTACTCTTAAATGTTCCTAGTCATAGTTTTGTGAATAATCTGGGCGTTCACAAAGCGGAGAGACTAGCATGATGATATGATCCGCCCTTAAGTGGGGTAGCCGATCTCATAGGCTACTAGCGGAGATCCGTCCGCTTGGTGTATCACATGGATGCATGAGTTGCTCGTGTCCATCGAACTGACCGCTGAAAGTTTTCATATGGAGTGTTTATCCCATGTGTCTGTGAGAACTATCATGTATCGATTATATGACTAGTCTTTTGACTTGAGGTCTTTACAATCTTATGTGTGGATCAAATAACTTTGACATTCTCCTTCCCCGGTTCAAAAGATCCGGTCATAAGGGTATGATTGGGTCATTTGTTGAAACACATGAAGTTTGTAAAGATACAACAGAGAATCGCCACTCTCTCGGATAATATTTTCTTATAAGAGTAGTATTCCAGTTCGCGGGTTGATATGTGTGATCAGTGCTTGAGACTGTGGCCACAGCGGAAGAATCATGTGAGATTCTTGAGTTAGCACGATTCATGACACTATCAACATCATATCTTTGACCATATGGGTAGAAACTTTCCGTACCCTAGGTCAATAGGTGGGGATACAGTGAGGCGAGGGACCGTATCATATGTAAATCGCATATAGAATGGGTATATATATATTTCCTTCTCATTTAGGGGCCTTGGCATGTTGCTAAATGTCAACATTGGTCATTGAAATCGAACGACCATCTGATCGGAGGATAATTTATGTTCGATTAAATTATCACGATTCATTTCATGTCCAACTTGAGGGGAACCCAAAAGGTCACACACACAATAAAGTCGAAATCAATGGTTAACAGTGCACAGTACAAATATAACAACATATATGATTGCTGTAGGAATTGTTCATAAATGGTTCAATGTGTTTAATTATTGACAGATCATTTATGAGGTTCCATAGTGGCTTAGGGATTGGTGAATGATGATAGGGGCACTTTGGGAATTGGAATATAAAAAATTACTATTCATGTGAATAGTAAAAAAAATTTATCTTTTTGATTTCCAATTCGACCTAAACTCTTATTAGGGTTTTATAATCTCATTAAACCACTAAATTAAGATCTAATGGCTAAGATTAAATTAGCTTTATCCCACATCGGATTCTTAATTAATTTTGTTGTCTTTGGAGCACTATATAAACCCAAAGAATTCTTTACAAATTTGCTACACCAAAACCTTTCATATCTTGGGTTTATATAAGTGAGCAACTCTAAAGTTTAAGAGTAAGCCACTGATTTTGAGGATCTTTAAGTCTAATTGACTAGAGGAACCTCGAGTTAAAAGTTTTGAGGTATTTGCCTAGGCTAGCACCAAGGGCAAAATACCCGTGCACTCAAGGCGTAGTCTTGCCGTTGAGTTTTGGCTTTGGTGTGTGCATCTTTGGAGGCCACACACTTGGGTGGCTCTTTGGAACGTGGAAGAGCTTGCTGAGTTCGAGAAAAGCTTATAGATTGGAGGGAGGACTGGAGGAGTCTACGGTTTAAGTAAGTCTTTTTCTTTCTTTATTTTAATTAGAGTTCTTATAATAGTTAGCATGTTTAGGTTTATGTTCTTTGCATTTTTTATGAGTTTTATGCTTAGAATATATAGTAACATGCCTAGGCTTGTAGAATAATCTAAACAAATGGGTATTGGGCAAAGGGAAAACGGCATAATAATTTTAATTTTCCGCTGCGCACTCGCGACCGCTTCCCAACACCTAAATCTCTTATGGTACACATACAGGCCGACGGTTCCTATCTTACTTCGCACTTGATTACTGAGTGCATCGGTCCACACCCAATGAACATCTAGAGGCTATACCATGAAAATTTTCTGACATACATGGCATCAAAGTGTGGAGGATCTCACACAAAATCAATGATATCCTATAGTCAAAAAATTACATATGCTACTCGACTCGAGGAGATTCCTATTGATGGTGGTGTGCACTTCCAACTATTAGGAATCATCTATGAGTCATTTAGTATTTAGTCCAACCAATACCCACACGTCTATACGAGTTTCCAAAACTCATGATATATCGAGTTAAACCATTGAAACTCTAATTCCAATATACGACATGTGCTAGTCTTCTAGGTTATAGAAATTTGACCGTATTCCAAAACCAACGACTATGAATATATATACTTTAAGAATAATTTACAATAGTAATACTTATCCCAATGTTGGACCACCTAATGTCCAGTTTTACTACAAGACTATTCTAAGGTCGATGTCATTCTTAGAATATCTATACATCAATCTAATACGCATAATGACAATATCATTAATAAGGTATAAAATGAAAATATAGTTATTTTATTAATAAATAATAAAATATACAATTCGGATTGACACTCCAAGCACCAACTCCAACATTATGAACCATCAATAAATATAATAAAAATGATTCAAAAATCTTCGTAGGAATAGAGACCTTTCAACATCAACTCATCTTATGAAACCTTAATAAACACTCAACAATATTATCATTGTAACACCCCGATAATTCCGAACTATATTATAGATGGTGTAATACATAATTGTGGGAACACAGGATCTGGGGCGACGCATGCTGTCCCAGGCTCGCGGCCCGGTCGGGAGTACGGAGTAGCCACGGGGGACTAAACCGGAGAATAATGGAGTCGCCACCCGATGTGAACCGGGAAAATGAGATTTAAGGCCGCACTCACCCCTCGCAAAGGAAAAACTCAAACCATTGGGTTCGGAATGGTCCCTTACTTATGCCACTTGTAATGACAGGATTTATGTGATAATTTAATCAGGCTTAAGTAGCACTTATTTCCAAGAGTATCATGCTTCTAATTCACGGGTACAAAATAAAACTTATACATACATTTCACATATATCTCACATCTAAGAACACATGCCTGAAAATACCTCAAAGTAACAACGAACATACAACTTCATTCAGCATATCATATTCATGAAAAAACACAAGCATACATAATAACAGAAACATACATGTGAGCACTTTTCCAAGTGATACGTGGAATTGTATCCCAAGTACAGACCGCATTACCGTCCATTCGGAATCGGCTACGGAATTTATGTCTGGGTTTCCATATGATATATCACAAGAAATAATACTCCAAAGTCATCATGGCATAGGTATATGAATCGTAATGCGTTGAATCAAGACTAAGGCAAATGACGCAACTAATGGAATAAACATGCTTTTCATTATTATGTGTACAAAGATAAGAATGACTATGTGTGGTTCCATAAAAAAATCACCTAAGAAACAATTATACATGGCATGTGATGAATATGTCTCAGTTCAGTGTGTTCACGTTCGTGTAGCGTTCGTAAACGCGTTCGAACGGTAAACAGAAGGTTCGCGTTCGTATGGCGTTTGATAACGCGTTCGAACGGAAATGAAACAGAATGCTCACGTTCGTATGGCGTTTGTTAACGCGTTCGAACAGAAATGAAACAGAATGCTCACGTTCGTATGGCATTCGTGAACGCGTTCGAACGGAAATGAGACCTGATGCATGATAAGGCAAAATGCATGCGCGTTCGAGTTGCGTTCGTAAACGCGTTCGAACGGGAACAGACCTGATGCATGAAATGGGACGCAATACAAAAACAAAAAAATAAAGGGGCGCGGCGAAGTACTGCCGTAAAGGTGGCCTTTTGGGGCTCTTGGTCTCTCAAAGAGAGGACCTTTAGACCAACATACTAAGCCCATGCGCGTCACATCACAACACATGAAATAAAGACAACAAAAGTGTAGGACTTCGTATGCCCAATTGAACGTACATTCAACCCAAACACACTTCGTCCAGCGCGGCGAAGTAGTGTCACAAAGGTGGCCTTTTAGGCTCTTCGTCTCTCAAATAGAGGACCTTTGGACTAACTCACTAAGCCCATGCGCTCGATCGCATCATACATAAAAAAATAGAGCCAATCATATCAAAACCAAGTATGCCCGATTGAACACATCTTACATCCAATCCGAACACACATCAACCGGCGCGGCAAAACATCGTGGTAAAGGGTTTTAACCCCTCCCCATAAGGGATCTTTCATTCCACTTACTAAGCCCATGCGCTTGATTGAACCATGCATAAAAAGATAAAGACAATAATATCAAACTAAGTATGCCCGATTGAACGTATCTTGCATCCAACCGAACACACATCAACCGGCGCGGCAAAACATCGTGGTAAAGGGCTTTAACCCCTCCCCATATGGGATCTTTCATTCCACTTACTAAGCCCATGCGCTCGATTGAATCATGCATAAATAAACAACATACAGAATTCAAGTGACGAAAAATAAACAAAAGCAACACAAAACAAAAGAGGGTACCGTTTACTCAAGCGGTACGTGGAGTTGTGTCCCGAGTACAGATCATATTACCGTCCATTCGGAATCGGCTATGAAATTTATGTCCGGGTTTCCATCCAATATACCGCGAGAGTTGACATGTCTCTCATTTTATTCCACAGCCACAACAAACTACATCTCATAATTCATGCATATTTATCTACTCAAGGGCCACAACATGCATTTCAACATGACAATCATGCAAGTAATATTTAATAAATAATACAAAAAAAAAAACGAGTGTGAAAGATACCCTCAGGTCTAACCTTTTTGCCAACTTTCAGGCTTGCGTTTCACGGACGTCGGAAGGGTACAGCTCCTCAACTTCTCCGGTTCACTGGTTTAGCGTCCTAGCTCACTGCTTTGCTGTTTTGCTTGCGGTTCGAACTCCGTTCTACTCCTGTTCGGCCTCTGTTTTGCTGCTCACTGCTCAGGCCACCTGTTTTGATGTTTCAATGAACTGTTCCAAGTTTGTGTGGGTTCTTAGTGCAGTTGTGTGTGATTATTTTTAAGATTATGAATGCAGTTTTATGTTACTGTTTTTAAGGTTTTTAGGGAATGTTTTAAGAGGATTTGGGATGCTGTTTTAAGGTGATTCAGGGGCTGTTTAGGCGTGTTTTAGGGGGGTGCAGGGGCTGCTGTGTAGGCGTGAATGTGGCTTTTGTTTTGGTGGTTATTTTTGGTGGTGTATAGGCGTTTAGGGGGCTGGTTTTGAGTGTTTATTAAGGGGTGTTCTGGATTCGGCTAATGGTGAGTTTGATTTGTTTTGGATTCGGCTATGGTGGTTGTTAGTGCTCTTGTTGTCTCGGCTATGGAGGAGATCATTAGGGCTCTTTGTTCTCTTTTTGTGTATATGTGAAGTGTCTTGATGTCTTGGGCGTGTATTAGAGAGAGTGGAGAGATGGTGTGGCTAGGTTAATGCATGTTTATATAGAAGAGAGCTAGGGTTTGCCCTTGTCTCACAAGGAAGAGATCTAGTTTCCAAATTATGAGTCCTAAGGATGGTATACACAAGATTGAGGGGGACAAAATATTTTAAATTAGGAAGTCAACTATTTTAAATTGGTAGATGTCTTATTAGATTAGGAAGTCAAATATTTGATTGGTTTTAATTGGTTAGGATTGATTTTAATTAGGCATGACATCTTTTAATTTAGTATGTGATTTGTTTAGTTAGGAAGTTAATATGTTTGATTTATCTTTATTAGGTATGCTTATATTTTGTGTTTTATTTAATTGGTAAATGGTTTAAATATTTTATTTAATGTTTAATGTTTAGTTTAATTAAATTGGGATGTGTTTTATGGGCTTTGGGGAGCTAAATGGGCTGGGGTGTGAGGCTAGCAGCAAAACCAGAATTACCGACACCGTTCGAACCCTTCCTCGAACGCGACACGAACGCCCGCAATCTGTTTGCCGTTCGAACGCATACACGAACGCAGCACGAACGAAAACAGTGAACCTTGTTTATTCTGAATTTCCCCTTCCGATATCCGTTTCCCGCGGCTTCCGTGACTCAAAAGGTAGTGCCTCCAAATGAGACTCATCATCGGGTTTCACATGCAAAAAATGCAATGCCTACAATAATATAAATCATGTTCAAGCATGTTTGTGCTTGTGAAATTACTTTTTGGACATTTGATAAATTCATCGCAGTTCCGATATGGAATTTAGTTTATATTATATTTCAGACAGCCCTTAGTATTTGGGCCCTACCTTTCTCATACAATCTCAAATTTTTATGAACTTTATATCGGCAGGAAGCTAAGATGTAGATTACAACTTTTCTGTTAAATATTTTTCCAAATTTTAAATAGAACTAGGTCAAATTTGGCCATTTTTTCAGACCCTCTGCACTGTCATGAAAATAAGGAATAAAAAGAAATTGTCCTTTCAACCCAAAAGCCCATTACTCTTTTCATTTTGGACCAATAGCTCTAAATATCTTCCAAGTCTCTAGATTTCTCTAGAAAAAGCTAAGTTAGTCAAGAGATAAATAAAAGCCACCCAACCTGAAATTCTAGGGATGACCGAAAATGAGGAAGATTGGAGAGAGAAAAGGAATCGAAAATGAGGAAGAATGGAGAGAGGGAAGGATTTGCAACTTCATAAGAAATCTTTAAGAAGAATGGAGAGAATCTAACATAAACCAAGTTTAAAAAGGGGAAAGAATGCTTGTGGACTTTAATGGAGAAAGAAGAAGCATGATTCAAGGTAATGAATCTTGACCCAAAACTTGGATTTTATAGTTTTGATGAATTAATGATATATTAGTGTTGATGTCATACTAGTGATTGCATTAAGGTGGATAATGAACTAGGAAATTGATTTTATTAAGAAATGCCCGAAATTATGAAATTCTAGATATTGAGTTAAATTAAGATTATAAAATTGCTTTGATGGTGGAATACTAGTATAGCATGCATGGATGTTAAAGTTTAAAGAAGTGCTTGTGTGAAGGTCATAGTGTGGGGTGTTGGTATTGCATTTTGGAATTTGGCAGTGGATAATTGAATATTGGCCTGGAATCAGGCCAATATTGTGACACGTATGGGATAGCGCCGCAACGCCGAGTTTGGAGATGCCCTCTGTTTCAGGTTTGGTCGTGTGGGCATCGTGACGCTCAACACATGACGTCCCGACACGGATAATGAAAATACCCTTTACCTCAGGTCGATCATATGGAAGACTCGAGTCAGTCGTGTGGAGGACTCGGGTCGGTCGTGTGGAGGACTCGGGTCGGTCGTGTGGGAGTCACACTGAACATGAAAATACCATCTACCTCAAGTTAATTGTGTGTTTTCCTCGGGTCGATCTTGTGGAAGCCTCGAGTCTGATTATGTGAGTGTCGCGACGCTCGACACGCAGTGTCGTGACGCGGAGCAAGAGGAAGCTCTATGCCTAAGTCTACTTGTATAGACGTTGTGACGCTCCCGATCTGGCGTCGCGACGTGTAACAGAAACATTTCATTTCATTTCAATCGCAACATAGGATGTTAGAGGCCACCTTATGGGTTTCGTATTGGCGTATAGACACGCATTATGACATGTTACAAGCATAATTCATGAGTTGTATACTAATTAAGTTTATCAATTATAGATCATCGCAGGAACCACAACTTCCTTCAGCGAAACTAAGTAGTGCCAACCAGATTTCAAATCTGTGAGTGGACCCTTTTCTCAAATTGATTTTACTTAATTGATTTTGTTGCAAGACTTACTTTTCAGTACATAGGGCGTTAGCCGAAATGATTCCAATTATTTTTATGAATGAGCATGATCTAGAAAGATTTGATTTGAAAAGCATGGTTTTATGATTTTTGGAGGCATGGGAAAAAACCACCTCAGTTGTAACTTGGTACAAATACTGGAATTGACAGATTCAGAACATGTGCACACGTAGTTCAGGACTTGGCATGACCGATGCTCATAGATCCTAGATTTCAAGGCTAGGGGAACGGCGAGACGTAACGCCCCTAGACCCTAGATTCAGAGTCGAGATGATAGCATTGATCCGAACATTTGGCTCTAAATCAGTGGCTTGGGGGGACGTTGAGACGTAACGCCTCAAGACCACTAGTTTAGGCGTATGTGGGGACGGTGAGACGTAACGCCCTCATACGTCAGGTTTTTTAAAGACATATTTTCAGAGATATGGTTTTCAGAAATGATGGTTTTGTAAAAGAAATTTTGATAGAGCAGTTTTACGAAAAAAAGTTTTAGAAAGAATTGAGTTTTACAGAACGACTCAGAGTTTTACCAATATAAAAGAATTTTCAGATAGTTTCACAGAAAGAGATCGGTTTTTCAAATACGAAAGAGTTTTCAGAAAAGATTATTTTCTTGAAGATGATTTTGATTTCAGAAAGAAACGAATGTTTTGTAAAATATTTCAGTTTTCGTTTCTAAAATGTCCACTCACTAGGTCGTTTAAACGATCTAACCCCCTCACTCTCAGTGTCTCTGTTTTGCAGGTATTCTATAAGGACGAGCTCGAAAGGATGGATACTAATGACATTTACTATGGTGTTGAGTCATCCAGGTCAAGTTAGAGTTTCAGTTCAATCATAATCAAAATAAAGTCATGTAACAGATACTTGTATAGTCCTGTTTGCGTGTGTGATAAGTTAAGGTGTCCATGAACAGAGTTGTAAATAAAAGTTTTGTTGAGTACACAGATAAGAGTAATAAAATGTTTATTATGTTGTTGAGTTGGGAAATGGTCACATACATAAGTTTATATTTGAAATGAGTTTAGTAGTGTTGATCATAGTTAGAAAGTTAGAGGCTCAGGAGGATAGATCGGCATATCCCCTGTCGGTAGCATCTCCGAGGAGAGGATGTTACTATTATATTAAAAAAATATATGAGAAATTTGTAAGTTTTAAATTAGTGGTATTCAAACAAATTAAACGGTCTTAATAATAAGAAGCCATATATTACTAGTAACCGATAAGGTCAAAATACAGCTAACTGCCTAAACCCACATGTCCCAATTCAAAAGTTTGAACAGAATGGCAATACTTGAAATATAAGAACACTCCCAAGGGCAAAGACGTAAAATCATTTGAGAAAAGACATACTTTTGAAATGAACTGTAAAAATAATAATAAATATATTTATTAATTAAAAAAAAATGCCGTTTATGGTTGGTTTGTTTGACCACTGCTGAATGGGCTCCATTCTTTTTTTTTTCCCTCTACTTTTTCTCCATCTCTCTCAAAATTCAATCTCTCTCACTTCTTATCTTTGACTTGTTAAAGCCTCTCCCTTTCATCTAATCAAACTCCACAGGTTTTTATTTTAGTTCACAGTTTCGCCATTTCTAGTCCTTACCTTTATCGCCCCAGTTCCTGGACTTTTTTTTAGCTTCGATTTTCAGGTAAGATTTGGTTAATTTTCTGAAATTCTTTTATATTTTGTCTAATTGATGCTTTTTGTGAATTGGATTCTTATTTTTAAATAAACTCTGGAATTTGCTTATTTGAATCTTGTGTTTGTTGTTTTGTGCGTAATTGAAATTATTCAACCAGCTGATTGAATGTGGATTTATGAATTGTGTCTTTCTGCAGATTTTGGATCTGTTTTTTTAATTAAAGTTTCTTATTTTGTTTCAGTTGGTAGGGTGATGATTTGTTAGTTTATTTTCTTCTTTTTTTTTTTGAAAGAGCATTAATGGTTTTTGCCGCTCAATTTGGGTTGTAGCAATTTAATTTGCTTAGGTCATAAGCAGATGATATTGCCTTGATTTGTGTATTTCATGATAAATCTTTTGATTTTATTTTATTTTTTTTGCCATTTTAGTTATAGGGTTAATATAAGTGGAAATGTAAATGCATAAATTATTTGACTTAAGTGGAATTTTAGCTTATCCAGTGATCAACTGCTGGGCTAAAGTCTAAACCTGTTAACTGATAATTTTTTTTTTTTGGACTTGTGCATGTAATGGGGCATGCAATTTTATCTGTTCTCAATTATTTTACAATTAATATTATTGGCTTTCTGAGGAATTGGACAATTGATTTTATTGGCAGATGTACATATTTGTGTGGCTGAAAAGTTCGTGTTGTTTTTCTTTGCTAAGATTTGCTTATTGCCTTATGAATTGTAGTAGTGGCATAGCTGATGTCCGAGGCTTCTGAGGTTGATATATATGTTCTTTGTTTTCCTTTGGGCAGAAACGTGCGGAACCCTGATACATTTTTCAAGTTTTGTACATAAGATGGGGTGTTTCATGGTTTTGAAGAATAAAAAGAAAAAACCCAAGCATACAGTTCACATGAAACGGGTTAATCCTCAGGAGAATACACCCACCACACTTCCTGAACCTCAAATCCCAACACGATCACTGCAATCTGCACCTCCAAGCTTTAGGACTAGAGTGAAGCCTATTCAACCAAATAATACTACCAAAATCACTAACAATAGAACAAGGGTGTTATCTGCCCCATCTAGTCTTGATGTGGCTGAAGCAGAACATGATGCACTCGCATCAGTTGAATATGAAGAACAAGAAGAATCTAGGAGTCGAATTGGATTGACAAAGGAACAACGTTCCTCAAGTCCTCAACCACTTCCACTTCCATCCCCTCAGAGTGCTGCCTCACTTAGGAGTACTGGAAGCTTTAAATCAGGAAATTCCAGTGGTCCTCTATTTGCTTCTGGACCTTTACCCCTGCCTCCTACTGGGACTGGGACACTCCGAAACTTTCCTTACGAAGAAGTAGCAGCTGCTTGCCATAATTTCTTTTCAGACCGATGCATGTCAGAAGGTCTATCTTCTGTAATGTATAGGGCTTCATTTGGAGATGATGCTTCAACTTCAAAAAAGTTTGAAGCCTCTGTTACTCGCCTTAATCCAGCCAGTCAGGTAACATATGTGCATATGGTGTATTTGGATGCATTGATGCAAGTACCACATGATTTTTCATTTTGGTTCTTGGCCTTGCTTAATGCCTCCAATTGAAAACTGAGAATCCTTGATGGTTGTTCTTTGTTTGTTGTTGTTACATCATGTTTGCATGATCATACAATGCAATCTGCTGAAGATGGATAAGTTCATGACATATTAGTTTTTCTTTTAAGTTTCTGAAATTTATGACAAATTTATTTTATATCTCATGATTTCTGTGTTCTAACAGGGTTTTAAGGAATTCACAATTGATGTAAACACCCTTGCATCTATGCAACATCCAAATCTGTGTAAATTGCTTGGTTATCACGCACATGATGGTTCAGACCAGAGAATGTTGATCTACGAGAGGCTTTTTCATGGAAGCTTGGACCGGCTTATTTATAGGAGATCTGATGGGCCCCTGATTGATTGGAACACCAGGATAAAAATTGCAATATGTGCTGCACAAGGTCTTACCTTCTTGCATGAAGAAGGGCCCTTTCAGGTAATCAGAAACTTTATTGTTATTTTGAATTTTTGAGACTAGTAAAACTGAATAATATCATGCATGGTGCACCTTGTAGCTTGAAGTTTAGTGTCCCTGGCAATTTAACTGGTGGCTTGTACAGTTTTTCTTTTTCCTGTCTATATTTTCTTTCTGAAAAAACTTTTTTACATCCTTATGGGTGTTCTAAGACAATAGCATAACAAAATTCCATGTTTGTCATTATTACTTGTTGCTTGGATTGAAAATTTGTGAAGACTACTACTTTAGTATTATTTTGTCATTCTTAATGTGTGTTGTCAAAGTATTTATGACTGGTACTTGTATGTGATTATTGAAATCTTCATTTTTGTTCACAGGCAATGTACAATGAGTTTTCTACTGCCAACATACAAATTGACAAAGATTTTAGTGCAAAGCTTTCAGGATATGGTTGTGCTTGTCATATTCCTGAAACTGACATCTCTAATAGTTCAGTGGTAGGTACTTTCCAATTTTCATTTGTTCTCTAATGTCATTGATTTTGTCATGATCTGTTTTGAGTTTCTGAGCAGCTGATAAAAGTTTCATCTTTTTTATCTATAAAGGCTGCGGCAAATCTATCAGTTGAGACATTGGAGAGAGGATTGTTGACTCCTAAAAGCAATGTTTGGAGTTTTGGAATTGTTCTTCTTGAGCTACTGACTGGCCGGAAGAATCTCAACAGCCACCGTCCAAAGGAGGAAAGGAACTTGGTTAAGTGGACCCGGCCTTTCCTGGTTGATGACTGCCGACTCTCACTTATCATGGATCCTCAGCTAAAAGGCCGCTTCCCATTGAAAGCAGCCCGGACAGTGGCTGATATTGCTCTAAGGTGTCTGCAAAAGGAACCTTCAGAAAGACCTACAATGAGAAGTGTTGTTGATAATCTCAAAACCATACAAGACATGAAATACCATTGCCGCTATCCTCTACAAGAGCCAGCAATCGTTGCCAGTAAACAAATGTCACGATCACCAAGTCTCAACGGGATCATTGCCCCAGCACCCAGATTAAGTTTTTCACCATCTCCACCATCGGGACCCCGAGCATCTTTTTCATTAACAAGACCACTTGCTCTGCCATTGTCTCTTCCACCACGAGCTTGCTCCACCACCCTCACCTATGTGGAACTTGACAGACAAGATAGTCAGAAATCATCATTATCAACTGTTTGCCGGGCCAGTGTTGAAGGATTTTGAGTGTTTATAGTGTGCATTTTTATTTTTATTTTTATTTTTTGGTTGTTCAACCCCATACATAGAAGATAAAAGAAATGGTGCTTCCACCTTTGCCTTGCCTCAAGATTGATGAAATTGAGAGGTTGTTGTTTTGTAGATAAGAGTGTAATGTAAGCTTAGTTTTCTTCAATCCAGATGCCATTTACAAAAGAGCTGACGCACACTCTAGGTACAGAAATGTATTGACTCGCTGAAAAGAACCCCAATAATTTTTAATTATACAAAAAAAGACACTAAAAATAGATAATAGATGAATGAACAGCAACTTCACTGAGGATCATCTGGGATAAGGATTTGATATTAAACTGGTTCACAGTTGTCTTCACTTCCACTTTCTCACTCGAGTTGCGGAAACAAGCTCATTGAAGTCAATCAATGTCCTACGTTGTTCCTTTTTTATTTAAAGGTTTGGATTGGGATTAAAAAAGTCACTCACTAAACACCAATTCTTACCATCTATTTTTACTCAAACTCAGGTGACTGGTCACAAACCTCTTCAATCTCTCAACCAGCTGAGCTGCGCTGAAGAGGCAACCCTTCAGTTGTTCTAAGGCACAAAAATTTAGTCTGCCCATGAATACAAGGGGACGAAACTCGAGGTCTGCCCGGTTGCGTGTTTTGTTCAATAAAATAATGTTGTTTTGATAATTATTTGGCTTGAATCTTGATGGATGGTACTCATCTTCTTGATATTACTCTCTACCAATAGTTTGTTGGCAACTTAGTCTATTTGATAGTTATTTGGCTTGATATTGCATATGTTGTTCATGTTATTAATTTGTTTACATCAGCCCCTCGCTCTGATCACTATGAAATTGTTATTCATCTCTTATGCTACATCAAATGCACTCTATTTCACGGTCTTCACTTTTCAGCCTACTCTTCATTAAAACTCCGTGTCTATTCTAATGCTAGTTAGGTGGATAACCCCACGGATCGACATTCTACAACTGGGTTTGGTATCTTCTTATACTACCCAATAAATTATTTGGCTTCATTGGCTCCTCGATAACATGAGAGCTTCACATTCTGGTACAGTGACATCAATATTGTAGTGATCGGTCGAAACTATTCAGATTAGTGCAAAATCTAACATATATGTGTGCTGAGACTGTACAAGATGGTGGAACATTGTGGTCTATTTATCTTACATTAACTAAATATGATATTAACAATTAGTTCAAATCATATACACCCTCTCTTATAAACATATTTTTAAGGACGAGTTGTTCATAACAGTAGCATTTCCATTTTTTAATTTCACCACCCTCATTTAAAAAATAAAATAAAATATGTGATTAAAAATAAAACTTTTGTCATTTTCAGTTTTGAAAAAGAAAAATATTGTTTGAAAAACAACACCATCATTGCAATTAGTATCTGGGCTTTAACTTCACGCCGAAAATCTCATTGGGCCTATTAGCATCCCCAGATGCCCAGATTAGATTTACCCGCGTAAACCCTAATGATCTAATAAATCAAAATATTAATTGATTCATTGATTGTTTATTCAATTTCAGTTGAATTCGGAATCCCAAAATTTGCCCTCTCTCAATTTATTATTATTAATTCATCCAATTTTATTCAACTGCGTCAAATCCAGGCTAAGATGTTTCAGAATCTGTATCAAAGCTTCTAATTTGGCAACAAAGATGAGATTTTGGGATCGAAAATTGCCTCAATTTTTGGGGATTTGATTTCCACAGCAAATTTGGATCCTTAAAAAGGAAATTCGTCAGAGGTAGTTTAGTAATGGATAGAAATGTAGCATTTGCAGTTTTCTTCTTGTTTTCGATCGTTGCCGATGTTGCCCATGCTAAAAGATTTCGATACTTAGCTGGCGCTGCCCAACAAAATAATACCACTTCAGTACAAGTAATTCTCCATTTCTCTCATTTTATTTTGATTATTTTTTAAATGGGTAATTTTAATTATGTGTTTTGTGTTAGGTTTCAGGAGAAAATAAACCGGATCCTAATCAGAATGGAGCAGTGAAGAAGCCAGAAAATGTTCAACCATCGAAGAATTCACCGCCTTTGGATCCGCAACCGTTAACTACAACGGATTTGGTGAGTCCGCCACCTCAAAATCAAACAACAGATAATAGCAAAACAATTAATTTTCCAAATCCAGGGAGTTCGCCTGTTCAGAATCAAACAGTTAATAATGAGAAAACCCCAAAGGGTGTTAACAATAAGGATAATGGAAAGAATTTGAGTCCTCCTGATAAGGGAAAGAATCCTGAACATGTCAATGGTACTGATTTGTTGAGTCCTGATGATAAGGGAAAGAATCCTTCTCCAGTAAAGAAAAATGTAAATGGTACGGATTTGGTCAGTCCATCTCCAGTGAAGGGATATGTAAATGGTACGGATTTGTTAAGTCCTACAGTTAACGAAAAAGATAATGAGAAGCATGGTGGAGCGAAAGAGAAGACTATTGGTGATAAAAACAATGAAACAGGAAATGGGAAGAATGGCAGAGCCAAAGAGAAGACTATCAGTGATAAAAACAATGAAACAGGAAATGGGAAGAATGGCGGCGCTAAACAGAAGACTATTGATGATAAAAGCAATGAAACGGGCAAGGAGAAGAATGGCGGAGCAAAAGAGAAGACTATTGATGATAAAACCAACGAAACAGGTAATGAGAAGAATGGTGGAGCGAAAGAGAAGACTATTGATAAAAGCAATGAAACGGATAACGAGAAGAATGGAGGAGCGAAAGATAAGGCTATTGATGAGAAGAGTATTGATGATAAAAGCAGTTCGGAGTTGGGGGTTAATGAAACGTGTGTGGGGTTACATAAGTGCAAGGATTTGGAGACACTGATTGCCTGCATTCTGAGGTTTGACACCGGTAATTCATTTAGCTTTTGGTCTTGTTTAATTTGGTTTTGTGTGCATTTGAATAATTTTAAGAGGTATTCCAGGTGGTGTTTATCTTATTAGAAATGCTATTGATGTTAGGAAAATACTATTTGAAATGCTTTAAAGTTAGATTGTTTGTATTTAAGAGATTATGCCATTGCTGGAACTACAGTTGTAGGATTTAGTTTGCAATCTAGAATTATTTAATTGCATTTATATAGGGACAAGGACGGAGGAGAGTTTGACTCAATGTTGTTAAAGGCACAAGGCGCACTAAGGCGCGGAGGGTCCTAGGGCCTAGGCGCACGCCTGATGAAAGTGAGAGTGAGGCGCAAATTGCCCGTGTGTGTGTGTGTGTATATCCAATCAACTAAAACAAAGAGAAATCATTGAAAATATATCAAAAATAATTACAATAGTACAATTATACAAATAATGTCTTTGTTGAAATTTAAAGGCTTAAAGCACATCCCAAATCCTATCCCAGTTTATTAAATTTGATTTGGGGTTAGGTGGGTCAATTCGGGTACGGGTTTTCTCACATATTTTTATGAGGTGCACATCTTTGTGCCTAGGCCCACGCCTGACAGAGTTTAAAAACTTCATCCGAGGTGCGCCTCGAGGCGCCGCCTCACAGCCATGGCGCGTCGAGGCTGTCGCCTCAGACCGAGTTTTCAATAGGACCGCCTCAAAGGCCTGAGGTAGCCCGCCTCATGACACCTCGAGTCTAGGCGGCTTGAGGCGGTTTGAGACGGACGGCTCGACCCGAAAACCCTAAAGTTAATATTTTTAAAAGAAAAATAAATTATATAAGGGAACTCAAAGTAGGGATAAAGAGTCTCAACTTGAGCTCTTTATAGACTAAAAAGTTACAAAAAATAAAATTTTTAATTTTGTTTTCCTAACCAGTAGACAGTAGTATTGTTAACCACGTTGACAGAGTAGTTCGATACTTAATCGAAAATGACAAAATAATTATTATCTTTAAAAATAATCAACATTTTAAATTATAATTAATAAATAATCAACATTTACTATTATATTTATTTATTAATTATAATTTTTTATTAATAAATTTATTTATGATAGGAATTATATATGATGATGACTCTTTGGAGGATAACACTCCAATTATAAGTTTTTTGCCATGTCCGATTTAAGGCTGTCACCTCGACCGTCTCGAGGCTGCCCGCCTCGCCTCATGTGGGGGACCGCCTCACACCGCCTACCGAATTTTTGAACTTTGGCGTCTGATGAAGGCTACTTGGCCTGACCATTCACGAGGCGCAGTGGTTTGAGCCTGAGGTGTGCCTTTGACATCTATGATTTGACTGTTAGGAGTGAAGTGATTTTACACTACACGTAGACATATACGTAATTTATTCACTGGATATTGGTGATTGCTGTGATTATATGATTATAATGGTGTTTGGAATCTATAAGATTAATGCTCTATAGAACTAGAGGAAACCAGTTTCAAGAAAAGCTGAATATATCTGTTTTTGACTTGGAAGATTAATATGCATTTTTAGTAGTGTGTCCTTAATCTTATTGAAGTTGTGATTTAGTATTGCATTCTAGCTTAACCGGTTCCATTTGGAAGGTTGGTTAGTCTCCTGGTCGTTAGGTAGTATTGGTTTCAGACTTTCAGTATACCAAGAAATTAGTCAAATATCGTCCATCATTCAGTTAATTTGATATGCAAAATGTTGAAGGCTATCTAACCTTTTCAGCTTTTTATGTCTTTCTATTGAAACTGGCATGAGAATCAGCTAATTATTATGCTTCAAAAATAATATGCTTACAGATATGCTAGTTGCTTTTCCTTTTTGATCTTGTTCAGATAAATCTTGCTCGACATGGTTTTTAAACTACTTGAAGTGTAGTTGGCTTGTTGGACCCTTTTTCTTGTGTTTCTGCAAAGAATTTACTGTCAAAGATCAAGTTTATATGGATAATCATGCTTTGGATAAGAATAATTCAAAAGGATGCGTGGGATTAATGCTTTGTTAGTTAGGTTGAATACCTACAGTTCACTGTTCATAGAGTCATCTCTTCATTTGTGAATTTCTGGTTACCATGTCCTTATCATCTCTCTGGGATTTTAATGTTCTTGCCGCAGATCATATCTTCTTTATTATTTGGAGTGGTTAAGATATTTAAAACCTGATAAATCTTTCTCTAATTTCCTTTTCTGTTAGCAGGGTCTAGAGAATTAACTGTTCTAGTCCAGAATGATGGAGAAAATACTCTGATAGTAAATCTTACCATCCCAACTGCTAATGCAAATCCTTTGAAGCCGCTAAAAGTATCTAAACACCAAACTCAAAAGGTATGGGTTACTTTTATCTTTTCATTTTATCTCTGCTGCTATTTTTTCCCCAATGAAACTGTTACCGGACCTAAGATCTTTGGTTGTAAGGTTTAAACAAAAATTGAGGTTAAGAGGTGGAGTGTTTGATAAGAATAAGGAAAATTGAACTTTAACCAGTGGCATTTCTTGTGTTATTGTTAGGAAATGGTTTAATCCGCAAGTTGTTAATTTCAGATGGCCTCCCTGGAAATTTTATGAGTGATAATGGCTGTCAAAATTAATTTCCTGGACAGTTACTAAGGTTTTAGCTTGAAAGAAAGATAGACTTCAAAGAGGGGGAAGGAAAAATTTTGGACAAAACTAGAAGAATATTTTCTCACTGATTAGGCTGAGAACTATGATCCTGTTTGCATGCTCAATTCATGTTACAACAAGAGTTTAACTTAGTTTAAAACTGCTTGTTTTTGGATTTAAGATTTTTTTATGCTCAGTTGTTTACTATAGTTGAGATTTCACAGACTCGTGGATGATCTGCAAAATTGTTTGTTTGTATTCTTGTTCTCAGTCCATCTGGAACTTCACTGATTTTTTTTTTTTTTCCATTTGTTCATTTTTAGATAAAAATTTCACTATCTGCAAGCAAGAACACCAAACTGATATTAAATGCTGGAAATGGTGAATGTGTGCTTCACACAGACCGTCCTGAAACTGAAGAAAATTTTTTCATCTACCTCCCTTCCTATGACAAGCTATTAACCCCCATTAATGGTGCATACTTCCTGATTCTCTCTGTCCTCGTTTTTGGAGGGACATGGGCTTGCTGCATGTGCAGGAAGAGAAGGTGGAACAATGGAGTTCCTTATCAAGAACTTGAAATGGGATTGCCTGAATCAGTTTCAGCTACAAATGTGGAAACAGCAGAAGGTTGGGATCAAGGTTGGGATGATGATTGGGATGAAAATAATGCAATGAAGTCACCAGGAGCATCTCATATAGGGAGTATTTCAGCCAATGGTCTTACTTCTAGGTCTCTGAACAGAGATGGTTGGGAAAATGACTGGAATGAGTAGAACATTACTACATGAGATAGGACACCGGAGTTTGACCGAGGAATTGGGTGAGGACTAAGCTATACGGAAAATTTGGAGTCTTGATATACAGAATGTAAAGCATTCCCATACTAGCGTCATAGACAATAGTACCAAGAATCCTGAAAAGAGGTCTGTAAGACGCATATAATTTATGCATTTTGTAACTGTTTTTAGCTCTCTTTGTTCTGTGATGAGCACCAGCTGACTGGTGGTTTTTAGTTCCACAGTAATTTTTTTGTTCTTATTCCTTCATTCAATTCATGAAGCAATTTGGGAAGGTGGCAATAACATTGTATAGAGAAACTCGTTTTTTTTCCTTTGCCTGAACTTTTTCCACCTTTTGATTTCAAGCTCTTATCAATAAAAGCAGAAAAAAGAATCTATGGTGTCTGTCATTCAATTCAAAACTCTATTCAATCTGTTCCCACAATGGATATGGGTATATTTCTCTCACTTTTAGCTACTTTGTCCAATGAAATTGGTGTCTTATCATTCTCAGATCACTCCAAAATTCATAATCTGAAGTAGATACTGCCAAAATTTGATTAATTTGTGACTGAGGTCTAGCACTAATGATATTAGTGGAGCTACTTTTAGATACTTTGATTCAGTTAGTGGATCTACTGTTAGAATTTTGAATCAATGTATCTTGAGAAAATGCTCAAGAAATTGAACTGACTCTAAACCTCTTCCAATTTGGTGACAGTTTCTTTCTAGTAAGTTAGTAACAAATAATCAGAGGCAGGAAAAAAAAATACTACTGTTTCTTCTGGTAAGAACAATTCTTTACTATTTTCATGATCCATTAGCTTAAATAAAAGCGCTCCCATGGCAAGCATGATGATTGTTGCCCATTAAATATTATATCATTCATAAAGTTTTTTTATAAGTGCTTTTGAGGACCCCTCATGTGGTGCTATGATTTTCATTAGGTTCCCAGGTTTCCAACACCATCTGATTAAATTAGAAGCTTTAATTATTATCCATGCTTGCAGAAAGCAGGGAAAATTAGTGTCTTTGAACCAAGTTCGATCGAGTGCATT
>SKCR01031178.1:0-192457 GCA_019454045.1 Zanthoxylum bungeanum
ATAGGCATGATCCCCACTCTTGAATCACTAACCCCAGCATGAGAATTGGGTATTAAATTTCTGAAATGGTGTTGTTACTTTAGTTTTGTTAAGATTGTTAGCTTTAAATTCCATATTTTTTTCTGCAGCCGTTTCAGATGGCTTGTCAGTTACAGAAAATGGAAAACAGTCTGCTCATCCTTCTTCCAGACGCAATACGGGGCCCAAGGTAGTCATCATATTAGTTGGAGTTGCGGCAGTGGGACTGTTTTCTTTTTTCCTTTTCAAGTTATGGCAAAAGAAGAAAAGAGAAGAGCAGTATGCCCGTCTTTTAAAATTGTTTGAAGAAGATGATGAACTTGAGGTTGAACTTGGCCTTCGGGACTGACACTTTTGATTTGTGGAATTTGAGTTCCTCGTACTTGAGGTATGTATGGCCATTCACTCCATATATTTCTCGATCTCAATTGCTAAGATTTTGCTGCTTTCCTCGGCATGTATTTACAAATGTACGATGACTTTCATATAAAATTCTGAGCTCTTGTTCTTATTTAAAACTGTTATTTGTTCCCATTGCTTTTACACTTTTACAGGCTTAAGTGGCCATGCCTTATTCAGAAAACTCGTCCCTTTGGGGGTCTTATATCGTTTAATCATTTCTGTCAGTCTGTAAAAAATTCTTTTTGATAATCACCAAAATGTGTAGAAGTATTGAGTGTTTTGATGCATTGAAGAAGCATGACTTGAACAAACGTAAAGACATAATATTGGTCCACATGATCCGTCTCTGTTTGCACGCAAAGACATAATATGGATCTAATTAAAATGTTTTCAGTATTGGTATATCGAATTTGGTTTGATAAAGTGATTTGGTCGGTGGCCTGCTTGATCAAAATGATGAAGTAGGACACAAGTTTATTTCCTGGTTGATTACTATTATTAATAGGGGAATATTCTAAGCAATTACTTTTTTAGGAAGATCAAGGCAGGGCCCGTAAATGCCCAAGTAGTTGGCATTGAAGGGGAGAGCGACGTGCAACTCACGAACTCCCTAATGAGCGGTCTCTCTCAGTGGCAGAGAGTGGGGGAACGAAGCGGTTTGTCAGGAAGTAGGGTTTATTTAGGGTTTTTGTAAATATTTTTAACAATATGCATTGATATAAGTTAATAAACAAGAAATTTGAAGATAACTACGTCGATATTAAAAGACTTATAATGGAATTTAAAATTACGAAATTAAAAAGAAAAATCAAGATTAAAAATAATAGATTCGAACTGTAAGCTTGCAAGCGGTTGCCCTCCGACTGGGATGAACTGCTGTTGTTCTCTTAAATCAGCTGAAAATGACCTTAGTGCAATTAATTAGAATTAACTGCCTTATATCAGAACTAGATTCAAATCCTAAAGGTAAACAAACCTAAGCCATTTGCACCTTTCTACGGCAGGCTCATTCAGACTCTTACCCGTCTCCAAGAATACTACGACTATATGCATCCGTGCACTTTTCATAGTTTTGATTATCCATTTTTTTTTTTGGAAATGTTGGAAACCCCGTCGTTAAATTATTTTATTCGGGTTTAAGCGAATTAAGTAAAACTCATGTCTGTCTCAGACTCTTATACGAAATGCACCACTGGACTCGAATTCAAAATCTGATAACCAAGTCTTAAGTTATTTTCCATCAAACCATACTCCTTGGGGCCTTGATTATCCTATCTTGATTTTATACTTTTCATTATTTTCCTAAGCAGTGGTGGTTGATAAATGTAAATCCGGAGAAATTTTGCTTCAGATTTTACCATTATGGAATTGACATAAAAAAAAAGTAAAAAATAAAAAAAGGTAATTTTCAGTTTCCTCCGCTGATATTTATCTTATTTCTATTTATATGGTGAAGATTTTACCATTATGGAATTGATTTATTCTCACTCGACATCTTTATCGCATCTATGGAAGTCCACCTTTCTTTATACGTTTTCCTATTCGGTCTACTAAGTCGACCTACAAAATTCAGGGCGGAGCAGCGGCTTAGGGCGAGGGTAAATATATAAATAGAGGAGTCGGCATCATCGCTTTAGGTCGATTTTCTCCTGTCTAAGCTCTCTAGGATATCAGTTCCTGATTGTAGAGGTTTTCATAGCCTGTAACAGTGGTTTGATGAGCACATAGAAATGGTTCTTCCATGTCTTGGTGGATCATGTGTGCCATGAAGCAAAGGTCAGCAATTCCATCCGGGGCTTAGCGCATGCTTGGACCTGTACATTACGATTACGGAGACGGAAGGTTAAAAAGCTTGTTGATTTTGCCCCTAAAAAGTTTTTTACTGTTTGACAAATGCAGAAGAAATTTGGCGTTAAATGTCCAACTTGGACAAAAATGCCCTTAATGAGTAGATAAAATTGCAAATCCATAAACAAATGCTGAGAACAAGTGGCCTTTGTTGCTACATGACAACCTATAGCCCACAAATTAAGAAAGAAACTGATGAGTTCCAGTGTCAAATGCTCCAAGTGTGATGAATGGGGCCATAATAAGAGGACATGCACTTTGTATCATGATGGGGTTCAACTTGGCACTCAATAGAGCATGCTCATCTTCTAAGGTAGCAAAAAAAAAAAAAAAGACAAAAAGAAAAATGAATTTGGGTTTGAATTTTGGGTGCAGTGACTAATCAACTGCATTTACTTTTTTGCCTTTCAAAATCATCGCCATCTAATTGTAAATAGAATAAACCTCACTCAGGGGAAGTAACAAAAATTACCTTATGTTTTGGGAAAAAATCAAGCACTTGACACGTGACCAAACACACCACGAAAGGGATTTAAGACCCCTCGTCAGAATCTAACTTCAGGACCTTCAGTCAGAGTCTAGTCCTAGAATCTCGTCAGAATCTGAATTCGGGATCTCCCTTAAGAGTCTGACCCCAGAGTCTCCCGTCAGAATTTGACTTCGAAGCTTCCCGTCAGAGTCTGCATTCGAGACCTCCTGTATGAACGTCCGCTTCAGATTCATGTACATGAAGGCAAGTAGGGGTTGCACGATGAGTTAGGTTAGGATATCAACTCTTTAATTACGTGAATCTTCAAAATAAGGAATCATACAGCCAAATAATTATTTTACGTTTCTTGAAGCTCGTCAACCGCCTAGAATGAGGAAATTCCAAGATTCTTGGGATTGAGCCAGTTAATAAGGAATGTAAATACGGTCAGTGATAGTTACATTGTAATGGGATAATAAATAATAGAAGAATCCCCAAAGAAAGGGATCAATCTCTTGTTGATTAAGCAATAATAGAGAACTCTATGTTCTAATTAAATCATTAGTTTCTGATTTTATTGTTTGTAAGGTTTTCTACATAAACAATTAGCGTCGTCTGTAGGGGAGTCCGAGACGAAAAATTATGTCTACAATTGACTTTCTTTTTTTTTTCCTTCTCTGAACTTTCGTTGTTTGAAGAATCATTCAATCGAGGAAAACAAGAATGGCCCAAATGAACAAGGAGTCTGAGATCTCTACTTCGGCTGCTCACCAAAAAGATGAATTTTCCAACCATCTGATGCCTACAATAGATATCTTGGCAATAAGGAATGAGATGATGAAACAAATAGAGGAACAAATGCAGGCCATGAAGAAGCAGTTTCAGGAACATATACAAACCGTTCAACAAGAGAAACATACGCTCAAAGCCCAGATTTAGGGGGGCACTCCTTGGCAGCATAAGGGAAAAGAAAAAAATAGAGCCTCCGTCAACGACCTTCGAGAAAAGAGGCAACCATGAGAGAATGACAAAGAGGCTCTGGGAATAAGCCTCATCAAGATTGATGATGAGGACTCTGACGTATTGAGTTCTAGAAACCAGGGCAGAATGTGGAGGGAAGTAGAACACAAAGGAAAGGGCAATGGTCTGGACGTGAACTGTAATAAAATGGAAGTGAGGAACCTGTGGACAAGTCATTAATATATGTGTATTTATGGATCTAGCTCTGGTACTAAACCAAAATTTATGGAGGCTGCAAAAGAATTGGGTAGATTTATGGCAGAAAGAAACATGCACTTAGTACATGGCGGTGGCAATCTTGGATTGATGGGATGTGTTTCAAAGGCCATGCAAGAATGAGGCAGTCAAGTTTTAGGAATCATCCCAAAAACTTTAGTAGACGAAAATCTCATCGGAAAATCTAATGGAGAAAAATACATTGTCTCAGGTATGTCTGAAAGTCTCACTGAAATGATTAATCATGCTGACGCTTTATTGCTTTATCAGGTGGGCTAGGCATGTTGGAAGAAATATTCACAGTTGCATCATAGGCAAATTTGAACATTCACCGAAAATCCATCGCACAACTTAATGTAGATCATTTTTTCGATTTTCTTTTAGTATTTCTTGAGGATGCTAAAAGACTCGAGTTCATTTCAAAACCGGCAAAATATATTGTTCTTACTGCAGGAAAAGCTGCTGAATTAATCGACCAATTATTAGCATGTGAACCAAAAATTGACCCAATTCTTTCCAAGTTGGACTGGTCAGATAAAGATCATGGCAAGAAGCGTAGAGTGGACTTGAATCTTAATCTCTAACTTTTCTTTTAGGTTAAATAGTAATGTTGTTGAGTCAATTATTTTTCCACACTAACGAGATGATGTCTTCTAAAATCTACTTCTTCTTATTCATACATTGGGGACAATGTCTCAATTTGGTTGGGGGAATGAGATAGTTGACTAGATAATTTTTATTTTTTTGTGTGTTTTCCTTAAAAAAAAATCTGTTGTTTTTGTTTTTTTGTTGTTTTGTGTGTAAAAAATTTGTTGTGTTTTTATTCAAAAAAAATTACACACAAACCAACAATAAATTTTTGACTAACCACCAAGTGGAATTGTTGTTCAGAGATGGCAGTGTAAGGAGTTTTCGCTCCTGAGACGTATCAATATATTTCGTAACAAGTTATTTTTGTTCATTTCTTTTTAATCATTTAAATTTGTGAATTCTCCTTAATATTGATTAAGTTTGATCTTCATATGTTCATTTGACAAGTATTATCAATATGTACGGTAACATATGATCATTTATTGTAAGTGAAAATTTTATAATATTCGCTTCTCTAAAGGCAATGGAATTTATGTTTTTATTCAAAAAAACTAACCAAGCTTTTACTTAATAACCGGATATCTTGTCTCAGCAAGCAGTGATTGTTCGCGTAAAATGGTAGGGCTTGAGTTAGTTTTTAAAAAATGATAATAATCAAGTTTTTACTTAGTAACCGGACATCTTGTCTCAGCAAACAATGATTGTTCGCGTAAAATGGTATGGTTTGAGTTGTTTTAAATAAAAAAAGTGTGTATGTGAATAAGTTCAATTTCGTAACCTCTCAAACTTGAGCAATTAAGTCTGTATGTGTGTTTTAACACTTAGTACCCTAATTCCAACTGGTTTGGGAGTCACTGACCCAAAGCTCGTTACACTGGTTAAAGAAAAAGTTTAAAGAATCAGGCACTTCTTCTTTTTGACATATGAGATCCGAACAATTAAGTTCGTAGGGGTATCTTAACACCTAGTGCCCTAAAACCAACTAGTTTGGGAGTTACTGGCCGAAAGCTCATTACAAGGGTTAAATATGTATTACTATTTTAAAAAATAAACTATTTTTCGTATATAAATAAACTTTCATTGCCAAAAAGGTGTGAATTCTAATATAATTTTAGGACAAAAATATTACTCTTTTTTCAACAATACCTGTGAATATTGTCGGTACAATGAATTGATTGATACTTTCCTTTATGGGTGTATGGAAGAAGGGTAAAAAGTATAAGAGAATTTGCTTATTTGATAATTTAGAAAGAAATAAAATAATTACTAACTTGGATAAAAAATTTGTCTTTTTAGTTTTCATTTAAATTACTAGGAACTAGTAATAAGCTGGTTAGAGGGTGTGATAAAAAAAAATATACATTTAATAAAGAGAAAGTAATCATTTTACACTTATAGTTTCATTAATCCCCTTAATTTAGCATATTTGTGAATAATGATTAAATTTATGTTTTATATATTTTTATTATGATTTTTATTTATTATGTAGGTGCAATAACACTTTGGATGCATAATTAGAAAAATGGATGTGACATTTGGATTTTGGAGGCCAGAAACTTAAAAGGACATTCTAACAGTGTACAATTTTGGAAATTTTAGTTTTACACAGTTTTTGTATTTTGGCCATAATTTTTTACTCCGATATCGGATTGAGATGATTCTAATTCCAAATGAAAGAAGACTCAAATATCTACAACATTGATGGTTACAATATTTTCTAGTTCTAAAGTTTTCAAGACCGAAATTGATGAAAAATCCAAAGTGTGTTATATGTAGTTGACAAATACATTACATTATTAAATGCAATGTAATTGTTAAATGTAGGAGGTGCTGAACACCTCTTTCTATAAATAGAGGTGTTAAACATCTTATTTCAGCAATCTGATTCCATAGTTTTCTCTCTGAAAATTTATGGAGTCTCAGCTCTTGTGTGTTTTACTTTTCAAGCTTTGTTGTAAATTTTTTTTCGTTTCGGTAATAAAATTATTTGTATTTTTATTCAAAGCATGAGTAGCTAATTCTATCATGTTGGGGTAAAGGGTGAAACTCTTAATATAAAAATATAGATTAATTTTACTTATATTATAATATATGAATTGTAATCTGAAAACTAATATTTAATTTAAATCTTGATTAATTATTGAAAAAAAAATTTACCGCCTATATGACTGGTTTTATATATTTGGCATAATTGGGTTAGACATATGTTATCACCGCTTTTATTGTTGGTTTTATATTTTTTGGCATAATTATTTCCTAAAATAAATTAACTGGGTAATAATGATTATTTATATATTATAAAAAGTAAGATTTCTCTATATTTGAATTATTAATAGTGGATCTCCTAGCCCCAACATTTTTAATTTATTATTGCATCCCAATTTAAAAACTGTCCACAACTTAAATCAATTCACTTCCTTTTTATTTATATTATTATTTTATTTTACTAAATCTATTCCCCATGGATCGACCACGGACTTATCGAGTTATTTTATTATTTCGACACTTTTATACTTGAGAAAAAAGAACCAATTTGTGAGTGTGTCACCCCTTGCTGGTATCAGCTTACCTACGAGCCTATGATCGAAGTGAGCCATGTACTGGGAGAACCACTTCTGATCCTTCTCCCATAAAATGAATGAAAGGTCGCATGCACTTAGGGGGAGAAGTAAGAACCACAGTGCATCAGAGCATGAAGGTCGTCCATGTCACCACTCTGTGAATGTGGAGCGCTTTAGCTCCATTCGGAATCATAAATCGAAATAGAAACTTAGCCCTCTCGTCAGGTAACTCGGGGCAAAAGGGAGAGTATATGGTACCGGGAGCTGAAAAAGGAAAATAACATAATAAAAGCGTGTCAGACCCTGAACAAATCCAAGAAGACATAAAAGTTTCACTCGGAAGCAAGGCCTAGCAAAATAACTTGATCTAGCGTCGTCTACATATGGAAGATAACACGGTCGACGTTAACGGCCTACCAGTTGCCAGTCACCGCCAGCAAGCCATTAGATGGCCAATATTTATCCAAAGTAGGCAGCCCGGTGAACATAACAGTCGACTTCTTGGGTACGAAGATGTACATATCCACGCAACCGGCAGAGCCAGCCTTTGTCAAAGAAAAGAAGAATAATAAGTCACGGATCATCAAACGCGAGTCATTGACCATTGAGAAGATTACGAAACCACGATGCACCTGATACCATTTAGGGCCAGCTGCATCAGGTTGTACAACATGCATATATAGTGTATTAAAGGGTGAAAGAGGAACCAAAGATCCAGAGGTGGAACTCTCCCAATACAGTGCCACCATGAGGGACGTCAGCGGGATCAATTTCCTATAGGGATGCGCTCTCATGTAGGGGTTGCAAATAAACATCTTAGGGAGTGTAGATCTCATTTCTCAGACGTTAAATCTTGTCGTCAGAGGAAGATGGGGAAGCCATATTAACTGGAGTACGAGAATAATAGTAAGGGTGTTGAGGAGCACTTAATTTCGTATAACATAAAATGAAAAGCTTTGAATTTTGAAACTTTGAAATGGTGAGGTTGTCGAGGACAATCAAATCAGTATTTATGGTACATGACGGTTGGGTTCCTGGAGAAACATAGGGATGGCCTGAAGCACCAAGGAGCCCATTAAGGGCCCAACTTTGGAGTATGTAAAACTTGACCACATGTTTGACCTTTGAAATTTGAAATACCGCAAAAGGTTGTTTGTTTCTGTCATTTTATTAAAAATAACACAAAGAAAATGGGGAATATTTGGGAAAAACCAAGCACTTGACACGTGGCCAAACACACCATGAAAGGGATTTTGGACCCCTCGCCAGAGTCTAACTTCAAGACCTTCAATCAGAGTCTAGCCCTAGAATCTCGTCAAAGTTTGGATTCAGGATCTTCCTTCAGAGTCAGACTCTAGAGTCTTCCGTCAAAATCTGACTTTGAAGCCTCCCGTCAGAGTTTGAATTCAGGGCCTCCTTTCTGAATGTCTACTTCAGACTCACCCCAGGAAAGGCAAGTAGGGGTCGCGCGAGGAGTTAGGCTAGGATATCAGCTTCTTAATTATGTGAATCTTCAAAATAAGGAATTAGACAACCAAATAATTATTTTCCATTTCTTGAAGCTGGTCAACCGACTACAATGGGGAAATTTCGAGATTCTTGGGTTTGGGCTAGTTAATAAGGAATTTAAATGCGATCAGTGATAGTTCACTTGTAATCGGATTATAAATAATAGAAGAATCCCCATAAAAAATGATCGATCTCTTGTTGACTAAGCAATAATAGAGAAATATATGCTCTAATTAAATCATTAGTTTCTAATTTTATTGTTTGTAAGGTTTTTTGCACAAAAATCCTATAAAAATAATAATTGTTATATAAAGAATTCGATACCAAAATTGATAAAAAAAAATAAAAATTAGGGTTTAAGATATTGGTGTAATTAAGGGTGGCAAAATGAATCAACGAATCGAATTCGTGATGAATTCTAAACGAATCGAATTGTAATGCACTAAATTTGAATTCGATTCGTTTATTAAACGAATCCTGATATTAGGATTTGGATTCGATTCGTTTAATAAACGAATATTCGAATTCGATTCGTTTATTCATTTACATAAATCAAACGAATCGAATCGAATTTATTATTCGTTTACTATTCGCATCCGATTCGTTTACTATTCGCATCCAATTCGTTTATTATTCGCATCCGATTCGTTTATATCAAATTAAACTAATCGAATTTTGTATTCGTTTAATAATCGAATATTCGTATTCGAATTCGATTCGTTTAATCAAAATAAAATACAAAATCTAAGCATCCATTCCATACCATATTCAATAACATATTCGTTGTTATAGTCTTAAAATCCTTACAACAAGCTCCAAATTTCAAATTACAAATCAATTGCATAATAACACTTAAAATCTTCAAAACACATTTTGACCAAAATCTCGGATACAAGTTGAGACGGTAAAGGAAAACTTCTTTATCATTACCATCCGGGATGAAAATCCTGCAAATAAAATAAAATTATATTATTGAGTTATTTTTTTTAAAAAAAAATTATTTTTGAAAAAGAGTTAAGAGAAAGAATTTTACCGTCAAACTTTCATATAATCACTAGGACTAGTGCCACTCTCTGCTGATGGAGTAGTCATCAACTATGTACGCCATATCACTTTCATTGGTATCCATTTCCCTGTAAATAATATTAATAATCACATCAAAGATATAAAATGAACACAAAAAAATCAAACCCAATAATCAAAGTTTTCAAATGCATGTGCATGGACTGCTTCCAAGGACTGATACCATGTTCTTCATTCAGAGTTGTTCATGTTTTGACAATTATTATTAAATTCCAGAAAGAGCAGATTTGATTTAATGACCCCATTTATCCAGCTAATGTGACCTTTCTGGATAATTTTTTTTTTTAACTTTTTATGTGCACAATTATGTGTTTAATTATATGCATATATCATCGTTCAGAAAATATTATAGCATAGGTTGTCGTACTAAAAATCATCGAAACATATATGTAGAAATAAGAATTAAATTTAAAAATATCAAATAATTCCTAATAACGTACGTGACATGTGAGGCCATCACTTTCAGCAGTGAATGTGAAGCCAAAAACGAATTAAATGAACAAGAAAATCTAGTTGGGGTCTTTTTTTTTGTTCCTCGAAGTTAAGGCCACCATATTTTGAGAAGAAGAATTAAAAAAAAAAACAAAAAAACAAAGACAAAATGGTAATGGAAAAATCTTTATCATCTCTGTTTACTTTTTTGCAGTAGTGGCCACTGTTGAAAGAACTATTAAAAAATCATTACCTGCTGACTGCTACGATGGTCGATGGCTGCTACGATTCTGAGGGAGATTGAGGCCGCCGGCAGAGTGAGTTTAGGTTTAGAACTTTAGATTTTAGGTTTAGGTTTTAGATTTCAGTTTATATATTTCAGTTAAACGTTTGAAATTATTAAATTACTGTAGGCACTGCATTTTTGCATATAAGTCCCGATGATGAGTCTCACACGGAGACACTACCTTTTAAGTCGCGGAAGTCGCGGGAAACGGACGTCGTAAGGGAAAAGTTGGAAATCAGTATTTTAGTTGGATTTAGTTCGCTCGTTTTGCTTCGGGATTGCTTGTTGGACTTCCGTTTTAAAAAACACACCCTTGGCCCAAACCCCCTCAAGTCACACACCAAGCTCATCTCACCCAAGCTCAATCCAAGAAATAATTAAAACATGTCACAAATTAAAATTAAAACCAATTAAATTGAAATTAAATTAAATTAAAATCTAATTAAATTAAATTCCTAATTTAAATTAATCACTTCCTAAATCTAAATAATCACCTACCAAATTAAAACAAATCATATACCAATTAAAATAAATCAAATATAAGATATTCCTAATTTAAATAAATCATTCCACAATTAAATAAATCACTCACCTAATTTAAAGACATTCCCCACCAAAAATATAAATATTCTTGCCTAAAATAATCAAATTAAATACACACATAATTTAATTGATTTATTTCTTTTTTTTCAAAACCATGCACAACCCTAACCCTAGCTTGTAACTATAAAATATAACACAAACTAAACCCTAAGGGGGAGACTATTCACGGCACTCACAAAGAGAACAAAAAACCCTAAAAACCCATGATCACCACCAACTCTCTCTAACTCTCACGCAGACTTCACGATCAACATGTAACCCTCCTCTCTTTCTTCAACCAAATCAAAAACAAGCCCTCAGCAGCCCCTTAACCGACCAAGCAAAGACCCTAGACACACCAACCAGCCTTTACGTAAACCCTTACAAGCACCAGACCTTCAGCTGTGAACCCTCCAACGAACTGCCCCTCCTTGACCGAGACTGCTCATCAACGTAACCCCACAGCCGAGAACAACAAATCCAGCAGTCCCCCTGACCAAGCAATAAACCAGCCTGAGAAACCGAGTGAAAACAGTCCCGAATCAGCCCCTACAAATACTTTTAAACAGTCCCAAATCAGCCCCCACAAACACCCCAAAACAGTGCCCTGTACCACATAAAAATAGTCCTAAAACAGTGAAGAACTGCAGTCCAAAACAGCAAGGAAAAACAATAGAAAAACATGGAAGAAAACAACGGAAATGGCAGTCCAAAACAGCGGCAAACCAGAAAAATAACGGAGCATTAACCCTTCCGGCGACGTCCCAACGCACTCCCGAGAGACGATTTAAAAGGTTAGACCTGAGGGCACTCCTATTATTCATTTTTATTCATCTCTTAATTGTATTATTTATTTTCTTCGCATGAGAGTCGTTTGTGGATGCATGTTGTGGCCTTTGAATGGATGGGAAAATGTGTTGTCTCTTGTGGTATATAGGATGGAAACCCAGACGTAAATTCCGTAGCCGAATCCGAATGGACGGTAGTGCGGTTTATACTTGGGATACAACTCCACGTATCACTTGAGCAAACGGCACATATTTCGATTTGTGTTATCTTGTTTGTTTATTATCCGTATTTTATTCCGCCATTTAATTTCCGTACGATTATTTGTTTGTGTATTGATGAGATAAAGCGCATGAGCTTAGTAAGTTGGATTAAAGGTCCTCCATTTCGAGGGGTTAAAATCCTTTACCACGATGCTTCGCCACGCCGGATGACGTATATTCGGTTGAATGTAAGATGTGTTCAATCGGGTATACAAATTCCGATATTGTTGTATTTATTTTTTATATGCATTATGTTATTAGCGCATGGGCTTAGTAAGTTGGATTAAAGGTCCTCTATGTCGAGAGGTTAAAATCCTTTACCACGATGCTTTGCCGCGCCGGATGATGTATATTCGGTTGAATGTAAGATGTGTTCAATCTGGTATACAAAGTCCGATATTGTTGTCTTTATTTTTTATATGCATTATGTTATTAGCGCATGGGCTTAGTAAGTTGGATTAAAGGTCCTCTATGTCGAGGGGTTAAAATCCTTTACCACGATGCTTTGCCGCGCCTTTATCCCGTTATTATTTATTAGGTGTCATCTGTTCATCCGTTCACGTGTGTGTCATGTTGTTTACTGCATTTTGGAGGTCACTGTTGTAACCCCGTTCGAACGCGTTTCAGAACGCCGCACGAACGCATGTTTTCTGTCTCAGTTCGTTCGAACGCGTTTACGAATGTTACTCGAACGCGAACCTTTTGTTTACCGTTCGAACGCGAATACTAACGCCGCACGAATGCCCACGGTAAACAGGTCTTCTTCCATCACATCTCATGCATGGTTACTCATTTTGTCATTTACCTTTTTGATTGTTCATGTTCTCACAGTTAGTCATTTATTGTGTTCACAAGATCACATGTTCGTTTCCATGATGCATGTTTACACGATAGTTATCTACTTCTGCTTCCGCATTCATCCATTCAACATGTTCATGAAGTTGTATGCTTGCCGTATTTCAATTTATCTTTATGCATGCAAATTCGGACATAGATTATATGCGAATAGGTTGTATGCAAATATGTTGTTTGCAAATTTGGACATAGATTATATGCAAATAGGTTGTATGCAAATATGAAAATGCGTTACATGTGAACTTAGATGAACTTTTGATTTATGCGTGCGAACTTAGAAATAGAATACCCTTAGGAATATATGTTGCTAGACTCGATTAAATTATTACACAAATCATTTTATTACAAGTGGCATAAGTAAGGGACCATTCCGAACCCAACGGTTTGAGGTCTTCCCTTGCGAGGGGTGAATGCGGCCTTAAATCATTTTCCCGGTTCACACCGGGTGGCGACTCCATTATTCTCCAGTTTAGTCCCACGTGGGCTACTCCATACTCTCAACCGGGCCGCGAGCCCGGAACAGCATGCGTCGCCCAGTTTCTGTGTCCTACAGTCTGGCGACTCCACTGGGGATTGAGAATCGACCCCGAAATAATGTCTTGTAATATTATGATTTGTGCTTTTAATTAACCGTGTCTACTGTAGGTTAAAAGGGTTTAATCAAAGGCACTTTTAAGGCTAGGTAATGGTTTGATGTCTTCCTTCACTCACTACCTTTCTATAAGGAAAGGCTGTGAAGACACCTAGATAATCATCTACTCGTAGCCTACTGTGATGGACTAATTTGGAGGACTCGTTGTTTATTCCTGACACCAATGGATAAGAGCCTAAGAGGTTTGGGTACTTAAGAGAGCCTCGCTCCACCCTCCCTCTGGGGAATCTACAACGGGAAATCCATTTGACAGTCAGTCACACACCATAGCTTGTTGGCACGTACCTTAGTGTATAAAAAAGGTGCGCTCACTTGGTCGTTTGAACCCTTGAGTGGGGAGTCATAGTTGTGGGCAATCCTTCGTCAGTGAAAGCCTTTGTCCGCAATCCCGTAAACCCACATGTGAACCTTAGAGATTATTTGTTCTATGCTTGTGTTTGGGGCTATTGTCATTTAGATTCAGTTGGACTTCTTGTCAGAAATGCGAACTTGTTGGGCCATTTAAACTGGGACGAGTTCGTATCCTATGACAATTGGGCCAAAAGCGTCTGAAATACCGATGGGCTGACTTATATATTATATGCATCGCACGCATCTCATGCATCTCATGCATACACGCATCATGTTAACCTCTGTGTCTTAAAAGCCATCATAGATATCCGTTGGGTTAAAAATTTTTTTGTCAAAAATAGTTTAGCAAACATGGATATCGGGGAAAGGAAACCGAGGAACAGAAAACTGTACGGCAAATAACAGAAGGCGGACGACCTAACCCAACGGGATATAAAACTCATTCATGCATACACGTAACATATTTTGCTTTCCTTTTTGTGTTTGTTTTGTTTTGTATTCACAGGTTTCAAATAAGAAAAAGAGAAAGCGGCAAAGGTAAGCCAATCAGAAGCAGCAACAGTACAGTGTTATCGATTTTAGGAATGAATCATGGGGTTGAGGCCCACATCAGTCTCAGGAATGAATCAGTATCAGTTTCAGGAATGAATCACCGGGTTGAGGCCCACATCAGTAGTAGTCTCAGGAAGGAATCCCAGGGTTGAGGCCCATACCAGTATAAGTTTCATGAATGGATCCCAGGGGGCGAAGCCCACATTATCAGCGGTTGAAAGGAATAATTACATAGAGTGAGCAAAAAAAAAGTGAGAGTGAGAAGTCTTTGATAGTTGAGCATATGTCCGGTGATGACATTGTTTGCTGTAGGGAGAAGCCTTAGAAACGATAAGTGCGAGACGTGCTCTCGTCCGGTACTCTGAATGGATTGATCTCAGCTGGACTCGCGAGCACTTGATTACGGTATCTCAACAGTGGAAACCTGAGTGGTTGGCAAGATGACTAGTCGAAGGGATGATGGATCGTTGAATGACCGTTTGCCTGGATGTCTACCCTGGTTTACTTATGCTACGATATATGATATGGTTGGAAATAAAGAAAGAGTCTCTGCGATGAAAAAATAGAAAAAATAGACCGCCTATAACCGATAAGCGTGAAGCTACCCATGGACGAGTATTAGGACCACCATGAGGAGAAATGCTACCTTAAAGGGTAGGCGTGTCAAAGAAAAAAAAGGAAAAAAAAAAGAGAAATGAAAGAATGAAAAGAAAGAGACGAAAGAAAAAAAAAAGAATACCATATCATGTTGAGTATGACGAAGTAATCACAGAGTGTGATCAAGACATCTAGATTGGTTAGACCCACCGATCCGATTCTCTGAAACGAAATCATCGAGTTGGCTCACTTAAGGAATAAGCTGCGAAAGAGCCTTGGCACACACACACTAGGAGTCTAGTTCAGATCCCCTATTCCGACGATCAGAGTTGAATGTATCAAGTACTTTGAAGGTTCTCAGGTTTCGACGCGAAAGCATTCGTTGAGGACGAAAATATGTCTAGCTATCAGGATTATCTCATGAGAGGCAGTATAATATGTTGAAATGAAACATCACATCACTAGTATCAGTCTTGCCGGATATGGCACTCTGGGGGCGAGGCCCACATCTTTATCAGAATCAGTCTTGCCGGGTATGGCACTCTGGGGGCGAGGCCCACATATTTATCAGAATCAGTCTTGCCGGGTATGGCATTTTGGGGGCGAGGCCCACATATTTGTCAGAATCAGTCTTGCCGGGTATGGCGCTCTGGGGGCGAGGCCCACTTTAGTTCACTTTAGTTCAGAATCAGTCTTACCAGGTATGGCACTCTGGGGGTGAGGCCTACATAGTTCAGTATCAGTTCTTCCGGGTATGGCACTCTGGGGGCGAAGCCCACATTAGTTCAGAATCAGTCTGGCCGAGTATGGCACTCTGAGGGCGAGGCCCACTTTAGTTCAGTATCAGTTTTGCCGAGAATGGTAATCCAATAATGGAGTAAGGTTCAAGAATGAACAAACCGAGAATGGTAATCGGAGAATGGACCAGGTTCGAGAATGAACTAGCCGAGAATGGAAATCCGAGAATGGAGCAGAGTTCGAGAATGAACTAGCCGAGAATGGCAATCCGAGAATGGAGCAGAGTTCGAGAATGAACAAGCCGAGAATGGTAATCCGAGAATAGAGCAAGGTTCGAGAATGAACAAGCCGAGAATGGTAATCCGAGAATGGAGCAGATTCGGGAATGAACTAGCCGAGAATGGCAATCCGAGAATGGAGCAGAGTTCGAGAATGGACAAGCCGAGAATGGAGCAGAGTTCGAGAATGAACAAACCGAGAATGGTAATCCGATAATGGACCAAGGCTCGAGAATGGACAAGCCGAGAATGGCAATCCGAGAATGGAGCAAGGTTCGTGAATGAACAAACCGAGAATGGCACTCCAAGAATGGAACACAGTTCGGGAATGAACAAGTCGGGAATGGCACTCCGAGAATGGAAACACAGTTTAGGAATGAACAAGTCGGGCAGTCTTGCCAGGTATGGCACTCCGGGTACGGAGACATCAGTATCAGTTTTGCCGGGTATGGCACTCCGGGTATGAAGACACATTATCAGTATCAGTTTGGGGTCGAGGCCCACATCAGTATCAACTCGGGGGCTGGGCCCACATTATCAGTATCAGTTTGGGGTCGAGGCCCACATTAGTATCAGCTTGGGGACGAGGCCCACAACATCAATATCTGATTTGGGGATGAGTCTCAGGGTCGAGACTCACATCAGCGTCAGTATCAGATTTGAGGGATGAGTCCCGGGGCGAGGCCCACATCGGCATCAGTTTTGGGGATTAGTCCTAGGGTCATGACCCACATCATCAGCAGTTTGGGGATGAGTCCCAAGGTCGAAGCTCATGGCAGTATCGGTTTCGGGGATGAGTCCCAAGGTCGAGGCCCACATCAGCATCAATATCAGTTTCGGGGATGAGTCACAGGGTTGAGGCCCACATCAGTATCATTTTCAGGATGCGTCCCAGGGTCGAGGCCCACATTTTGTCAGCGGTATTGGGATGCGTCCCAGGGTCGATGCCCCCGTTGTCGGTTGCAGCTATTGGGATGCATCCCAGGATCGAGGTCCACTGCATCTTTAGTTTCGGGATGCGTCCCAGGGTCGAGGCCCATTTTGTCAGCGGTATTGGGATGCGTCCCAGAGTCGAGGCCCCTGTTGTCAGTTGCAGCTATTGGGATGCGTCCCAGGATCGAGGTCCACTGCATCATTAGTTTCGGGATGCATCCTAGGGTCGAGGCCCATTTTATCAGCGGTATTGGGATGCGTCCCAGGGTCGAGGCCCCTGTTGTCGGTTGCAGCTATTGGGATGCGTCCCAGGATCGAGGTTCACTGCATCATTAGTTTCGGGATGCGTCCCAGGGTCGAGGCCCATTTTGTCAGCGGTATTGGGATGTGTCCCAGGGTCGAGGCCCCGTTGTCAGTTGCAGCTATTGGGATGCGTCCTAGGATCGAGGTCCACTGCATCATCATTTTCGGGATGCGTCACAGGGTCGAGGACCACATTTTGTCAACAGTATTGGGATGCGTCCCAGGGTCGAGGCCCCCGTTGTCGGTTGCAGTTATTCGGATGCGTCCCAGGATCGAGGTCCACTGCGACATCCACTCAGCTCGAGGCAGCAGGCAAGTCAGGTGGCAGCTGGCGAGCCAGGTAAGTAAAATGCATTGCATAAACTTTGATAGGATTGTCATTGTCACACACTGCACAAGTCCCATCAAAGTGGGGGCGACTGTAGGCACTGCATTTTTGCATATAAGTCCCGATGATGAGTCTCACACGGAGAAACTACCTTTTAAGTCGCAGAAGTAGTGGGAAACGGACGTCGGAAGGGAAAAGTTGGAAATCAGTATTTTAGTTGGATTTAGTTTGCCCGTTTTGCTTCGGGATTGCTTGTTGGACTTCCGTTTTAAAAAACACACCCTTGGCCCAAACCCCCGCAAGTCACACACCAAGCCCATCTCACCCAAGCCTAATCCAATAAATAATTAAAACATGTCACAAATTAAAATTAAAACCAATTAAATTGAAATTAAATTAAATTAAAATCTAATTAAATTAAATTCCTAATTTAAATAAATCACTTCCTAAATCTAAATAATCACCTATCAAATTAAAACAAATCATATACCAATTAAATAAATCAAATATAAGATATTCCTAATTTAAATAAATCATTCCACAATTAAATAAATCACTCACCTAATTTAAAGACATTCCCCACCAAAAATATAAATATTCTTGCCTAAAATAATCAAATTAAATACACACATAATTTAATTGATTTATTTCTTTTTTTCAAAACCATGCATAACCCTAACCCTAGCTTGTAACTATAAAATATAACACAAACTAAACCCTAAGGGGGAGACTATTCACGGCACTCACAAAGAGAACAAAAAACCCTAAAAACCCATGATCACCGCCAACTCTCTCTAACTCTCACGCAGACTTCACGATCAACATGTAACCCTCCTCTCTTTCTTCAACCAAATCAAAAACAAGCCCTCAGCAGCCCCTTATCCGACCAAGCAAAGACCCTAGACACACCAACCAGCCTTTACGTAAACCCTTACAAGCACCAGACCTTCAGCTGTGAACCCTCCAATGAACTGCCCCCTCCTTGACCGAGACTGCTCATCAACGTAACCCCACAGCCGAGAACAACAAATCCAGCAGTCCCCCTGACCGAGCAATAAACCAGCCTGAGAAACCGAGTGAAAACAGTCCTGAATCAGCCCCTACAAATACTTTTAAACAGTCCCGAATCAGCCCCCACAAACACCCCAAAACAGTGCCCTGTACCACATAAAAATAGTCCTAAAACAGTGAAGAACTGCAGTCCAAAACAGCAAGGAAAAACAATAGAAAAACATGGAAGAAAACAACGGAAATGGCAGTCCAAAACAGCGGCAAACAAGAAAAATAACGGAACATTAACCCTTCCGGCGACGTCCCAACGCACTCCCGAGAGACGATTTAAAAGTTTAGACCCGAGGGCACTCCTATTATTAATTTTTATTCATCTCTTAATTGTTTTATTTATTTTCTTCGCATGAGAGTCGTTTGTGGATGCATGTTGTGGCCTTTGAATTGATGGGAAAATGTGTCGTCTCTTGTGGTATATAGGATGGAAACCCAGACGTAAATTCCGTAGCCGAATCCGAATGGACGGTAGTGCGGTTTATACTTGGGATACAACTCCACGTATCACTTGAGCAAACGGCACATATTTCGATTTGTGTTATCTTGTTTGTTTATTATCCGTATTTTTATTCCGCCATTTAATTTCCGTACGATTATTTGTTTGTGTATTGATGAAATAAAGCGCATGAGCTTAGTAAGTTGGATTAAAGGTCCTCCATTTCGAAGGGGTTAAAATCCTTTACCACGATGTTTCGCCACGCCGGATGACGTATATTCGGTTGAATGTAAGATGTGTTCAATCGGGTATACAAAGTCCGATATTGTTGTATTTATTTTTTATATGCATTATGTTATTAGCGCATGGGCTTAGTAAGTTGGATTAAAGGTCCTCTATGTCGAGGGGTTAAAATCCTTTACCACGATGCTTTGCCGCGCCGGATGATGTATATTCGGTTGAATGTAAGATGTGTTCAATCAGGTATACAAAGTCCGATATTGTTGTCTTTATTTTTTATATGCATTATGTTATTAGCGCATAGGCTTAGTAAGTTGGATTAAAGGTCCTCTATGTCGAGGGGTTAAAATCCTTTACCACGATGCTTTCCCGCGCCTTTTAGCCCGTTATTATTTATTAGGTGTCATCTATTCATCCGTTCACGTATGTGTCATGTTGTTTACTGCATTTTGGAGGTCACTGTTGTAACCTCGTTCGAACGCGTTTCAGAACGCCGCACGAACGCATGTTTTCTGTCTCAGTTCGTTCGAACGCAAACCTTTTGTTTACCGTTCGAACGCGGATACTAACGCCGCACGAACACCCACGGTAAACAGGTCTTCTTCCATCACATCTCATGCATGGTTACTCATTTTGTCATTTACCTTTTTGATTGTTCATGTTCTCGCAGTTAGTCATTTATTGTGTTCACAAGATCACATGTTCGTTTCCATGATGCATGTTTACACGGTAGTTATCTACTTATGCTTCCGCATTCATCCATTCAACATGTTCATGAAGTTGTATGTTTGCCGTATTTCAATTTATCTTTATGCATGCAAATTCGGACATAGATTATATGTGAATAGGTTGTATGCAAATTGGGACATAGATTGTATGCAAATAGGTTGTATGCAAATTTGGACATAGATTATATGCAAATAGGTTGTATGCAAATATGAAAATGTGTTACATGTGAACTTAGATGAACTTTTGATTTATGCGTGCGAACTTAGAAATAGAATACCCTTAGGAATATATGTTGCTAGACTCGATTAAATTATTACACAAATCATTTTATTACAAGTGGCATAAGTAAGGGACCATTCCGAACCCAACAGTTTGAGGTCTTCCCTTGTGAGGGGTGAGTGCGGCCTTAAATCATTTTCCTGGTTCACACCGGGTGACTACTCCATTATTCTCCGGTTTAGTCCCCTGTGGGCTACTCCGTACTCCCAATCGGGCCGCGAGCGCGGAACAGCATGCGTCGCCCAGTTTCTGTGTCCTACAATTACCCTTCGTGTTTAACAAATATAATAAATAAAATTAAATGTGAATTTGTAATATAATTAAACGGATAGTAAACGAATTCGATTCGAATTCGATTCGTTTATGATTTGTTTAAATAAACGAATTCTAAACGAATAAACGAATTGAAGAGCTCAAATTCGGTAAACGAATCGAATCGAATTGACTCATTTATTAAACGAATCTAATTTTTCAAACTCATATTCGCTTTAAAGCGAATCGAATCGAACAAATAAACGAATTCTGACCCAAATTGTCACCCCTAGGTGTAATAAATATGTGTGAAGTTTGTCCTTAATAGTAAATTAAATTTTGGATGTTTAGTAATATAAAATTTTATTTAAATATGATTGTTGAAAGTAACTTTTATGGTGTGTTTATTTGTGTGATTGAGGAAAGTTAATGGAGAATGAGAGTCATTGAAAGTGTTTATATGCTTAAATGGATGGAGAAATAGGAATAAAATATGTGGGACTCACATGAAAATGGGAGTAGGGAATGGAGTATCATATTGCCACCACTCAATGGGCATGGGAATTTTATTCTCAAATGTAAGGGGAAATGTTAATTTTGTCCCTAATTAAATTAATAATTAATTAAATAATATTAAATAAATATGTAATTAATTAATAATTAATAATTAATAATAAAAACAAATAAGATTAATAAATAATTATTAAGTGATAAATTAATTTTAATTAATAATTTAGTCACTAATAAAATGATAATTAATTAATTAAAAAGTAACAAGAGATGAATTAATTTATAATGTTAAATAAGGGCATTTTGCCCTAAATTTAATATTTAATAAATTAATATATTAATAATTATTGATTTTTAATAAATTAATAATTTAGAAATTTAATAAATTAGTAAATTAATAAGTAATTTTAACTAAAAATATTTTTGTAACTTGTTAACAATTCATTTCGATTACTAGCTAAAGTAGACATAATAATGGAAATACAACCTAATTCTGTTTCTTATTCCTAGAGTCAAGTAAATAATTTCTTTTGATTCCGATTCACCATTCTAATTTCATCCCATTTCGATTCTAGCTAATTTTGAATATGAATACATAAACACATCATAAGGATGTAAATAAAACTGTGATATTTTATTTTTCACATTTTAAAAATTATTTAATTATATTGAAAACAAAATTGATAAAAGTTTAAGCAAGTAACGTTATAAATTTCTTAGAATATTAAAAATATATCTAAAATGTGATTTTTTTTAAAAAATAAAAAATAAATAGGTGACAAATTATAACACATAATAAGCAAGTTGTTGGGTCATGCTTTAAAAATCTTAGCATGTTTAATAAATGTTACCATGACACGACAACCTCGGACTTAAATAAATTAAGCAAATTGTTAAAGGCCACATACTATTACTTTAAAGCGAATCGAATCGAACGAATAAACGAATCCTGATCCAAATTACCACCCCTATTACTATTGCAACAACTTTGTTTCTCCATGATAGCCATGATAATTATTATTAAGCCTAGAGACAGGTCAAAATCTCACAGAAATGCAAACCAATTTAGAGTAAAAATGGATCCCAAAATAAAAAAAGTTGAAAGAGTTGATACTTTTAAGGCTACAACAAGAGAATATTGTAAATAAGTTGAAATTACAATGAAATTTTTATTGGTAATCTGTTTTCAAGACAATAGGCAAGCAAAGTATCTAGCAAAGTACATTCAACGTTCAAATCACTTCAGCTGCTGGCTGGAATAACAACTAAATAAATTCGGGAATGAGATAATTTTAACCGATTATTAAATAACAAATCCGATACTCAGAATGAATTATACTTTAAAGACTTGTGATCGCAGATAAACACGTTAGCAGTATAGAAGACAAACTTCGGAAGCAGATACCCATCTGAGATGCCAACAGTTGAGCGCGAAACTAACTCAGGATTTCAACTGAACTGTTCTTGATCAAGTCTCTCCCAAGTTTCCGAAGAACAGAACAGATGAAATTGCTGGACAGCAACCCATCAGCTGCAGTGATCCAGTTGTTCAACGATGGTTCATCATTTATATGTATACGAGATTATCTTCCTGTCTTCGCTCGTTTCATTCCAGTAGAGTTAAAGGGTGACATACTAGGACTCATACTCGGACTCATGCTTGGGCTTTCTTCTCTTAGAGAACCATTCAGCATAGCCAATTCACGTAGTTGTTGCTTCTTGTAATGATCCAAGGATTCATCCTGCATAGAGAGATGAGTTTGAACAAGCAGCGATTAGGGGGGAAGCCAAGGAAAAAAACATTGACACAGTTCAGAGAAATAAACAGGAGTTTTCCTGTTCATACCACAGGCTTCAAAAGGTTCTCCAGTATTGCTACAGCATGCTCCAAGCGGGAATTTATTTTATCCTCTGGAAACTCAGCCTCCAGTAACACATGCAGCGGCTCATTAAGATGCTCATAACCAGGTTTATCTTTTAGGTTTTCTTCCTAAAGAACCAAAAAGTAAGGAATTGTCAAGAATCTGAGAATGCATAATAATGTCAAGCAACATATAAAATATGGTAATAAGAAGATATAGTTTGCAACTGCGTGATGAACTTTCCCATTCATAGACCATTAAATGTGTCAGAATGTCCACTTAATAGACTTTCCAGAGGACATTAAACTTGTAACTATATGAATTCATATTCAGTCCATATGCCAAATATAAGAAACAAAACTACTCTACACACATGCGCGCGTGACTCATATCAGTTGCGGGCGTCAAAGTACCGATATTCTGCGGTGCATATAGAAACCGAATAAATATATATATATATATATATAGTGAGATCCAATGAGGGGTATTAACTTAAGGGACACACTAAAAGACAGAGAAAACATAGACTTCAATGCAATATTGTTTGTCTTTTAGCACATTGAAATGTGTGCTTTCTCCGTCTTTCAGTGTCTCTTCCAATGAGGGCATCATTAACTTAATAAGTTTAGGAATAAACTAAAAGACAAAAAAAAAAAACACATATTTCAGTGCACTAAAAACAAACAACACAGTCAACACTGCACTGAAATATATGTTTTCTTTGTCTTTTAGTGAGGTCCTCAATTTAAGAAGTTTAGGGCATCATTGTGTGCGTGTGAAAATTCTTAGGTGCGGATATCTGTATGAAATTTTCATGCAGACAGACG
Organism: Zanthoxylum bungeanum; assembly: GCA_019454045.1. Classification (NCBI taxonomy): domain Eukaryota; kingdom Viridiplantae; phylum Streptophyta; class Magnoliopsida; order Sapindales; family Rutaceae; genus Zanthoxylum; species Zanthoxylum bungeanum. The sequence goes on from SKCR01031178.1 coordinate 23,854, forward strand.
AGGAAATACATATACTTTCTCATGTTTTTTTCCCGATGCAAGAAAGCACATGAAAATTTCATGTGGACACCTGCATGAGAGAAGAACACTATATATGCACACAGAGTTTCATGCAGACACACAGCATTGTACAATAAAAAAATCACACAACATTGTATATGTACAATGTCGTGCATCCGCATGAAAATTTCATGCGGATGCCCGCATAGTACAATGAATATATATATAATGAGAATGCCTTGCTAAGAGACCAAAAAAGAAAAGCACTCCAATACACTAATAGAAAAAATTAGTTTTCAATGCGATTTTTTTTACTCTATCAAAGAACTCAATGTTGTAAATGAAGCTTCCCTGATCAAACAAAAAAAACACTAAAGTTTGAATATAAATTTGGGACAGGATACACATATAAGCTCCAGATAAAATTGGACGAGCTAATACTGGAGAAATAAAGTAAAAATAAGAGGAAATAAATCACTTAATCTATAAATCCTACAATTCAGTAGCAAGTAAATTAATTCCAATCTGAATAATTAAATGTAATGAATTTATCAGCAAGAAGTAGCTTTAGACCACTAAATTTCATATTCTCATGCTTAAAGAGTTCAAAATTACAGCAACTTATTTCAACATACACAGCTTTACCATATTAAACGGAGAAAAGAAAAACATTATATGATAGATTGTACCTTTATAGAATCCTTTACTGAGCCCCGACCTCTGATGAACACCCTACATTCTGTCATGGCTTCAACTCTTTTCAGGGAGTTCCCACGAGGTCCCAAAATCCGGCCAAGAAAATTATACTGCTGTGTTTTCAAGTTAGAAACTAATTTCATGAAGGAAATTAAATAAATAAAATAACTAACTTCTAAATTAACACACAAAGCCCAAACTTACATTTGGATATTTGTCCATAGGAACATCAAGTCTAATAACTCTCTTTATAACAGGTGTGGTTGGAATTCCCGGCACTCCCGGCCAGCCCATTGATGGAGGAGTTTGAAAAGGGGCCATTCTTTGAAGGTGCTCATTTTCCTGGAGCAGGGCATCTCACGTTATAATGATTTCTCTACTGTACTTGAAAACTTATTATCAAATTCAATACACAACATAAAGTCCAAACTCTATAAAAAAATTGAGAATCTTCAAAAGGCAAGAACCACAAAAAAATAAAAAGAAAGCAAATTTCAGAAAAGCTCAGTCATTTCAACCACAGTGGTCAGCTATGAGCAAGCAACAATATTTATCAAGTCTTAAACATGGATGCAACTCGAATTTATCTTCATCTGACTACTCGACATAAATACAGGCTCAGCACATTATATCTGTGCCTTGTTCACATATGAGGCAAGTTCAAACAATCTATATTTTTTATGCCAGCAAAAGAATTAGCTGAACAAGAAGATACTCTTGATTAGAGAAAGAAGATATCAATCTAGTGTAACAATTTGTTTTAGATATACTATAAGATTCCACATCATAATTACAGAAAAAGATGGTCATACAATCACGAATTGACACACTAGCAACAGAAAAAGAAAATGTGACACAAGCCCAACACGTCATTCCAAGGTCGGGCTTACATGAAAAGCCTAGGCCCTTAATTTTTTAATAAAATATTTAAACATATATAATTTGCAAAAGCATAAATAAATTTAAAAAATATTAACATTATGGCGCTAGTGGTGTATTGTTGCAGTAAAACAATGATGTATTGATGTTTGCATTTTATTGTAAAATATAAAAATTATATAAAAGCAAAAATAAAATTAAAAATTTTAAATAAAGAGCCCAGCCCAAGGCCTGACTAGTGGGCTTGGCCCAGCCCGGTCCATTTGCCAACCCACTCAGAATTATAAGAACTTACAAGATAAATATTCAAGGCATCAGATTCCTAGTAACGATAAAAATAAAGAAGGGTAAGCACGATTCGAAATAATTACAAGAAAATTATAGTTATAATATCCAGATTTTTTTAACGAAACCGTTCCGTTTGTTCTAAAAAAAAGAATTATAATTATTTGTTCGGTTCAGTTCGATTCAGTTTAATTTTTTAGTTTAAAAATAACAATAAAAAATTAAAAAATTGGTAATATTCATTGAATCTAACATTTATTCAAAAAATATATATATATATATTATGACTCTTCTAATCATAACAATTATACCAATATAAAATGTTCATGATATACAAACATCATTTAGATAATTTAAAATATAAGTAAAAATAAAAACATAACCAAAAAGAAAAAAAATACAATCATTTTAATAAATTAAACATCAGTAAACACCAAACTAATTAATAATGTAAAAAACATAAAATATAAATAACAACATAACAGAATTTAACATTAAAATTCAATAAAATCTAATTATGAGATTAGTTTGGTTCGTTTTTTTTAGTTAAGAAATTGAACTAATTCGATTCGGTTCCGTTCAGATTTTCGGTTTTGGTTGTTTTTTGCCCACCTGTAAAAGGCTAAAAATAAATGGCAAGGACTAAACCATGAGTTGGCATTATATTACCTCAGTTTGCATTGCAGACAACCCCTCCAAATCCATTGGTCTTCCATTTGGCTGACCTAATGACCTAAATGGACTATCATGCTCAAACCTTTCATGATCAACAAAACTTGGTTTGTAACCTGTTATTCGTCTGATTTCTGCAGTGATACACGGTATCAATAAAAGTATGAATAACAGATTAATAGAACCAGTATAAAAGACTAACATCAGTTATCTCTAATATATATCACTATCATCTACGAAAAATAGTTAACATCTGAGATCCTCTTTTATGAAGATATCAAACACAACAACTTAATAATAGATCAAATATCATCCAACATTGCAAATAGTTAATAGATATCAGCCAATTACTGTACAGTTTCACATCAGCAAAGCATTTGGTGATACTAGCTATAACGTATTCAGAAATTTTGGCAGCAAAAGATAGATTGAACATTCAAACCTTGACTTAGAAGCATGCTGCATTGGGGCAAAACTTGCACAAATGGTCCTAACTTTTGCTTTTCTGCCAATAATTCAGCCAAATACCTGCAATCAGTGAATGAGTCAAAACTCAGATACATGTACTTTAATTACAATTGCATAACTTGTTGCCCAACAATGTTTTTGAAGTGATTTCTCATAAACTTACATTTTCAACAAAAGAGAAACAAATTGATTTTGAATTTAGAATATCTGTCGCTGAGTAGTGGGTATTGTGTACCAAAACAATTTAGGTTCCTCCGTTATCTATAACCAGATGGTCCAGATCTGGATAAAAAGTGTTCGGGGGGAAAATAAATCTAAAACCTTAAGCCTCTATTTGGATCTAAAAATATACTGCATGAATGGGATAAAAAAATAAAATAAAGAAAACGGTCAACAAAAGCTTCTGTTCCAGGTTTTTTCAACTGATTAAAAGAGAGAAAAGTAGACGAACAAAAGTACAAACGTGAATTCCACTGCTGTATAGTTATATTCCGCAGGGTTTGTCAGCAGAATAGGAAAAAGAAATAAAGAAACTGATATGGCAGCTTTCGACTTTAATTATTTTAGCCCCAAACAGTAAAGCAGTGTTCTAAAACGCGCTAGGCGCTAGCCGGGCGGCGACCCAGCGCCTAGCGCCTAGGGCGCCTAGGCAATTAGTCGGCAAACAGTTAAAACCTAATATTTTCCAACATCATAAATAATCCAAATCATATAAATTCAATCAAAATGCAATAAAAAAATAAAATCAAACTCAATCAACTATATGAAATATCTTTTAACTAAGTTCATGTTCATCATCCTTTAACACAGTTAAATATAACTAAATATCTCATTCTTCTTCATCTACTTCAAACTCGTTATCCTTTGGTTCTTCATCAGGATCAAAATCTTCATCATCAAGTTCTCTATATTCAGCATTTCTAGCGTTTTTTCGAGGTTGTAACATTTCATCTGCCCCAGATACTTCTCCAACCATCCTCCAAGTAAGCCCCGAACGGGGCTCTACTTCTTCATCATCACCAGATTCACCACCCTCAACAATCCATCCTTGTGCATTAGTAGCATCTTTTGTGAGTAATACATCCAATTTCATATCCTTCTCCCTTTTGTGCTTGTTCTTCAACTTGGCATTAAAGGAAACAAATACTAGATTGTTTAATTGATTCACATCTAGTCTATTCATTTTCTTCGTGTGAATCTACATAAATAATTTAAATAAATCAATTAATATTAATAATTACAAAATAAAATAATCAAATATTTAACTAATGTTAAATATTTACCCCCTCAAAAGTGCTCCAATTTCGTTCGCACCCGGATGAACTAGTGGTTAATGAAAGTATCATTTTTGCCATTTTTAGCAAGTTAGGTGTATGATGTCCATATGTACGCCACCATGAAACTACAAATTCACATAAATAGTTTGAATGAAATATAATAAATCTTATATAATTTGCAAAATATTTCAAAAGAATACTTTGTTTTTACCTGGATTAAAAACATCAATAGATATCCGACATGCTTTGGCCGCCACTTCTCTACCAAAAGCTTCATCTTTTGTCTTATACGAAGCCAACTCCTCATTTATCACCTTACTTTGCATGTCAATGTCATTGAGAAAGAAAGCCTCCACAACCGTAAATACTCTATCCACGACACTCACATCGTATTCAATGCTTGTATCCTTATAGTAGTAGTAAGGATTTAATAGATAAGTGACACAATGCAATGGAGTATCAAGCCGCCTTTTGATTTTGCTATCAATAATCTCCAAGATTGGCTGATAATTACTCTCAATATTGTTCAATACCTCTTTTATCTCTTCTTTTGCATTTTTTAGCTCTCCATATACAAAGCCCATGGATGGTTTTCTATCCCCATCAACTAGTCGAAGCACCCTCACCAAAGGTGCAAACATCTTCAAACATTGAGTCACACCATTCCAAAAAGAAACACTCATCACCGTGGCAAATGCCGCTTTCCCTTTAGCATGCTTCGACCATATGCATTTATCCCATTCTGCACTAGCAAACATGGTTCACAGACTTTCTTTTTTCTCCATCAAACTTTATAAGGTTAAGAAAGCTTAAGCAAACCTAGTTACTCTCGGTCTCACTACGTCCCTCTGTTTTGTAAACGATCTCATCATGGACAAAGTCTTGTGATGGGCATACACAAAAATGGTGAAAGCCTTGGCACTATCAATGGTTTTTTGTACCTCGGCAATTTCCCAATACTTTCAAGCATGAGGTTTATGGTGTGAGTAGCACATGAACTCCAAAAAATATTTGGCATCTTCGCCTTCAACAACTTTGTCGCAGCCATATTGTTTTAGGCATTGTCGGTTACCACTTGAACCACATTTTCCACCTCTACTTGTTCAATACCCGTCATAACATACTCAAAAATGTGCTCAGCAGTATGCGCCACATCGGAGCTTTCCTTTGAAGAAAGGAAAGTGGTATCTATTGTGCAATTAACACACAAATTCATTATACTCCTCATTTTCCTATAACTCCAAGCATTTGTCATGATCGAACACCCATTCTCCTTCCACTCCTTATCATGTTGTTGTAGAAAAACATTCCCGCTTAGGCGCCGATTTCACGCCGACCACTCAGCCGCACGATTACCACCACCGATTTGGTGGTAATCGCCACGGCAGGGGCACGCGGAGCGCAAACGTAAAGTAAATTAAATTGCCAACTTAACTATGTTTATGCAATTTTTTAGCACAGGTTGCCATAAACATCCATTCTCGAAGAAACCAACAATTGAAATAGACACCAATGTCCTTCTTTTCCTTCCATTTATGGGTTCAATTTCTCATCTTTCACAGCAACAAACATAAATTACAACAACAATTAAGCTTCATGTTAAAAGTTCACGAATGCATGAAAATCCGCCTCCTACGGCGGCCCTCACATTCAATAAGGCAAGCAGCCAGGTCGGTGAATCTGTCTCTTCCCTATTTCCAAGAAAGGCAACTTCTCTTCCAACATGGAATTTGCAATCTTATGGTCAAACACAATATTATCAATGGTAGAACCTCTAATGCTAACGAAAATGTATAATTACAATAAAACAGAGCAAATATGTGAGCATGTCTATTAATGTACACACACTAAATAATTATAGTAGTATAATTACAATAATTAGGGCAGTCCATTTGTTAGCAAATCTTTTATAAATTAAAATTACTTGGATTCTCCCATAAGTTCACCATCTTAGGACAGCAGATAAACAAATAAGATGTTCGGTTTAATTTTCAACACTATCGTCTTTAAACTTCGACAATAAATATCAATTATGAAAAACAAATATTTAGACAATCTTATTTGCTCTTGAACCAGAAATGAAAACGAACAAAAGGAGCATTGAACCAACCAGACTGACCCAGTGGATAAATCGGGAATACATAAACAAAAACAGCAATTGGACCAGAGAATGCTATTGCATTATAAGGTCGCAATTGCACAAAGCGAGCAATTTCAAATTGACGTAACATGAAACCTATTAGTCCGAAAGCACCGTGGAGAGCAACAAAAGTCCATAGACAGCCTAATTGACACCATAGTAACAACCATGCCAATTGTCTCATAGGTACATCATTCAATTTATGGACTCAATCATAAAATGAGACAAGTACAGCCACAAGCACAACAAAGCAAAAATCAGATGATCAAAAAGAACAAATACATAAACATATGCACATTCAGGGTATGTTGGGGATCGAGGCCAAGGGTCCACAACAGCTGTGCAATGGAGTCACTAGATGTCAAAAACATAAGGCTACTATAGCAATTACTGTGCTTTCAAAATTAAGTTGGTAAGCACCCATCAATAGGCCACGAATCACAGTAAAGATAGGTGTTCAGACCAAAATTAATACAGTAATCAATAAAAACCTCAACAAAGACAAAAACAAAGCACTACCCAGATACCCAAATGAACAAGTAAATAAAAGGAAACATTTACCAGATTCAATACAACAAAAGGGCTTAGCTTGAAGTAAATGAAAACAAAAAACAAAACAAAAACTAACCTTTCACGATCTGAAGACAAAGAAGAAGACCTATGAGGAGAAGCATGAACTCCAGAAGGAGGGTACCGGAAGTAACTTCCAGGGGTGAGTCTCTCTCCCATTGATTACTATACAAGTCAACACACACACCAATACAAACAAAATGAAATAAAAACAAAAACCCAGATAGAAAAACACGATTACATACACATCTCAAGAAGAGGAAGAGAAAGACTTACTGATGCTGATGATGGAGGTGGAGGTGGAGGATCTTGCGTTGTGTATGAGTTACCGTCTGTTGCCTGGCTGTCTTTGTTTGGTCTCTTTTTCCATTAGGGGAGTGGTGGCAGTGAGTGTATGGAGAGAGGGTTGTGCGTAGGGTTGCATTTTCACCCCCACCCGTCCCGTCCCGTCCCAACGAGATTCTGTCCCGTTTAGGACGGGATTTGAGACAAAAAAAAAATTATCTCATTTTAAATACGGGTGGGAAAAATTTTGAATCTGGGCTAGTCGGAATTTTCATGGGATGGGATAATTTTCTTTATAAAACAAGACGAGACTGAGATATATTTTTATCCTGTTTATATGATCGGGACGGAATGGCTTATTGCGAATTCTAGTTGTGTGTGTACTGTTTTGTCAAGATGCACAAAAACCTTATTTTCCTTTTTATCATATACTCGTAATTTTTCTCGTCCCGTCCCGAGTACGATGGGATTTAAGACATTTTTTTTAATCTTGATTTGAAAATGAAATAAAAATAATCCCAAATTTTTAACAAGACGAGACCGGACACAAAGAGAATGAAATTTTAACATAATATAAAAATAGATCGAAACTGAAAAATCTCATCATAATTTCAAATTTATTTTACATGAGATCACATAACTCTAATAGTGGCAAAAATCCTTTTTAGAATGCTCTCTTTAACAATTCATAGGTGCCTTTTTACTTAAATGGGTAACAGTATTTTTTAAAAAATATTTAAAAGTACATATAACACTTTTTGGATTAAAATATCTGAATTGCTCAATCATAAATCTCTCTCCATTTTTATTTTTTTGGAATAGTTGGAAATCTGACAGTCAAGTCACCCCTTTCGGATTTAAGCGGAGCAGGTAAAATCTCTGTGTGTCCCGGACTCTTCAAGAAGCACACTCTCTATATTCGAACCAAGGATTCAAACCCATGATCAATATTGTTTTATTCAAGAAGCGCACTCGTTGTATCTAAAGAAATTTTAATTTTTAGAATATAATATGACTTGTATAATTTTTATCATTTATCGATACATACTTCATTTTAAAAACTCATATAGGGCTCCAAATCTATTCTAAAGAAAAAGATGTATACTTCTATAGTTTTCTTATAAAATCATACACAAAATTAAAATTATTGTAAAGATCAAGACCCGCTCAAATTAAACCTATGTGATATTGTATAGATTTCATGGCAAGACTAATACAAAATTAAATTTCTTTTATTGATAATATAAATCTTAGCTAGATGCAGTGGTGGATGCCTGAATTGAAAAAAATAATAATAAAAAAAAAAAATTAGGCATTATCATTTTTCTCTTGTCGCAAAATCCAAAATCACAAGTACTTCAAGTATTGAATTTTCCCTATTCTTGTTCTTTTTCTTTGAAACATTTTTGGGAGAACACCAAAAACACCCCATCATTTATTATGGCTATTATTAAAAAACGATTACGATGGGTGATGAATGATTAATATACACTTTAATTTGATACATTAAAGATGATATTTTTGATCAATTGAATAACGAAAGTATTATATAAGACTTTCAAAATAGGAGAATCCGCATAGGATAATTATAATACTTTATTTATTCTTAGTTGTTATTAATCTAAAAAGTTTATTATACTTTCATATGGTATGTTTTTATAATATTTAGGTAAATATGTATGAATTTATTATATATTACTTCGTTATGAAAAAAATTTAGCTTCCATTAAGTAAAATTTATGGATCCGTCATCGACTAGATGGTGAACTTTATGAGATTTTATCAATACTCGTCTAGGTTAATTAATTTCATCTAAACTTCGACCCCAAGGTCTGATTCCATCAAAGAAGAAGAAGAAGAAAGTGTTGCATAGATCATAATTTTGAAATTTGGAATTAAAAAAGAAATTAATCAATATGAAGCATTGCATAGATCTTGGGAAGATATTTTTACTAGCATTTTTGTATACTTCAATATATTTATAATTTATGCAATTTTATATTCCACGATATAAATCCACATATTCGGCTACAAATTTAATTTTATATGTGTGTTTATAATGTCTTTTAATTTTTTTATCCTGAAAAAATTTCTTTAAAAAATGTTTTCTTTTAATTAGATTTTATTTGAATGATAAAATTTTAACTAAATGGAATTTTTAAATTCTTGTTTTGTCACCAACGCAATTGTCAAATAAATGTCGTTTTCAACATTGTTTTTGAAAGTTTTATTTCAAGAGCAAAAAAGATTGTTTTTATAAAAAAAAAAATGATATTTTTAACATAACAAGAAAAAAATATTTTTTATAATAATAACATAATTAAAAATTTATTGAATTTTTAGAAAATGTTGCGGAATATAGGTAGATTTTTACTTGAATAATTAAATTTAATATGAGCTAGACTTGGCCATTGGTTTGGTTCCGATTTTTTTTAATTAAATTAAAATTTTAATTTTTTTAAAAAATAAAATGGGATTTCAAATTTATTTAAAATTATTGATTTGAATTTATATGACATTAAATTAAAAACTTAAATTAAAAATAAAATAAAAGAATTTGAACTTAAATTTTTAAAAACTTAAGTTCAAATTCTAAGTTGCATATGTATCCTCTAAGGGTCAGAAGAATCAAAGCTCACATAATTCCATTATATTTTTTAGATAATTTCTCATTACAATTATTTACTCATCATCATTATATGTGTTTGTTGTTGATCCTTCTGCTCTCGTTCTGCTTGCACTTGCAGATGCATTGTCGAACAAGTCTTCAAAGTCATTGGAAGTATCTTCTTGTTGCCTTAGATCAACTCGGGTCTAATCATCCACACATGTTGTTACTTCTAAAGTGCTTGGATATAGTGAAAATCGTCTCGCTTCTAAAATATTACCTCATAAGCTGAAGGTTTGTTTAACCGCAATGATGGAAACATGTGTTGTCAATACCTTTTTAGCAATAATTAATAAAATAGGATAGACATTTTGATGTCGATTCCACTAGTCAAGTACTTCAAAATTTACTTACTAAACTTTCAGGAGGAAACTCGAAATTGGTAGATGGATAAATATTTATCTAATTCCGAGTTGTTAGCCATGTTATCCATTTGTTTCTTATTTTGTTGTAATAACCAACGATCACCTACATTAAATCTTGAATGTATTACGAGTTCGCTACTAGATTGTCTTGATGATTGTAAGTTATATCTACTAACATAATCATTAAATAAATCTATTAAATCAAATTTTATTCCATATATTATTTTTCTAATATTAATTTCATCATATATTCCTAAAAATGCATAATAAGTTTGTAAGCCACTATTCAAACATTCTAATTTAAATCTAGGATCAAAAGTTGTGGTAATATGATAAAACAATGAAATATCTTTAAAATAAGTCAATCATTTTCTCTTCATAACAGCAATAGCTTCAATTAAAATAATATCACTAACATTTGAACTTTCAGCATGCTCATATAGAGTACCAACAATATTCAAACATTCAATAAGAAATAAATTTATTGTAGGATAATAAACTTTACTAAAAACATTTGTAGCATCATTATAAACTTTTAAAAGTTCTAAATTTTTTCATAAATATCTCATTGACTAGGCAAAAGTGTTATATGTTGAACATGTTGGGAAAAAAAACTATATAATACATCTTTGTATTGAAAAACTTGAGTTAAAAAAAAAAGTTGAATTCCAACGAGTTGGAACATCTCGTGTAAATTTTACTGATTTAACACAATTTAATTTATAAAACTTAGCTCATTCTCTCATAATATTAGAATATGACTGAATATAATTAAGTGCAATCTTAATAGGATTAATGTGATGTTCTAAAAAAATTAGTTCATCTTGAACACATAAATTAAGAACATGAAATGTGCAACGAACATGAAAAAATTGACCCCCAAATTTGGTTGGCATATTTCTTTTAAATCTCTAACTAATGTAGTATTTGCAGGTGCATTGTCAAAACCAATTGTTAAAATTTTACCTAATAAACCATATTCATCAAAAATTACTTTAATCATTCTATAAATATTTTGTGCAATATGATGCTCATCAAAAATTTTAAATGCAATAAGTCATTTTTACATGTTCTATGATGTAGCAATTCAATGACAAGTCACACCCATGTATGAGTGTGTTTGTCAATGGTCACTCCAAATATTAGAATAAATAGAAATATGACCTTTAATATTTTTAAATATTTCATTTAAAATAATTGTATCATCTTTATATAATTTAAAATTTTATCATTTTAGTGTATTTCTAGGCATTTTACAAGCAGCAAGGTTTAAAGCATTTCGAACATAATTAGTAAAAGTAATTTTTCATCAAAATTTAAAGAAAGATGTGTCATACAAGTAAATTTAGTAAATTCTTCTCTATTTTAGCATTAGAATATGTAAATAAATCTAAAGAACATGTACCTCTAATTAGACCCGGCCAAGGTTCCGGTTCGAAACCGGAACCGAACCGGTTGGAACCGGAAGGTTCCGGTTCCAACCGGTTCCGGAACCGAACCGGAACCTGACCGGTTCGGTTAGGGTTCTTACCCTGACCGAACCGATTGGAACCGCTGGAACCGAACGGTTCCAGCGGTTCCAACCGGAACCATACGGTTCCGGTTGGAACCGAAAGTAAAAAAAAAAAAAAAAAGTTATTTTCTTGGAACCGTAAGGTTCCACAAGTAAATCTCAATTTTTTTAATTAATAATAATGACTTAATGAGGTTTAAAATTGCAATACTAAAACATGAATATCCACATCATTTTTATAACCAACTCTTGGTTATTGACTTCTTTATATAAGCGATGTGGGACACAATAGCCAAGTAACAAATATCCCACATCGCTTATATAAAGAAAGCACTAGCCAAGAGTTGGCTATAAAAAGGATTATATGTTAAAAGAATTTTATAAAAAAAGGATTCTATAAAAATGATGTGATAGTATGAAAAAACATTATGATTATAGCATTTTTTTATTTTTTAAAATTTATTATTAAAAAAAAAAAAAAAAAAAAAAAACCGGAAGGGGAACCGTAAACCGAACCGGAACCGACCGGTTCGGTTCCGGTTCGGTTTACGGTTCCGGTTCCACACTTGTGGAACCGTGAACCGGCCGGTTCGGTTCGGTTCCGAACCGGAACCGAACCGGCGGCCAGGTCTACCTCTAATAGATGAAGCATACATGTCCATTTGAGTTTGTGTTGTATCAAGTCCAATTTCAGCGACATGAAGTCTATCCAAGTGCTTATTCATATTATCATAGTTGCCGATAAATTTGTAAGATACACCATAATAGTTGCATATTGTTCTTGGACCTTCATTTTCAATCTCGAATAAATGAAAATGAATCTTGAAATATCGGAAGGTGGAGACTTAACTTCTATTCTCTGTGTACCGATACTTTGACCGCTCTCTTGGGTTGGCACATTGGATATAGTGTTCTCAGACGAGCTTGCCATTTTTTTTAATATTGAAGAATTATAAAATTAAATCAATAGAAGAAATTGAAGATGAGAGAATTGAGAATGAGAGAATTACATATATTGAGAGAATTGAGAATTGGTGTGTTGAAAAAATGAAGAATAGTCCATACTTTTACGCATTATTGGATTATTTTTGTGATACCTAAATTACCCCTAAAACTAACCGTTTTATTAATGTTATTAAGGGTAATTTAATAATTACATATATATTTTACAAAAAATGCCAAATGGCTAATAGCCGTTGGGCCAAACAGTTCCGGTTGGAACCGTGGAACCGATTGGAACCAGACGATGTCAATGATTCTGATTTGAACCGTTGGAACAGTCCGATTTTGTTTGGTTCGGCTAGGGTATAACCCTAACGGAACCGGAACCGTGGCCAGGTCTAATATGAGCTTTAGTCAAATATTTTATGGGTGTTAATATTGTTACATAAGAAAATTCAATTTCTTTGATGCAATAATTAAGATAATAATAAATAATCATTATCTATTTATATTTTGATTCTTCATGAAGATACGATAAGATTTCGACTCTTGTACATCAAGGGGTAAACTACGGAAATTATAATCTAACTACACTAACTAAGACAAGTCTTGCATTATTGTTTCTATGGCTAAGAACATACACCCTTAAGTCTAACCAAAAGCCACACTCTTATCTAAACAATAAATAAATTATTGATAAGTAAATAACAAAAGTAAACAAATAACACAATATTTATTTACGAAGTGGAAAACTTTTACAGAGAAAAATCATTCTGAGTATAGGTTATCACCCGAATTTTTTATGAAGAGAAACTTACAGTGATAGTTAAAACATCTATAGCAAAACCTTTACTGACTCAATTACCCCAACTGTAATAACCCAAGTAAACTCATTGACCCTGCACCAAGCAGCATTCTCCAGAACCTATGAAGTCTTTTATAGTAAATCCAACGACGAACTCGCTCTTACCGGAACTTCGACGATCAATCTACAACTCAGAACTCTAAAGGTTATGGTTTGGTAATGTTTGTGTTATAATGTTTACCAAGAAAGTTGTTCACTAAGAACAAAGAAGACATGAGATCAATGGAGTCTTCAATGATGAACTTTTGTTGGGTTTCTACGGTCCCAAGGATCGAATAAAGCGATGAAACATACATGTGAATACTTGAAGAAGTTGCGGAATACTTACATCGATCGGCGTTTGCGACGCGGCGAAGAACAAAACTTTTTATGCCCTTTGAGACTTCATGGCCGAGAGAGGGAGATGAAGAGAGAAGAGAATGTTATATTGGTGGTTAGAAGAAAATGTGTATCTAATACACTTTTTATCAAATCCAAAAAATTGTAAAAACCTTTTCCAAAAAAGTCAATCACAATTTTGGAGCCAAAAGTAATTAATGTTTTCCAACCACTTCCATTAATCACAAGTGACATGTTGTCAATCACTCAAAGTGACTTGACATCACATCAATCAAAGTGACTAATGATTTGACGCTAGATGTGACTTGTGGGCCGTACTTTGATTCGCAATGCGAGTGCACCCGCAAACACTCTTGGGCTCAGGTGCGCTAATTCCAAATTAACAAACTTTCCGTTGCGATGAAATTAAAATCTAATTTAATTAAATAACTTTGCCTAGCAAAATTACTATTCACGTCGCTAACGAATTAATTCTAAATAAACTCGTTCGCCCGAATTAAAATCTAATTTTAATTCCGCGTCGAAATCCAATTTCGTAAAATATATCGAATATATTATTTTATTGATTAATTCCAAATTAATCGTTCTCTCTCTTATTGATATTTTATCCCAGATAAAATATCTCCGTAATTAATCCAGATTATTTTCTCTCTCATCAAATTAATCACAGATTAATAATGTGCGAGACATACGTCATCGGTGAATCTTCGGGAAGCGACCCATGAGATCCCCAGATATGTTGGCAGTAAATCCGGTCGTCGGACTATCCGAACACGTAAGTACCTAGTACTACGTTTGTACCGATTTACAAGACAAGGTTGGTTTCTAGCAAAGCGTCATGCCTACCCAATTCTCCAGAAATATCCTTACAAGAATATGTGATCTATATCAGGCGTAGTATATGTAGTATTGCGTATATCGATCCAGTATTGGATGTCACGTGCTAGGCTTGGGACTGGAATTGTGTCTGCCCCGTACGAAGCACATATCGGATCTCTGATAACTAGTCTCTATAATCGGATAAACATGACCTATTCATTTTATCCCGATAACTGCAGTACATAAGAGAACCAGTTCCGTATCCTACGTGACCATCATCTCCACAATGACTGGAGTGATATTCATCTTGACATCACACCCAATACAATACGATTCTCAATATACCCAGCAGAGGCGTACATAGAACCTGTTAAAGCCCTAGACAACCAAAACCAAAGTACATTGATTGTCGCAAGTATTAGCGGTGCAAGTCTCAGGTTAAGACCAAATACACCTACCCTGATTCGGACTTTCATAGACACATAGTCATACTACCAATGGAATTCCGAGGGTCTATCCAGAGCGAAGCTGTTTTCCGTACCATCGGTAAAACACAACCTCCTACTACACTTGTATGAGTATCCTATACCCAAATATATGAGAACTATGATGTTATGCCCTCACAACGCGCACAAGTGTAATACTAGTCTTTTCTGCATTATCGATGTCCAATCTCGATAATACTCTGACTAGGGATATTTAATGATTCAACATTTGTGGATTGATATTGTCTTATATCATCTCAATCCAGGAACTAATCATAAAGACCTCCTATCATTTATACATCTTGGTGATCTAATCACAAATGATAAGAGAGCAATTTCTTTTGTCACATAGTTAATTTGTACAACAACACCATGATATGTACAAATAGTGACGTTATGGGTCATAACTGTCCAACAATCTCCCACTTGGCCTATAGCCAGTCAATCTAGTGTCCTACACCCGAACTATGTACGGTTCGCTTAAATTACTGAGAAAAGACTTTCGTCAGCGGATTTACATGATTATCATCTGATGCGATTTATACGATCATCACATCGCCACGATGTATGATCTGAACGAATTAGATGACTAGTCGAAGTATGTATCTGGATCGTTGATGAGACCATAATTCTTTAGCTTGTGTTGTAGCCTAGCTCAACTGCTAACAGAACTATATATAATCTAATTAGATTTATTATCGACCCAAATGGCTTCTATTGCTGCCTCAGCTGCAACAATAATCCACTTTTGTTGTTTATTCGGTAACAATATCTTGCTTGGAAGATTTCCAGCTCACTGTTCCGTTATTCAAACTTTGTAGTACCGTTATTACGACTCATAGTCGTTTATATCAGTTAGGAAACTTGCAACGGTGAACCCAGTCACTTCAAGTTCTACTTCTCCATAGTATAAGACATCATCATTAGTTCATCTAAGATACTAAAGGATGTTATTAACATCGATCCAATGACTATCATTTGGATTGGCATGATTGTGACTCCATATGCTCAAAGCATATGAGACACCAGGTCGCATACATTTATTATAATATACGAGTTCTCGGAGTGTGGAAACAACTTCAAATCTATCCCAGTAGATCTTTATTCCTAGAATAAAGGTTGTTTCTCCCAAGAATTCTACGGAGAATTTTCATGATAGCCAAGCTTTCACCGATTGTTTTATGAGAATATCATTTCCAAGAAATGACATGTCATTATTTTATAGGACATCACTGTCAGTGCGCTCCCACTAACCTTCTTATATACACAAGAATCATTTTCGTTTCGAATTAAATCATACACCATTATGATTACATCAAAACGATAATTCCAAGAACTCTATGCTTGCTACAATCCATCCATGGATCGTATAACTTGCAAACCTTGTTTGCTATTTATGGTACGATAAAAACCGTCAGGATGTTGTAAACATCCTCCAAAAAGTTTCTGTTAAGGAAAGCGGTTTTGGCATTAGCTGCCATATTTCATAAATGAAACATGCAGCATTAGCAAGCATTATCCAAATGGATTTACCATGGCAACATGTAAAAGGTTTTGTGGTAATCGACATTATGTTGATAACGATACCTTTCCGCTACAAGCCTAGCTTAGTACGTTGGTATGTTGCCTTCCATGTATGTCTTCATTAGGAATCGGTGCCTGGAATAGTATTACTCCGATTTTCATCGAGTTTTACTTTCCTCCCACTTACCACTGCATATCGGAATTCCTCTAGGAAAACCGCATGGCGAGCAACAATTACATTGTTCTCTTGTGAGTTGTATAAGTACTATACTTTGGTTTCCCTAGGATAACCTACAACTTAGACACTTATCCGATTTGGGTTCTAGTTTGGTATCATCCAAACATATGCCTAGCATACCCAAATATTCAGGAATGAGAAAACCCGGTTCTTTCCTGTTCATATCTAATATGAAATCTGTCAAACAGATTTTTATGGAACCTTATTCTAAATAAGTTCTGCACTGTTAATGCGTATCCGTTGAAGGAAATGGTAGCTTAGAGCGACTCATGATTAACCTTATCATGTCCAACAAAATTCGGTTTCTCTGTTCGAACACACCGTCAAATTGACGTGTTCCGGGAGGAGTCCTCATTGAAAGAATACTATACTCTTTCAAGTATATTAGAAACTTATTGCTTAAGTATTTTCATCATGGTCTAACCGTGATGGTTTAATACTTTAGCCGATCTGTTTGTCTATTTCGTGTCGAAACTGTAAAAGTTTCCGATTTGTGTTTCAAAGGAAACATATAACCATAACGCGATGCCACATCCGTAAAGGTCACGAAATATTCATATCCACCTCTAGCCTAGCTAGATATGGGCCCACCTACGTCACTATGAACAAGGGCTAACAGATCGGTGGCATTTACACTTTTACCAAGTAAAAGGTGTTTTAGGCACTTTGCCTAATAAACTAGATTCGTAGACATTATTTGATTGAAATCAAATTTGTCCTAGTATCCACTCTTCAAAAGTGTGGATATACGAGTCTTGTTTAATTCTGTCCCAGACAACAATGCCACAATTAAGTCTCATCTGATCAAATCAGTTTGAGCTATTTGTTTGTCAGTTATATGTTTGAGATTTATTTATATTCAAAATATAAATATTGTTTTTCACATCTAATGTGTTTATCTCAATATCATCTTTATAAAATAAAACACTTTAGTGTTCTAGAATATAAAGGTATATCCGCAACGGTTATTAACCCTGATATAGAGATAATGTATGTAGTCAAACCAGTTACATTTTAACAGTTTCCTAATTTAAGTACACACCCGAAGTCAGTTCCTAAACTTAGGTATCTACGGTTAAAACAGCGACTCTCGTCCCGTTTCCGATTCGTAGATCAATCTCATCTGAAGTCAGTACCCTACTCTCAGCAGATTCTGCACATCAGCACATATTTATATACCACTTCCAGTATCTAAAATCCAATTTTAATACTAGCAGTGAACATATTTATGACAAACATATTTGAAGTCAGAGCCTTGCCCGTTCTTCAATTCCTTCATGTCTGCTTTGTCCAAACGGCAGTCACGCTTCCGCGATCCCGTTTGCCACAATTTAGGCAGACATTTTGGGATATATCCTTTATCTTCCTAGAAGATTATAATGACTTTGCCTTTGCCCATTTTCCACACTCCAGAAGCCTTTGGCCAAGCCTTGGCCTTCTAAAATATCGAAAGTAAAGTGCGCCTTGCGAATCTTGCCTTATTGTAAACTTTTGACTTTGTCTCCTTGAGTATAGCCATTAACTCTCCAAGAGTTTACTATTGCAATTTTTTTTCTAAGATATAAGAATAGATCTATGAATATCCTTCAATTTCAATATCATACTATAAGGATCTAATCCTTAGTTCTGATTAAGAAATTAAGGTGTCTATTTGGCAAGCTTAATGGATTAAGCACTAAAGTTATCATCACATGAATATTCCAAATATCATGTTCTACTATTTGCTTAACTCCGGCTTAGGCATAAGATGTTATTTTATCAAATAAAGTAACTTCTTAGTTTCCAGGACCATCCTGAAATTTTATTCCCAATTTGAAAATTAAAGTCGTTTAATACATTTTCACCCAGGATTATGTTTTAAACACTAATCTTTCAATTTATCTTGATTGCTATAGTCCAACCATCCAATCAATGATTTAGGTACTATTGATTATAATGATTACTATAGTTTAACTATATAATCAACTATAATTTAAATTGGTTAAATTCAATTATATTGATTACTATAATCCAATTATAAAATCAACTATTAATTGAAATTGTTTGAATACAGTCCAACTGTTCAATTTAAAACAACAATTAAATATTAGTCCAACTAATATATATTTATGTATTGACAAAAAATTTGAAATGAGCGCGTATGGGAAGTAACTAAACGAATATTGTAAATTTAATACTTGCCTCCCACTATTTTTCGGCGAGCCTCTAACCCTCTGTGGAGTACTCGGGAAACCTTGTTTCCTAGTGGGCTAGGATCCCGTTAAATAACACACAATCTTTAATTTAGCCAACAAATTGTATGATAATTAACTAGGTAGATCTCTAAGATCAATTGGATCCCATATAATTCCTAGATCCAGTAGGTGGACATCCAAGTCCGAAACATATATCTTATATATGCCAATATATCGAATATATTGCCTAACCTTTTTCCTCTGAATCAATTAAGTCTTGGCTTTGGCACAACAAACTTAATGATCACAGTTAAGCGGAACCCATTGACCATGGAAAGCTTCGTAATCAATGTCGATGGACAAGAAATGATCTTGAATTTGGCCAACAAATCACAACTTGGACAAGACACCGATATGAAACAAAGCCTTCATGATTCAAACACATCCGCGACGGACAAAGGTCATGACTTTGGCCAACAAACCAGTGTCAGTCTTGGATCTTGAGTAAGAATCACTCAATGGAAGGAAAAACGCTTAATATGTAGTGAGGGTTTTTCGCGTAATTGGAAACCAATTAATTATCTTTGTTAAGGTCTCATCAACATACACCCTTAAACATGCATTCTAAACACATAATAAGGCGCGTAAGTAAATAAATATAATAATGATATGCGGTTGGATACTTAACACATTGATCCTAGATCAAATCTCTCCATTTCTTCTCTCATGCTAGCACAAGTATTACTTCTACCCGTTACATAACACTTCTAAAGAAACCTCATTTACATTGAGGGGAATAGATGAGAAGAGAAATACAAAGAGTAAGGAGGTAATAGGCTGGACGCGCAGCGGTCCAATTAATGAATTCTAAATTTATTACAACAATTTCCAAAATTGCCCCACCCGTCTAATATCCATCCGATATACATTATTCATGCATCGCAATCATGTATTCACATAGCATGTTATCAATCAATCTAATCCAATTAATTAATCTGATAATTAATGATAATCCAATGTTCAAATAACGATTTGATTTTGCGCGAGTCCAACTCGTTTTACGAATAAGTACTCAAAGTACGAATTCTTGAATTAAATTAAGCTACAACATTAAATCCAATTTAATTTGCATTTAATACTAATTCACTATTTAATTACAAATTAAATATTACACTTTTTAACGAACCTTTACGACTTAGATTATAAATCTAATCGTTACGGGTCTTAAAGCCCGATTAACATCCAATGTTAATTTAATTAAAGTCCAATGGGCTTTTAATTAATTTCTTAAGGCATGGACTTTTGGTCAACTTGGGTCAAACCCAAAGACTAAAGCCCATTTAAAGGAATCACCCTTATATGCATGGAAACCAATTTAGGCACATTAGGCCCAATTAAAATATTAAAGGTCTATTAAGTCATAATTGGACTTTATAGAAATGGTTTTGGGCCCAATTGGATCCAACCAATTTAGCCTAAACCAATCTTGGTACTACCAAACCCAATAAGCCCAATTACAACTTTTCAAGCCCAAATCCAATTTAAGCCCAACATAATTAAATTCCAAAATTCCAATTTCACAATTTAATTACTCAAAGTGTATTAGCCATAATTAATTACATAAATCAACATTTCTAAAACATCAATTTACACAACCAATCATGCTTTATCATGTTCAATCCATGTCCAACACAATTGAAACAAATCAAACCCATTTCATGCTTTCTATGTCTCGGCAATTAGGGTTAATTTATGTCCGATTTGGTTTCAATCCAATTACATCCACAATCAACATTAAATCAACAATTCCCAATTGATTTCAAGTCATCCAATGAATCAAAAATCAAAAATACCAAGACATTAGGGTTCTTCCAAGATTCGGCCAAGCAAACCATTTTGGGAAATTTTGTCCAATTCGAAATTCATCAAATTGACAATGCATAACACCATGTTATCAATATTTAAGCATACTCAAACATCCAATTTCATCAAATCATGCTCAAATACATTTTACCCAATTTTAACCCTAAGTTCAAGTTTCATGCTTTAACTCGCTCTGATACCATTATTGGGTTTCTACGGTCTCAAGGATCGAATAAAGCGATGAAACATACATGTGAATACTCGAAGAAATTGCGGAATACTTACATCGATCGACTTTTGCGATGCGGCGAAGAACAAAACTTTTTATGCCCTTTGAGATGCTCTCGTCAATGTGCACTTTTTGTCCTCCATGAATTCGGCAATGGTGATTCCTCCAAGCTCCAAGCTTTGTGTAATTCCATGCTCATAAGTGCAGTTCCCTATCACCTTCGTAAGACCCCGGAAGTGTGCTAGCACTTAGGAATTTTTGCCACAAAAATTCCTTAGCTTTTTCTTGTCATTCTCAGCTTTGCACAAAAAATGGAAGAAGAAAAATGGCCACCATGGCCGAGAGAGGGAGATAAAGAGAGGAAGAGAATGTTATATTGGTGGTTAGAAGAAAATGTGTATCTAATACACTTTTTATCAAATCCAAAAAATTGTAAAAACCTTTTCCAAAAAAGTCAATCACAATTTGGAGCCAAAATCAATTAATGCTTTCCAACCACTTCCATCAATCACAAGTGACATGTTGTCAATCACTCAAAGTGACTTGATATCACATCAATCAAAGTGACTAATGATTTGACGCTAGATGTGACTTGTGGGCCGCACTTTGTTTCGCAATACGAGTGCGCCCGCAAACACTCTTGGCTCGGGTTCGCTAATTCCAAATTAATGAATTCTGTTGCGATGAAATTAAAATCTAATTTAATTAAATAACTTTGCCTAGCAAAATTATTATTCACGTCGCTAACGAATTAATTCTAAATTAACTCGTTCGCCCGAATTAAAATATAATTTTAATTCCGCGTCGAAATCCAATTTCGTATAATATATCGAATATATTATTTTATCGATTAATTCCAAATTAATCGTTCTCTCACGTTATTGATATTTTATCTCAGATAAAATATCTCTGTAATTAATCCCAGATTAATTTTCTCTCTCATCAAATTAATCTCAGATTAATAAAGTGCGAGTCATACATCATCGTGAATCTTCGGGAAGCGACCCATGAGATCACCGGATATGTTGGCAGTAAATCCGGTCGTCAGACTATCCGAACACGTAAGTACCTAGTACTACATTTGTTCCGATTTACAAGACAAGGTTGGCTTCTAGCAAAGCGTCATGCCTACCCAATTCTCCAGAAATATCCTTACAGGAATATGTGATCTATATCAGGCGTAGTATACGTAGTATTGCGTATATCGATCCAGTATCAGATGTCACATGTTAGGCCTGGGGCTTGGAATTGTGTCTGCCCCGTACGAAGCACATATCGGATCTCTGGTAACTAGTCTCCATAATCGGATAAACATGACCTAGTCATTTTATCCCGATGATTGTAGTACATAAGAGAACCAGTTCCGTATCCTACGTGACCATCATCTCCAATATGATTGGAGTGATACTTTCATCTTGAAATCACACCCAATACACAACGATTCTCAATATACCCAGCAGAGGCGTACACAGAACCTGTTAAAGCCTTGGACGACCAAAACCAAAGTACATTGATTTTCGCAGGTATTAGCGGTGCAAGTCTCAGGTTAAGACCAAATACACCTACCCTGATTCGGACTTCCATAGACACATAGTCATACTACCAATGGAATTCCGAGGGGTCTATCCAGAGCGAAGCTGTTTTCCGTACCAACGGTAAAACACAACATCCTAATACACTTGCGTGAGTATCCTATACCCAATATATGAGAATATGTCGTTATGATGCCTCACAACGCGCACAAGTGTAATACTAGTCTTTTCGCATTATGGATGTCCAATCTCGATAATACTCTGACTAGGGATATTTAATGATTAAACCTTCGTGGATTGATATTGTCTCATATCATCTCAGTCTAGGAACTAATCATAAGGACCTCATATCATTTGTACATCTTGGTGATCTAATAAAAAATGATAAGAGAGAAATCTCATTTGTCACATAGTTAATTTGTACAACACCATGATCTGTACAAATAGTGATGCTATGGGTCATAACTGTCCAACACTTTTAAAAAAGATGGAAAAATAATGTGGAGGCTGGGAATATTATGTTTCCAATACTCGGTAAAATGGATAAGACTTTCTTTATTTATGTAGGGTTTCAAAGTCTCCAAAAAACCTTTAAAACATGTCCAAAATAAGTAAAATATGCATGGGCGCCCGAACGCCAGTTAAACACATGACGAACGCCCATTGTTCCACAAACCACGTTCGAATGTTATAACGAGAGCGACTCGAACGTGAAGCCATTGGAAGGTTTTTTTTGAATGCTAAGACGAACGCAACTCGAAAGTGAAGACTCTATAAGGGCTTGCATCACGACGTACAAGGACTTATTTCGCGACGTAACACCAAATGATACATTCTGTCTCAAAATTTTCCTTGGGTACATCACGACCCAAGACTGGGTTGCGTCTTGACATAGTAGCTTCATTTAGCGTTGCGACGCGTCATCAATTTCTTGACCTTATTTCAATTTGCTCTAGGTCACGTCTTATGATGTCAAATAAGGCCTTAAGTTTCCATGTCAGCATGGGCACACACATTATTCATGTGCATGTTAGGATTGTAAACACTCATGTGTACTGACCATGTTTTAAACATATATTTTATAGATTCTATGTTAAAGAATCCATCCAGTTCCACTCGACCACACGAGCAGTAGGACTGGACATTAGTTTTATGAGTGGATATTATACTATTCATGTTTCTTGAACTTCAAGTGGTTTACAAATTAAGTTTCAATTTACTTGAATATTAAACTTTTTAATTCACGCAAGTACGTTTCTGATATGCTGTGTTTGCATGCTAAGTAACCCAAGTAACATCATATTTCATGAAAACATGGCAATATAGATATGTTTTCTAGTTATTTCATTTTATACTCTATTTACAGTGTATGTGTTATAACTTACGATCCATATTTCATGATTTACAAGTCATATTTCATTATTACCATTTACGTTTTCAATCTACAGTGTACAATTTATGTTTTTCACGTATCATGTTTACAACTTATGTTTTCACGTGACATGTTTACAGTTTGTGTTTCACAATTTATAGTTCATGCTTCACAACCTACAGTTCATGATTACATTTAAGCCCATGAGTATAGTTTTCAGTTTACAATTTACATATTTTCAGTTCATGCTTTACTTGTTTACAGTTCATGCATATAATCATCAGTTTATGATTTCCACGATTTACGTTTTTTGATGTAATGATTACAGTTCATGTGTCGGTTCATGATTCATGTTTTCATGCGTTATGAAACACAGTTTACGTTTCATGAATTACAGATTATGTTTTCAAGATTTACAATTTACAATTTATAATGGACATGTTTATAGCGCATGCTTGCAATTTTTAGTCTACGATTCACATATATACATATCATGTTCATATCTTTCAATTTATGATTTTCATGATTTCAGCTCATGATTAACAGTTTTCAGTTCATGATTTATGTTTCAAGATCTACAATTTATATTTCATGACTTGTAACATATACAAGTGTACGCGGGATCGACGGTCAAATCCCAGTACATATCACGATGCAGGGGAGACGTTTGAATCCTGATCGCTGTATATATAATATACATGTTTACAAGTACAAGTATTTAATTATTTTTAAAACACCAATAAAATATCATCCCCTCAGCTACAACTACTTGAATATGCTCTGTTTTAGCTTGCCTATGATCATGATTTTTAGTTTTAGTTTATGATGTTGAATTATAGTTTATGAGTTACAGTTTATGCGTCATGATTTACATGTCATAAATTACAGATCATGTGTCATGATTTACATGTCATGAATTAAGGTCCATTAATCAACAAACATACTGCTACAAAGCCAGGTGAGTCAGGTGACACCCGACAGACCAGGTAAGTAAAAATACATGCATGACTTTGATAAATTATCATTGTCACATACTGCACAAGCCTACCAAAGTATGGACGATGGTAGACATTATAATTGTACACATAGCTCGATGACGAATCTCTTAAAGGGGCACCAGCTAAAAGTTCAAAAATTTATAAGGTTGAATTCCGGAAGAGAAAAGAACTTCAAAGAATTCAAAAAAAAATAGCCAAGTCCCAACCATACATCACCTATGTCCGGCCAACCTTGTCTTAGACCAGAATATCTGACTGGACATATATCAAAAATGTTGGGTTTTCTAGGTCAAACCAAGATCAATTTAAGCTATGAAAAGTGCGAATACATCAAAGTAAAGTTGCGGAAATACTCACTTTGATCGGCTTTTGCGATGCGATGAAACAAAAAATTTCTTGCTCCTTGAAGCTCTCGGCCATGCCTCCATTTGTGCTCTATGTGTTTCGGTCAAGGTCCTCCATGGTGGTCCTTCAAGCTCTAAGCTTTAAGTGTGATTCCATGCTCATGAATGAGTTTCCCTATCACCTTTGTGAGACTCCTTGGATGTGCTAGCATCTTCGAAAAATTTGCCACAAATCTTCCCTTTTGCTTCTTCTTGTTCTCGGTCAAGCCAAGAACTTGAGAGAAAATGGCACCAAAGCCGTGAAAGGGAGAGAGAGGAGAAAAAAAGTGTGTTGTTTGTGTTGATTTCAAAAATTAATTAAATGATATACCAAATTTTGGTATAAGTCATTCAATTTACCAAAACCAAATTTTTGGTATTAGTCATTCCAAATGACAAAGAGTGTATCAAAAGCAACCACCAACTTCCATCACCATAAAGTAATAAAGTTGACTAGTTGATGTGACTTATGGACCCCACTTGATTCAAAATCCGAGTGGGCCCACAAACACTCCCGGGCTCGGGTTCGCTAATTCTGAATTAACGAATTTTCCGTTGCGACGTAATTAAATCAAATTTAATTAAATAATTATGCCTACTAAAATTACTTTTCACGTCGCTAGCGAATTAATTCTAAATTAACTCGTTCGATCGAATTAAAATCCAATTTTAATTTCGCGTCGAAATCTAATTTCGTATAATATATCAAATATATTATTTTATCGATTAATTCCAAATTAATCGTTCTCTCTCTTTAAATAGTATTTTATCCCAAATAAAATATCTCCGTAATTAATCCTAGATTAATTTTTTCTTTTATAATTAATCCCAGATTAATTATATATGAGTCATACGTCATCGGTGAATCTTCGGGAAGCGACCCATGAGATCCCCGAATATATTGGTATAAAATCCGGTCGTCGGACTATCAGAACATGTACGTGCCTAGTACTACGTTTTTACCGATTACAAGACATGGTTGGCTTCTAGCAAAGCACCGTGCCTACCTAATTTTCCAGAAATATTCTTAAAGGAATATGTAATCTATATCAGGCGTAGTATGCATAGTATTGCGTATTGCGATTCAATATCGGATGTCACATGCTAGGCCTGGGGCTGGAATTGTGTCTGCCCCGTACGAAGCACATATCGGATCTCTGGTAACTAGTCTCTATAATCGAATAAGCATGACTGGAATTATCTCGATAGCTGCAGCATATAAGAGCACCAGTTCATATCCTACGTGACCATCATCTCGATATAACTGAAGTGATACTTCCATCTTGACATCACACCCAATACACTACGATTCTCAATATACCCAGAAGAGGCGTACACATAACCTGTTAAAGCCCTGGACGACCAAAACCAAAGTATATTGATTGTCGCAAGTATTAGCGATGCAAGTCTCAGGTTAAGACCAAATACACCTACCCTGATTCGGACTTCCATAGACACATAGTCATACTACCAATGGAATTCTGAGGGGTCTATCCAGAGCGAAGCTGTTTCCATACCATCGGTAAACACAAATCCTATTACACTTACATGAGTATCCAATACCCAAATATATGAGAACTATGCCGTTATTCTCACATAACATGCACAAGTGCAATACTAGTCTATTCCGTATTATCGATGTCCAATCTCGATAATAATGTCCAATCTCGATAATACTACGACTATGATATTTTAATGATTAAACCTTCATGGATTGATACTGTCTCATATCTTATCAATATGGAACTAATCATATGGACTTTTATCATTTATATATCCTGGTAATCTAATTACAAATGATAAAAGAGCAATTTCCTTTGTTACATAGTTAATTTGTACAACAACACCATGTTCTGTACAATTAGTGATGCTATGGGTCATAATTGTCCAAAAAAAAAAATCCTAAATCTGATCGGACATATGACAGTTGCTAGTGACTGCGCAGATTATAAATCATTGAAATCATGAGATCTTATTAATGTCCGGCCAAACTTATATTTGAAATAAAAGTCAGCCATACATGTATGGAACTATCAGCCAGTGCAAAGATTTTGAATTACTGAAATCACGAACCTGATTGATGTTTGACTGGAGGTATGTCTCAAGATAAATATCTGGCCAGATATAGATCGAGTTGTAGCTGACTTTGCAGATTTGCAATCACTTGAGACAGAAAAGGGATTTGATTTCCCCTTCTATTTTCAGTTCCAACTCAAACACTATGAAAATGGGTCCAACACTTCAAGCCCATCTTTAACTTTGCTCAGGAAAGATAAACCAATAGAATGGAATGAACAGTGCGCCACTAGTTTTATACCTGGCAGTAAAACCTGATGCACTAGGGGCCATGCTAGTGTAGGAAGATGACACATGGGTCGAACATGTGGTCTAATATCTTAGTAAGTATATGTTTCCTTATGAGATGCGTTATCAAGAAGTGGAGAAAATTTCCTTGGTAGTGGTGTGGGCTTTTAGAAAATTACGACACTACTTCCAGTCCTATAGGATACTAGTGGTCACTAAGGAAAATCCGTTGAGATACCTGCAGTCTGCACCTTATCTGGTGGGAAAGTTTGGAAGGTGGCTGGTGTTACTAACTGCGTTTGACATCGAGTACATCACCAATTAAGTGATTAAAGGGCGCGTCGTGGTCGAGTTCCTAATATAACAACTAATTGAATGAGAGAGTTATAAATATAAGTTCCATGATGAGGAGGTAAAGGCAATAACCATTCAAAGATGGAAGATGCAATTCGACGGAGCTATGAATTGCAAGGGCGCAGGGATTGGAACTATTATAGTAACCCCAGAAGGATACACTCTCCTTATGGCTAAAAGGCTAGCTTTCTCGGTCACTAATAATATGGCTGAATATGAGGCATGTATATTTGGATTAGAAGCCTTAATAGCCATAGGAGCTGAAGATGTGGAGTTTTTTGGAGATTCAACGTTGGGGATTAAACAGATCCGATCCAATGGGAGTTGGAATTGAAGGAAAAAAAATTTGAGGTCATATCTAGCCCACCTCAGAACATTGCTACAAAATGTCCTAAGATGCATTTTCTAGCATTTTCCAAGAGAGAAGAACCATATGACAGATGTCTTAGCCACCTTAGTTGTAGCATGGGAAAACCCAAAATAATCTAATGATGTGGCCTTTGATTTTGAAGACTGTCAGTAAGCCCACTTATAAGATAGAAATAGTCATAGAGATTGAAGTAGACGACGAGAGGCCATGGTACTATGATATTCAAAATTTACTGGATAATGGAAAATTCCCAGAAGGGACAAGCAGAAAAGACATGTTTGCTATTCAAAATTTGGCTTCCCAGTTCATTAGCCTGATAGGAAATTTATAGAAGCGGCAGAGCAACAGAGTGTAGCTGAAATGCCTAAGGAAAAAGGAAGCTATGAAGGTGATGGAAGAAATCCACACAGAAGTATACGGTCCACACATGAGCGGGCTTAATCTATCAAAGAAAATTATTAGGTAAGGATTTTACTGGTTGGCTATGGAAACAGATTGTGCGGAATTAGTGAAGCATTGTCACGATTGTCAAGCTTATGGAAACCTGAACCATTTGCCACCGATGGAATTACATGCGTTGTCAGAACCTTGTCCATTTTACGCATGGGGAATCGATATGATTGGTGAAATCAAGTTGCAGGCCTCTAATGGACACAAATTTATAGTAGTGGCGATAGATTCCTTTTCTAAATAGGTATAAGGCGAGTCCATTCACAATGTCACAACCAAGAAAATGGCCAAGTTTATAGCCTGAAACATCATTTGTCGATATGGGGCGCCAGACCATGTGGTGACAGAAAATGGGGTCCAATTTCAATGAGAGACCAAAACCATGTTACAAAAGTATGAGATGGGACAATATAAGTCTTCCCCATATAAACCACATGTCAATGGAGCAATAGAGGACGCCAATAACTCTTTGAAGAGAATTTTGGCTAAAATGATGAAAAACTATCAAGTTTGGGTGGATAAGCTGTTATTTGAGTTACCATATTCTCTATTATTTTTATTTTTTAAGTATTAAGATAATTTCTATTTTTATATGTTTATTGTAATTAAAATTTTGGCTAAAAGCTAAAACTAAAATTAAAAATAAAAGAATAGAGAAGGGATTAGATTGTACATAGTCCTTATATCTCTTTCTCAAATAATAAATATGTATTAAATTATTTCTAAATCTATCCAAGACTTTAATTTTTTCAATTTTTCATCACCAATTTTGTACCATAATGAGGAGGATCCTCGAGGACCCATCTCCATGGAAATTTCTATCACCTCTAACTTGATTCATCGTGATGCGGAAGCGTATCGGTGGGCGAGATTGACTTTTAAAATATTTTTAATCCAGATAAATTAATCGATATTAAATACCTCTAATTTATTCGTATTTCACCCATATCACTTAAGGTGCTTTTGGTAGAGAGTATTGTCAAAGAGTATAAGCTACCTTATAAGATATGAAACAAATGTTAGACTATAAGATAGCGTGAAAAAATATTCTTATGTTGTGATATTATAATTTTGTGAGCGTTAATGCTAGTGTTAACTTACCCGTTTGGTGGGGGGTTAAAACGATAGCGTTAACGCTCTACCAAACGCACCCTCATTAATATCAAATATTAAAGTGTGATTACACATAGAGACTTGAGACAAAATTTTCGGAAATACTTTCACCAAGCTAACCAACCGGAATAACCGAAAAATTAGAAAATTTATGAAATCCGACTAACCACTTCTATAGTGAGTCATTTACTGTAGCAGTGGCCGATTATGGTAATTTCAATAAATTATCATTTTGCTCATAATACGGAAAATTCCAAAAACACTTCCGGAACGATTCCGAAAATTTCAAAAATTTTTCTACACATTATACACACTACTACAATATTCTGCGAATTATAGCAATGGCCAAAAGTAGCAATTTCATTAAATTATGATTTTGCCCCTAATGCGGTTTTTCAGGAAAATTCCCAAAACACTTCCAGAATAATTCCGAAAATTTCAGTAATTTTTCTTATGCATGATCACACATCTAATTTCATCCACAATACCTTAGTTTCACAAAATCAAAATTTTTAATTAAATATATAATAATCAAATTAATACCCAATAATTCAAAATTTATGGAATTAAAAAATCTAAAAATACACCAAGGAGAGTCCGTTGGGGGCAAAAACTACGAAAGTACATCGACATATGAAATTGACTTTTAAAATATTTTAAAACCATATAAATAATTAGTATCAAATACATTTAATTTATTTATATTTCACCAATATCACACATTAATATCTAATATTAAAGTGTGGTGGTGAGCGGAAAATATATTACTATTCACCGCCCCTTTAACATAATATTTTGTATGGTTTCTTGAGTTTTATGAATATTTTGATGTGTTTTTGTGTGTTTTGCAGATAAATAAAGTTTTAGGACTCAGTGGAATCAATCAGGACTAAATGTGGAACAAATAAGGGCAAAAACTGGACTTGACATTTGGATTTTGGAGGTTGGAAACTTGAAATGGCGTTCTAACAAAGTACAATTTCAGAAATTTCAACTTTGCGTAATTTTCGTATTTTGGCCATAAATTTCTACTTCGATATCAGATTGAGGTGATTCAAGTTCCAGATTAAAGACGACTCAAAAATCTACAATGTTGACGTTCATAATAATTTCTAATTCAGAAGTTTTCATGACTAAAATGGATAAAATATCCGGAAGTGTGTTATGTGCAATTATTAAAGTCATTTTCAAAACAAAAATAAAATAAAATAAAATAAAATAAAAAATGAAAATTGTCAAACTTTCACCAAACATGCCATGTTTTGTGGCATGTTTGGTGGAGAAATTAGTGGAGAAATTGGTGAAGGCAAAATTTTGCCTATAAATACCAAGCCATTTCATTTGTAAAATTCATACATTCTTCTGGGGATTTCCTTAAGAATACTGAGAATATTGTATCTTGTTTGTTTATTTACAGCTTTTTGTATTTAATTTTTTATTTTGTGCAATAATTCTTTCTTTACTTTACTTTTCAGTCTTTATTTTTACTTTTTAGTATGATGAGGTAACTCCCCTCTGCTGGAGTGAATGGTAAAGCTTTTATTACTAATATTTAGATTAATCTCCCTTAATTATAACATATAAACTATTTAAAACCTGACTTAATGAGATACTGCCTTTATGGTCGGTTGGACTTAATTAAATTTATTTTAACCTAACTAAATTGGATACCACCTTTATGGTCGGTTGGAATTAATCATAAATCTGACTTAATCAGGATACCGCCTATATGGTCGGTTGGTAATGTCATGCAAAGTTTATATATTATAATAAGGGAGATATCTAAAATAGAAGTAATAAAGTGGATCCTCTAACCCCCATCATTTTCTTTATTGCTTTATTTACCTTTTTAATTTCCAAGGTTTACTTTATGCCATTTACTTTATTTATGTCTTTACTGGTCCTGAATATGTGTTGTAACTAAATATCATATCTGGGGTTGTGATGAATTCCAATATCACCGGTTTATAAGGGGTTATTTTATGACTTGGGTAATATAAATGTTTATTTATTGAGTCTTAAGCTTAATACTTCTTGTTAAGTGGCCATTAATAAGATTGATCTGGTAAATTTAAAATAAACTTGACGAAGGAATTTTAGGTTTCAGCCTTAGACTCAATAGCTCACGATCTCACCTCGGGGCATGGTGACCCTTAGGTAGATTTCCTTACAGGATAGACATATACCTGTCCGGCGGGGGTAGCCACAATTGGAACTTAATCTTAATGAATTCAGGTAACTTTGTTAACATAGACATATGGTTAATTGGGCTATTTGGGTGTTTGCATCTGACCATCGACAGAGACTTTTGCATATTTTCGTGTTCCAGGTTAATAAACCAATATATTGAACAAACGTGAGATAACCACTTCATCTTTAAAAGATATTGGAAGGATTCACAACCCTAGATAGTTTAATAATATTGATTTTTCCTTTAATTTACATTTGCATTGTTTTATTTACTTGTCTTTCATTTAAAATCACTATCCAATCAAACAACCAATCTATTAGGTACTTGTAAACATTTAGCTTCAAAAATTGATAGCCTAGGTATTAAGTCCTCGTGGGATCGATACATTTTATACTACTTGAACGATACGTGCACTTGCGTTACGTGAGTAATTTCACCGATCAAATTACACAAATGAACCTGGGATAAAATTTTCGGAAATATTTTCTCGCGATTACGCGATAACTGAACTAGTTGACCGAGATGATGGGCAACTGAGTCATCCACGATACCAGGTCAGCCTTTTGCTACTGTACCTAGGTATTGTAACATATGCTGAACTTCGATAATTTCAACAAATTTTCTTTTTTTCCCCTCGTGTAGAAAATTTCCGAAACACTATCGGAACAATTCCAAAAATTCTGAAATATTCCTACACATGGTATATACTGTTAAAGTACGCCGAGTATTGTAGCCATGGTCAAAAACTCGTGATTTCATAAAATTATGATTTTACCCTTAATGCGTCATAAACCGAAAAAATCTCAAAATGCATCCTAAACAATTCCGAAAATTCCGAAACTTTTTCCTATGTATTTTCACACCTCTAATTCCATCCATAACCCTTCAAATTCACTAAGTCAACACCAATTGAATTAATTTCGAAATTAATCAAATTAATCCCTAAATTAATTCAAATCATACAAATCCAAATCAATCAACACCATTAGAGAATCAACAACCATAAAGTAACTCAAGAATAATTTTAGGTCACCTAAGAGTGACTCAAGTAACTGTATAATGATAATTTTGTGACTAGCAACCTAATTAAGACTAATTAGCTTCACACATGCAATTTAAGGCTTCGTAATTTGGTTTTTATCATCATAATCTCATGAAACAAGCCTAGATATCATCTAGCTATCTAAGAGAAAATTATAAACAATTTACAACACAAAGGAAGTAAGAAATTACCTTAATCTCCTTATATCCCTTTATTTCGGCTCCTAAATAATGCATCCGAGTTTCCAATTTGATGCAGGACCAGACTAAATCAAAAACCTCAATTTTAAGTCATTTCTTCTTCCTCTTAAGCTCATGAAACCATGTCATAAAACCTAAATGAGAGATTGGCGTGAATGAGCTTAAATACCAAGTTGTATTTTTGTCATTTGTCAAATTTGACACCATTTTCCAACTATGTTAATAATTTTCCAAATTGCAAATTTGAATTTAGACTCCATTTTTTCCAAATTCAAAATCTTCTCATGGAAGCCTTTCTTTAATTAATTTAATAACTAATCAAAATAATTAATTTATTAAATAAAGAAATGAATATTCCAAGAATATTCTTCTAATAAATAATTATTAAATTAATTAACTTTTAATTAATAAAATAGTTATTTATTTGACATATGTCAAAATTCTTATGTGTATATAATCAAATTATGTATCAAATACAAATACACACTAGTAATAAAAATACTTCATGATAAGTGCATGAAAATGTACGTTGAACATCACTAATTCAGCTATATTATCAAGTATTTAATCTTAATTATAGTTTATTTTATGTTTTATTATTAGGAAGAAATGGAACATGGATCTTGGATAAATTGTACGTGTTTTGGGACCTTGTGGACGCATCAGAAGCACGCGGGAAGAGCAGAAAACACAGAAAGCATGACTCCAGAAATTGTGTCACACGTCACGATGCCCACTTCATGGCGTCGCGACGCGCCTTCAACATTGCTTCATAGAGTTTTCCTGAGATTTGGGCGCCGCGATGCCACTTTCTGGCTCCCCGAAAAAGATCCAGAATCTTAATTCAGTCGTGTTTTACATACACAAGAACTCTGTGACTTCAGTATAAATACCTAAGCTCGTACAGAACCCTAAAAAGAGGAAAAAAATACACAACAAATAGTTCAAGTCGCATATTTGAAAGAGAAGAACGAGGAAGCTTCAGGCTAGTCTCTCCGATCTCCTCAGGCTATGTCTTTCTTTTCTATGGAGAACTAATCTCCTAGGCAAAACTAGGGATGAACTCTTATATTTAACTCTTATATTCATGTTTTTAAGTATTGAACGATCTTTATTGTTTAATACAATTGGTATCTTGCTGTTCTTTATTATCTTTTGATTTATAATCCAGTGATTGTGTTTTACTAATTTTCATTTAGGAATAATCATGTTTTTTCTATGTGTGATTAGAGAATCCAGTTGTAACTGGTATTGTTGTTTTATGAGTTAATCTTCCGCTGCAGTATTGCCTGTGGGTATATTGTCGAGGTTAGATAGGTCATAATGATAACATAGTGTGTTGTTAACATAGAGAAATTAATTCATCGATTACCTTAGAATATAATATGTTTTAAATTGAAATATCTTCCGATTATTGATTTGGGAAGTGAAACCCTCAATTGAGTAATAAAAGGAATCGACTACTGGATATAGGGACTTGATACAAGAGGGATTCCCGATGCTTTTCTACTTTTCTCTACTGATAATTCTTACGTATTTTTCATAGTTCTTATTTCATATTGCCAATTAAATCTTTTCCGTTAATTAAGTTATTGCTAACGTTCGTAATAAGTGATTCATTTCATTCGTAACCATCTCTCTAAGGAATCGACACCCCAACTATACTGCGATAACCGCAAGTACTTTTTAGGCGTAATCAAATTTTGGCACCGTTGCCGGGGAGACGATGTATGATCAAAAGTAGCAGGTTTGCTTGGTCAACAGCAAAGCGGTAACTTCGTTCCATCTTTACTTTTTATTTATTTATTTTATTTCAGTTTCAGTTTAAATTTTAATTTTTAGCTTTAATTCTTTTATTTTTGTTTCTTGTTTTATTTGTGTTGGAGTGCATGCCTAGACTCAGGGATCGGTTTGGTAGATTTGTTAGAATTGAAGATGAAGATTCTAATTCAGAAAGTCTGTTTGATAACCTTTTTGCCACACAATCTACACCTAGCACACACAACATGAGTGATTACGAGAGGCCACCCATTAGGACTCTTGACGAGTACCTCCACCCCACTCGCACAAATACACCATCATGCATAATGTTTTCTCCTAATGCACCACATATAGACTTTAAATCTTGAATGATACAGTATCTCCAACCTTTCATGGTTTGGAGAATGAGAACCCTTATGTGCATATTATGGAGTTTGAAGAGGTTGTAGCAACCTTCTATGACTAATTTGAGACTACATACACAATTAGACTTAAGTTCTTCTCTTTCGCCGTTAACGATAGAGCTAAAAGATGGTTGTATTCTTTGAGACCCCGTTCAATAGGATCATGGGGTGAGATGACACATGCATTTTTCAATGAATACTTCCCACACTATAAGACTAATGCTTTGAAAAGACATATTTCTACCTTCTCTCAAAAAAATAGTTAAATCCTTTATCAAACTTGGGAGAGGTTTAAAGATATGTTAGTTAGTTTTCCTCACCAGTGGTATGAGAGTTGGCGCTTAGTGAGTTACTTTTATGACGGTCTAACCCCTAAGGAGTGCTAATTCATTAAGATGATGTGCAATGGCGAGTTCATATGAAAGGACCCTAACGAGGAACTAGAGTATTTAAATGACCTAGCCGAAAAAGCCCACACTTGGACTGAACCTAATGCCTTGGATAGCACTGATAGGACACATTCCACCCATTCTGGCGGAGGCATACACCACTTTAGGGAAGATGATAATCTTATAGCACATGTTGAGCTATTGACTAGAGAGATAAGAGCTTTAAAAGCCAAAGATAGCAAGACAATGCATGCGGTAGCCTAGCTAAAACCTCAATGTGTATGTTTTACGTGTAAGGGGATTGACCATCTGGCCCAAGGTTGTCCTTTATATGGTGAGATGAGGGAAATATATGAGGAACAATGCAATGCATTAGGGATATACAAGAAACCTTATACACCATATTCAGATACTTATAATCTTGGTTGGAGGAATAATCCAAATTTCAATTGGAAACACGAGTCTCAATAGCCCACTCAAATACCACAGCCTAAAGGTTACAGTGCTCCCCAATATCCCACACATTCCATTCATAGAAATTCTTTAGAAGATACTGTGCAAGCATTTGTAGAGGCCTAAAACAAAACTAATCAAAGGTTTGAGTCATTAATAGCTCAGGTGGTTGAAGAAAATAAGGAGTAATGAGTCAAGTCTCTAAATTAACTAACGTGTTAAGTGTGCAAGAGTCAGTAAAATACCCATCTCAGGCACAACAAAATCCGCGAGGACAACATATGGCATAGGCTGACCATGATGCATCCAATATAAATGATCTTAATGCTATAACAACTCGGAGTGGTAAAGAGATAAATGTGCAGGACACTTCCAACACTAAAGGTGACACCACATGTGGTAATGCAGATATTCTTCACGAAGAACAAGTGGTGCAGAGCCCAGTTTGAGTACCTTTCCCTCAAGCTCTTAGGCCTACTGCGAGAGCTACAGACCTTAATGGTGAGATCCTAGAACATTTAAAGCAAGTAAAGATTAACCTTCCTCTGTTATTTGTGATCAAACAAGTTCCCACATATGCGAAGGTTTTGAAGGATCTATGCACCATGAAGAGAAAGCATCATGTGAAGAAGACTGTATTCCTGGCAGAACAAGCAAGTGCAATAATTGAGCATAAGACCCCACCAAAATACAAAGATCAGGGATGCCCCACTATTGCTTGCCACATTGGCACATATGAGTTTGGTCAAACTTTATTAGATTTAGGTGCTAGTGTTAATCTCATTCCATATTCCATCTATATGCAGCTAGGACTTGGAGAGATTAAACCTACATCTATAGTCTTACAGTTAGTTGATCGCTCTATCAGAACACCGCGGGGAGTAGTTGATGATGTTTTACTACAAATAGATAAATTCTATTATCCTGTTGATTTTCTGATTTTAGATACGCAGTCTGTGGTTAAAACTGAGTCAAAAATTCCACTCATCTTAGGTAGACATTTTCTTGCTACAGCTAATGCCCTTATTAATTGCAGGAATGGTCTCATGAAGTTATCATTTGGGAACATGACATTGGAAGCGAATATTTTTCACGTCGGAGAACAACCACAAGATGATGACGAGTGTCTATACAACATGATTCTAACCCTCCCGAACTGGAACTGATCCCAAAGAATCATAAAAAGAGGAAATGAAAAGCCAGTGCTCACTTGAAGATGATCATTGGAAAGTTAAAAAGGAGGTCGACCCGATTTTGTCATTTGTGCAACCTAAAATTTCAACCATCAGTAGACCCTGGGGGATCCATGGATAAACAGCCACAGCCAGCCAAAAATTCTTTTCATGTCTTACTCACCAGTGGAAGCCACCGTAACCATTTGGGTGATTGCGTCTGGCTGAAGATGTTAAACTTAGTGCTAGCGGGGAGGCAACTCTTGCATTTGTTTATTTTTTTCTTTACTTTAGTATTATTTTATTGTGTGCTAATTGCTTGTTTATTAATTGCATGAGTTTTTATGCAGGTGTTAGCACAACCCACATAGCCCACGCAACAAAAGTCTTACCAGTAAGAGTCTGATCAACTCCATGCATGGTAGTGTTGTTCCTCACTCTTGTTTCTTTATGTTTATCTTATATTGGGGACAATGAAAGTTTTAAGTTTGGGGGTGTGTGCATGTAGTGATAGTTCCTACCATAAAAAAATTAATTAGTTTTTAGTCCTTAATAGTAAAGCATAAGTCTAATGATGAGTATTGTTTGCTTTAGGATGAAATCTTAGAACGATAAGTTTTTTAATGTACTTTTATCTGATGCCATAAGTAGTTGACCTAGGTTAGACTCATAAGCACTTAACTATAGGTTTTTAGTAGTAAGAACCTAAGTAGTTGGCAAAGTGACTAGTTGAACAAATTGCATGTCGATGAATGACCGTTTGCTTAGATTTCTATCTTAATTTGATAGTGTTATGATGTATGGTATGGTTAAAAATAAAACCAGAAAGAAAAAAAGAGAAAAAAAAGAAGAAATTAAACCACCTATAACCGATAAGCGTGAAGTTACCTATGGGCGAGTGTTAGGACCACCATGAGGAGAAATGCCGCCTTAAAGAGTAGGTGTTGTGAAAAAAGAAGCAAAAGGTTTTGAAAGAAGAAAAAGGAAAAAAATCATAACATACTGAGCAAAGAAAGGCAATTACAGAGCACATTTGAGATATCTAGGTTGGTTTGACCCATCGAATCCCAATTTTTAAACGAAATCATTAAGTTGGCTTACCTAGGAGTCGAGCTGTGAATGAACCTTTACACACAGACACTGTGAGTCTGACTTAGATGATTTATTAAAGGACTTGGATTTGAGTACTTTGAATGTTCTCCGATTTCATTGCTAGGCATTCTTTGAGGACAATAATATGTGTGACTATTGAGACTATTTCATTTTTTTTATTTTTGAATGATTGCATATGTTTTGAATGATGTTTATGGGTGTCGTCGCTGTAAGCCCTCACGAGACTATAACTCGTCCACTAGGGCCACCTAGGGGTTTAAAGGCTTATTGCATAGGCTAAATGCAATAGTGATCCCTACGAAAGTGGCTTAGATAGTTTTTATTTATTTATTTTTAATTTAGTTTAGTTTACATTTACGTTTTGCTTGAATTGCTAGAGACTAGTAATAAGTTGGTCGTGTTGTGATAAGTGCATGAAAATATACTTTGAACATCACTAATTCAGCCCTATTATCAAGTATTTAATCTTAATTGTAGTTTATTTTATGTTTTATTATTAGGAAGCAACGTAACATGGATCTTGGAGCAATTGTACGTGTTTTGGGACCTTGCGGACGCATCAGAAGCAAGTGGGAAGAGCGAAAAATACAGAAAGCATGACTCCAGAAATTGTGTCACGCGTCGTGCAGCCCACCTCATGGCGTCGTGACGTGCCTTTAGCATTGGTTCATAGAGTTTTCCTGAGAGTTGGGCTCCGCGACGTCACTTTCTGGCGCCGCGACACCCCGTCAAACATCCAGAACCTTAATTTGGTCGTGTTTTATATACACAATGACTCTAGGACTTCCCTATAAATACCTAAGCTATTCCAAAACCATACACAATAAAGAGTTCAAGTCACATATTTGACAGAGAAGAACAGGGAAGCTTCAGGCCAGACAGGATGTCTCTCCGATCTCCTCCGACTATATTGTTTTATTTTTATGGAGAACTAATCTCATAGGCAAAGATAGGGATGAACTCTTGTATCTAACTCTTATATTCATATTTTTGAGTCTTGAACGATCTTTATTATTTAATACAATTGGTTTCTTGTTGTTCTTTATTATCTTTTGATTTATAATCCAGAGATTGTGTTTTACTAATTTTCATATAGAAATAGTCATGTTTTTTCTATGTGTGATTGGGGAACCCAGTTGTAACTGGTATTGTTGTTTTATGAGTTAATCTTCTACTACAGTATTGCCTGTGGGTATATTGTCAACGTTAGATAGTTCATAATGATAAAATAGTGTGCTGTTAACAAAGAGAAAGCAATTCATCGATTACCTTAGAATATAATATGTTTTAAATTGAAATATCTTCCGATTGTTGGTTTGTGAAGTGAAATCCTCAATTGAGTAATAAAATAAATCAACTACTGAATATAGGGACTTGATACAAGAGGGATTCCCAACGCTTTGCTGCTTTTCTCTACTGATAATTCTTAATTATTTTTCATAGTTTTTATTTCACATTGCCAATTAAATCCTTTTCGTTAATTAAGTTATTGCCATTGTTCGTACTAAATGATTCAGTTCCTTCGTAACCATCTCTTTGAGGAATCGACACCCCAACTATACTGCGATAACCGCAAGTACTTTTTAGGCGTAATCACTTCGACATGTGTAATGTTACGAATAATCAAATTATTCGTAATAAATTGTTATAATACTATACGAGTATGCTTTATTAGTGGGACTCTTTAGGTTCATGTATATTTATCAAGAAACACATTTTATGTCGATAATTTCCCCCCTCACAAATTATGACTACTACAGATAACTGCGTTGAACCATACAAGTCGACACATATCGTATAGTTCCTCTATAAAATATATCTAAATTGTATAAAAAATATAGATGAAAACGTCAAATCTCCACTGTGTACATTTCGTGTAAATTAGTATGTCGTGACATATTCGCGATTCTCTAGATAAATACTCAGAACTAATTTCCACTGTATAACTCGGCCAATAATTTTTAAAGGATCACGAAGTGGATACCTAAATCCCACACACGTGAATGACAAATCCTCTTTGGACACATCATAGGATATCTTGAGCATCGGTCCACACCCAACGAACAGATGAATGTCTCCCTATACTCATGGTTCATTGGGATAAACCATCGGTTCAAATATCAATATACGACATGTAGTGGTCCTAAAGGATCTTACTAACCAACCAGTGTCAGTAAATCTTGACCATGAACTTTATTTGAGAATATACTTCTAGTAGTGACACTTATCAATGTCAATTACATATCTCATTGTAATTATGCATTACAATATATATTTTCGGGTCTTTTTCTTATATATACATCATTAAAACCCTTTTAGTTTCGACTTAATCCAAATTAGATTGATTATGTATATAAAAGACAAGAGGTATGACCATAAATTTATAATATTACAGAAAAAGTAATTATTTATATTCATGATTTGGTCATAAATATGATCCGGATTGGCGTTCAGAGCAACAACCCCAAAAATTTCTCCCAATTACTCTAGTGTTAATCCATGGTATTGTATATACATCTCAATATGTATCATATACTTATGGCCCTCAAGAGTTCACATAGCACTCAAGAGGTAGGCACCGAAGAGTGGGTCCGCTATATCACATTGAGTGTATTCAACAAATTGAAATGTCTCTTTTGGTCAACATCACTCATACTATGTAGAACCTAAATTATACATCAACAATCATCAGATGTGATAACTGTTGGGGTTTTGGGGGATGGGGCGCAGCGGAAGCACGGGTCCGGGCGAAATCGTATTTTAAAACTTTTTCAAAATACCAAATAAATTATTCAATATCTAATATGAA
The DNA here is from genome assembly GCA_019454045.1 of Zanthoxylum bungeanum. NCBI lineage: Eukaryota > Viridiplantae > Streptophyta > Magnoliopsida > Sapindales > Rutaceae > Zanthoxylum > Zanthoxylum bungeanum. Next base: position 65,560 of record SKCR01031178.1, read on the forward strand.
TAATTTATTCATATTTCACCTAAACCTATTTATTTAATATCAAATATTAACATAAACATAGTTGAAACTTCGCGGAATTTTTACGAAAATCGATTTTCCGTAAAATGACCTAAAATGCGTTTTTGACCGAACCGACTACCCGACACTTATGGAAACTGCCCAGGTCAGCTCCAATAGTGTCGGGATAGTTCATGGGTTGCCTGAATAGTGACGGACTCACTGTTTGGACAGCCGTCACCCGGTTGGCTCAAAATCACCCGGTAACGCCGTTTTTGGCCGTTTTCGCTTATTTCACGTCATAAACACTTTCCGGCAATTGTGCCAACTCCCAAAACACATCCAAAAAATTAAAAAGACAAAAATTTCATCCCTAAAACAGAAACGTTTCAGGTCTGAGCAGAAAATGAAATTGGCCCAAAAATCATACTTTAATCAAATTTTTACAAAGATTAATCTAATTAATCCATCACCAAATGAGTCCCACCACATATGAACAACTCTAGAATAATTCTAGGCTATCAAAGAGTGGATTAATAGCTCTAGAATGACAACTTATTGTCCAACAATAATTTGAACAAATTGGAAACAAATTACACTAATTAGTTCCTTAATCTACTTCACACATGCCTCAACCACTTCCAATTCAGCCTCCAAATCCAAAAGCCCCAAATTTAAGAAGTAAAGAATCCCTAGAATCATTCTAATAAATCAAGAAGAAGAAACTAATTTTCAAAGCTCAAGGATATGTAAGCTTACCTTAAAGATCCAAGTTTCCTTAAGCCTATCTTGATTTTTCCTTCACTTTCTTTGTTGTTTCTTGAAAACAATTTTAGGGGTTTTTCTTTGGAAACAATCGGCCATGGAGGAAGACAACAAGAGAGAGAAAATATTTTTCTCATTTAAATAAAGTGATGGACGAAATTGGGTGATAATGGGGCACTTTTATCTTTTTCAATTTTAAACAAATTAAAAACAAATGAAAACTTTATATTATCAAATCAAAATTTGACATATATCAAGCTTAATGAATGCATGCCATTTGCTCGAATAATATTGATGAGCGGAAAATATATCAATATTTACCGCCCATTTTACTTAATATTTTGTTTAGTTTCTTGGGTTTGATGAACATTTTGATGTGTTTTAGTTTATTTTACAGATAAAATATTATTGGACACAATGAAATCATTTATGACGAAATGTGGGTCAAATAAGGGCAAAAATTGGACTTGACATATTAATTTTGGAGATTGGAAACTTGAAAGGGCGTTTTAACGAAGTGCAGTTTTGGAAATTCCAATTTTGCGCATCTGTCGTATTTTGGGCATAATCTTTTACTCCGATATCGGATTGCACTTCCAGATTAAAGAAGACTCAAATATCTACAACTTGGAAAGACAAAATAATTTCTAATTCTGAAGATTTCATGCCCGAAATTGATGAACCATCTAGAAGTGTGTTGTGTGTAATTATTAAAGTCATTTTCAAAGCAAAATATAAATTAATAAATAAATAATAAAAATTATCAAATCACCACCAAACATGATAAGCAATTAGTGGAGCAATTAATAATGAATTTAGTGGATGATTTGATGGAGGCAAAAGTTTGCCTATAAATATCAAGCCATTTCATTTGTAAATTCATACTTTCTTCTAAGGAATTCCTTAAGAATACTATGAAAATTATATCTTATTTGTTTATTTACAGCTTTCAGTAATTAATTTCCCTTTTAGCACTTTCTTTTCTTTACTTTTCAGTTTTTACTTTCCGCAATTTACTTTTACGCACATTACTTTTCTTTCTTTAATTTTCAGTTTTTACTTTTCAGTAATGAGGAGGTAACTCCCCTTTGCTGGGGTAAAAGGTAAAACTTTTATTACTAATATTAAAATTTATATCCCTTAATTATAATATATAAACTAGTTAAAACCTGACATAACGAGGATACCGCCATATTGGTCGGTTTGTAATTATTTAAATTGGTTTTAACCTGACTAAACTAGATACCGCCTGGTTGGTAGGTTGGTAATTAATTATTAATTTGACTTAATCTGGATACCGCCTATATAGCTGGTTGGTAATTATCATGCAAAGTTAATATATTATATTAAGGGAGATATCTAAAATAGAAGTAATAAAAGTGGATCCTTTTACCTCAGTATTTTCTTTTATTGTACTTTTATTTTATTTACTTTTCAGCAATTTACTTTCAGCATTTACTTTTCAGCAATTTACTTTTCAGTAATTTACTTTCAGCATTTACTTTTCAGTAATTTACTTTCAGCATTTACTTTTCAGCAATTTACTTTTCAGCAATTTCTTTCAGCTTTACTTTTCAGTAATTTATTTTCAGCAATTTACTTTTCAGCATTTTACTTTATGTCTTTTATTTTATTTAAGTTTTTACTAGCCCTAGTTATGTGTCGTAACTAAGTTAGTTATCTGGGGTTGTGATGAATTCTAATATCACCGGTTTATAAGGAGTTATTTTATAGTTTGGGTAATTTAAAGGTTAACTTATTAAGTCTTAAGCTTAATGCGTCTTGTTAATTGGCCATTAATAAGATTGATCTGGTAAATCTAAAATAAACTTGACAAATGAATTTTAGGTTTCAGCCTTAGACTTAATAGGCCACGATCTTCCTTGAGGATAGATAACTCTTAATTAGAACTTAAACTTAATGAATCCAGGTAATTTGGTTGACATAGACATATGTATCCTAAACACATTTGTATACTAGACATATGTATTAAAGGGTTGACATAGACATATGTATACTAGTAATCATTTGATCTCATAACATTAATAGATAGGGTATTAAGTCCTCGTGGGATCGATACTTTTATACTACTTGAACGATACGTGCGCTTGCGTTATAAGCGTGTGATTACGTACCGGTCAAATATCTTGCCACTTACCATACTAATTATGATAAATTGGATAAGATATTAAAATATCAATTATTTAATTATTTAACAATTAAATGATTAAATAATTAATCAACAAACATATATGTATTTTATTTACAATAAATAACAAATACATATATTTATGCCATGTGTCAAAATCTCATTTGACGAATAATTAATGTGTATCTAATCGTATTATGTATCAAATACAAATACACAATAATTATTATCAGACAAAATTCCCTAATGCATGTGTTATCGTTTAACCGATTAAACGATCCGAATTAACTCATTTAATCCGGTGAAGTATTATGAATAATCCATATTATTCATATTGAGGTACCCAAGTGCTCAACGAGTACACTTCATATTGTGAGACTCTCTAAGTTTAGGTTTATCTGTCACGAAATCCAATTTCGTGTCCATAATCCACCCACTCATGGATTATGACGACCACAGATAATCTCGTTAAACAATACAAGTCGAGGTCATATCATACGTATAATCCCTCCGTCACAGGCCATCCATATTATACCTGGGATATAGATCAGAACGTCAAATCCGTTCGGTATAATACAGTCGACTTTTCATTTACGATCTCTAAATAACACTCGGAACTAATTTCCGATGCTATACCACGACCATGAATTTACTAGATCGTAAACACGTGAGGATACATATGCCCTGTACACAGGACTGACGAACCCTATCTTGATACGTACAAGATATTATGAGCATCAGTCCACACCCAACGAACAGACGGAGGTCTGATCATAGCTAGATTGTTGACGTGACTGCCATCAAAGTATGGAGGATAGCTCATATATCCACGGTGGTATCTAAAGTCGAAGGACCACTATGCTCGCTCAACTCGAGAAGGTTCCTATTGACGTTGGTGTACCATCTATTAGGAAACCTTCAGTGAGTCGTTCATTGCTTATCAAATAAACAGCTACATGTTTATACGAGTCTCCCGAGACTCATGGTTCACTGGGATAAACCATCGGACCAAGTCACGATATACGACATGTACTGGTCTCGGTGGATTTTACTAACCGACCTGTGTTAGTAAATCTTGATCAGGAACTTTATTTAAGGATATACAACTAATAGTGCGCTTCCCAATGTCAATTACAAACTACGTTGTAACTACGCACTATACTGTAAATCCTAGGGTCTTTGTCTAATCTACACGTATCACTGAACCAGATTCAGTTTCGATCTAATCGTAATCAGATTAGATCGAATAAGTGTATAAAAGACAATGGTGCTACCAGTAAAATTAGTAATATTATGGAAAATAGAACCGCTCGTATTAATGAATCAGACATAAATACGATCCGGATTTACACTCGGAGCACCAACCCTAACAATAACAATATTACGGTTCGGCTACTAAATTGTCTAAGTATTTAAGGATATAATCCAAATACCCACCGACAACCGCAAGCACAATAATAATATCAAAACTTCTAAACAATAAGGTCACTTTGCAACTACCTAGGTCAATACTGCATAAGCTACGATTAATTCGACTTATACAGTGAAATCAATTGTGACACTCCCACTGTATCTTTTTTGACTCTATATGACATAGACCATCTACAGGCATAATTAGATTCAAATCTAATCTCGACCCTAATGGTTGCAGACTAATATCCATGAATTAGAAACTCATTCTTAATATCTCAAAGTTGTTACAGAACATATTTCAAGGTCATCCTATGGGCTATTGTATATCAAAATAGCTCGAAACAATTATGATAAAATTGATATATTTAATTGTGCATAATACAGTACTTATTATGCCATCATCCTATGATGCATAAAACTTATTAGACATTCTAATCAATTTCTCCTTCAACTGAGGAATCATCCTCTACGAAAGATAAATACTATATATAACAAAGACATACTAACTATCAAACAGTCATACTAACTGTCACACATATAGTCAACTCACGTCTGTTATTAGATCATATCTAATGCACAACTAATAGAAGTAACTCACAAGTCTATTTTATATCAAATATAACATAGATAACTCTCAATGTATTCATGGAGAAAATAAGACTTAGGTAAACCTTTTACCTGACAAACATATCATTATTACCATAATAATAAAAAAACACCGTTATGATATAACACTTAGAGAAAATTTCATCCTAAACACTTTGTATCCTAAACACTTTAATAGAATCAGACAATCTGATTACACCATCAAAATTAGAGACTACATTTCTAGAAAGCTCCTCTAAGTCTACAATTAGACTCCACAAGCTAACATATCAAACTGTGATTCTAGTAAAATATAAACTCCAAAGCCATTCCATAATCGAACTCTTCAAATAAAGATATCTCAATGGATCTCTTCATTTAAGAAACCATTTAAGAATGCAATTTTGTACTACTAGCCAAAATATACAGTCTAGTATTATCATTAACCAAAAGATCCTAATTATTCCACTAGTGTGATTATAGAGAAGTTTCCTCAGAATCTACAATAGAATCCTGAGTATAACCTCTCTCATTGTCAAACTATAAGGGTCAAACCTTTAATCAGCTTATTTCGCTTCTATTGTGCAATCTATTTAAGCCTTTTATGAATAATTCATAACAAAAACTCAATCAAATTCAAAACATGACTACATTAAGCTGTGAAAAATATTAGATCTATGGTTTAATGCTATGTTTCGAAATCGATATCAGATATTGCTCTCACTATAAGTTATTGAATAATTTTCTTCTATAAGAAAACCTCAGAACCATTAAGTATCAAATACTACGTAAATGGTTTTGATATCCTATTAAACTTATATGGAATGTGTCTAATGGTCTTTCATCTAATTAATTATGTGGCTCTATTTTATAGTTCATCATTCTCACAATTGACTTTAATAAGTCAAGTCTTTTCTATAATTATCAATATCCAATGTCATATACCAAGTAATAAAACCATTTTAATACTCGGGATTGTAGAAAAGATTTTCTATCGAATAAAATATAAAATTCTATTAAATAGAATAAATGACAAACATTACTTGAACCTCCTAGGTTCAAGTTCTTCCAATTAATCTAAGATTTTTCAAGATTCAAATTTCAACATATAAATATATATCGTATATGTAATTATTGAAGCTAATGGAACCTAAATAAAAAGATGAATAAGTGTTACTGGAGTGTAACCCCAAGAGTATTGAAAATAATTTAGTAATACTCAATATATATCAAATAAAATCATATAGGATTCGATTCCTCCCACTCACTCATTCCATCACAATAGAATCGTAGAATGATAATATTGAATAAGAATCATATTTTTTTTATTAAATAATCTTATAACTAATTGCCCATAAATTCATCTATTTGATCGTATCAAATATTTTTGACTAATTCAAATACTTGCGTTGAATTTTAAAAGATATAATTTTCAAACTTTAGTTCGAAATTCATTGAACCAGTCAAAGTATTCGATCAGTGTCTCATTAGAAACACATAACTAAATTGAAGAACACTAAAAAGTATACATTTATTAACAGAAAAATATTTATTTTACACTTTTAGTTTCATCAATCCCCTTAATTTAGCACATTTGTGAAATAAAAATTAAATTTATGTTTTATATATTTTTATTGTGATTTTTAATTTTTATGTAGGTGAAATAATATTTTGGATGCATAAATAGAAAAAATGGACATGACATTTAGATTTTGGAGGCCATAGACTTAAAAAAGCGTTCTAATATTGTAAAATTTCAGAAAATCTAATTTTGTACAGTTTTTCATATTTTGGTCAAAACTTTTTTACTTCGATATCGGATTGAGGCAATTCCAGTTCCAAATGAAAGAAAACTCAAATACTACAACTTTTCTATTAATAAGATTTTTTAAATCTGAGGTTTTAAAGGACAAAATTGATAAATAATAAAAAAAAAATCCAAAGTGTGCTATATGTAATTCTTAAAGAAAAATAAAAAAAATAAAAAAATTAAAAAGAAAATGCAAATCCACCGAAAATGGATTTGCACTTTCTTTCCAGCACTTTGCAATTTTCAAAACTTTACAAATTATAAAGTTTTGCAATTTGCAAAGTGAGGTGTTGAGTGTCCCTATAAATAAAGAAGCTCAGCACCTCATTCAGCAGCCCGAATTTCATAGTTTTCTCTCTTAAATTTATGGAGTTCCAACTCTTGTGTGTTTTATTTTTCAAGCTTTGTTGTAATTTCTTTTTCTTTCAGTAATAAAATTATGTGTTGATGAGCGGAAAATATATCAATATTTACCGCCCCTTTTACTTAATATTTTGTTTAGTTTCTCGGGTTTGATGAACGTTTTGATGTGTTTTAGTTTATTTTGTAGATAAAATAATATTGAGACACAATGAAATCATTTAGGACGAAATGTGGGTCAAATAAGGGCAAAAATTGGACTTGACATATTAATTTTGGAGATTGGAAACTTAAAAGGGCGTTTTAACGAAGTGCAGTTTTGGAAATTCCAGTTTTGCGCATCTGTCGTATTTTGGGCATAACTTGTTACTCCGATATCTGATTGAGCTGATTCAAGTTCAAGATTAAAGAAAACTCAAAGATCTACAACTTTCAAAGACAAACTAATTTCGAATTCTGAATATTTCATGCCTGAAATTGATGAACCATCCAGAAGTGTGTTGTGTGTAATTATTAAAGTCATTTTCAAAGCAAAAAATAAATTAATAAAGAAATAATAAAAATTATCAAATCACCACCAAACATGATAAGAAATTAGTGGAGCAATTAATAATGGATTTGGTGGAGCAATTAGTGGAGCAATTAATAATGGATTTTGTGGATGATTTGATGGAGGTAAAATTTTGCCTATAAATACCAAGCCATTTCATTTGTAAATATATACTTTCTTCTAAGGAATTCCTTAAGAATACTAAGAAGATTGTATCTTATTTGTTTATTTACAGCTTTCAGTAATTAATTTCTGTTTTCGCACTTTCTTTTCTTTACTTTTCAGTTTTTACTTTCCGCAATTTACTTTTACGCACAATACTTTTCTTTCTTTAATTTTCAGTTTTACTTTTCAGTAATGAGGAGGTAACTCCCATTTGCTGGGGTAAAAGGTAAAACTTTTATTACTAATATTTAGATTAATCTCCCTTAATTATAATATATAAACTAGTTAAAACCTGACTTAACGAGGATACCGCCATATTGGTCGGTTGATAATTATTTAAATTGGTTTTAACCTGACTAAACTGGATACCGCCTGATTGGTCGGTTGGTAATTAATTATTAATTTGACTTAATCTGGATACCGCCTATACGGCTGGTTGGTAATTATCATGCAAAGTTAATATATTATATTAAAGGAGATATCTAAAATAGAAGTAATAAAAGTGGATCCTTTTACCTTATCATTTTCTTTTATTGTACTTTTACTTTATTACTTTTCAGCAATTTACTTTCAGCATTTACTTTTCAGCAATTTACTTTCAGCATTTACTTTTCAGCAATTTACTTTCTCCAATTTACTTTCAGCATTTATTTTCAGTAATTTACTTTCAGCATTTACTTTCAGCATTTAATTTTCAGTATTTAATTTCAGCATTTACTTTCCGTCATTTACTTTTCAGCAATTTACTTTTCAATATTTTACTTTATGTCTTTTATTTTATTTAAGTTTTTACTAGCCCTAGTTATGTGTCGTAACTAAGTTAGTTATCTGGGGTTGTGATGAATTCTAATATCACCGATTTATAAGGGGTTATTTTATAGTTTGGGTAATTTAAAGGTTTACTTATTAAGTCTTAAGCTTAATGCGTCTTGTTAATTGGCCACTAATAAGATTGATCTGGTAAATCTAAAATAAACTTGACAAACGAATTTTAGGTTTCAGCCTTAGACTTAATAGCCCACGATATTCCTTGAGGATAGATAACACTTTAATAGATTTCCTTACAGGATAGACATATACCTGTCGGGCGGGGGTAGCCATAATTGAAACTTAAACTTAATGAATCCATGTAATTTGGTTGACATAGACATATGGTTCAATTGGGTTATACTTTGTATTTGCGTCTGACCATCGACAGAGGCTTTCACATAATTTAGTGTTCCAGGTTAGTAAACAGATATATTACACAAACATGAAATAATCACTTCATCTTTTAAAAGATATTAGAAAGATTCACAACCATAGATAGTTTCCTAATATTGAATTTTCTTAAACCTACTTTCGTGAAATTTTACTTACTTGTTTTTAAATTTAAAATCATCACCATTTCAAATCAATCAATCAACCTGTTAGATATTAGTAATCATTTGATCTCATAACATTAATAGATAGGGTATTAAGTCCTCGTGGGATCGATACTTTTTATACTATTTGAACGATACGTGCACTTGCGTTATAAGCGTGTGATTACGCACCGGTCAAATATCTTGCCACTTACCATACTAATTATGATACTTGAACGATACGTGCGCTTGCATTATACGCGTGTGATTACGCACCGGTCATGTGTGTTTTTCTTTAAAGCATGAATAGCTAATCTGATCCTGTTGGGGTAAAGGGTGAAACTCTTAAATATAAAAATATGGATTAATCTTACTTATTTTATAATATATGAATTGTAATATGAAGACTCATATTTAATCTACTCTTATATTTGCGAGTGTCTTGATACAATGTAGAAAATCTCATCTTAGTTGGCACAGTTAATACTTTACCTCATATTATATGATAGAGTAATTTAAATCTGGATTAATTATTGACAAACTGTGTTACCGCATTTATGGATGGTTTTATATATTTGGCATAATTGAGTACCTAACTGGACTTGTTATAGACAAATGTTATCAACGTCTTTATTACTGGTTTTATATGTTTTGGCATAATTAATTCCTGAAGTAAATTAACTGGGTAATAATGACAATTTATATATTATAAAAAGTAAAATTTCTATATATTTGAAATTTCAAGAGTGGATCCCCCTAGCCCCGGTATTTTATTTTATTATTGCAGTCCAATTTAAAATTGTCCATCACTTCAAACAATTCTGTCTTTTTATTTTCTCTCAAATTATTATTTTATTTTTCTAAATCTATTCTCTGTGGATCAACCTCGAACTTACCGTGTTATTTTATTACTTCGACACCCTTATACTTGGAAGTAAAGAACCACTTTGTGAGTGTGTCAAGTTTTTGGCACCGTTGCCGGGAATATAAATTAGTAGATAGAATAATAATTTAACATCCTTGCATTTTTTTCTTTTCTTTTTTATTTTATTTTTTATTTGTATTTTATGTATCTCATTTTTTTTTTATTCTTATTTGCATTTGTGTAAATGCAAGATGTCCTGATTGATCCTAAATTAATTGTGAACCTAGACATCCCACATATAGACAAACCTTGTACTTGCTTCTTAAGGTTACAGGAGACAGAAAACGCAATTAAAATGGAGCTTGTATTTTGCCAAAGAATTTCCTGAATCATCCTCATCTAGAAATTCTTTCATAATTTTTTGTGAGAACCTAATTTGAGAAATTGAGACAGCTGAACGAGAAATTCAAATGAGATCTAAATTGCCAAGAATCAGAGTCACTACATTTATTTATTTTCTTCTTTTGTCATTTATTTTAACTTTTTTTTTCTTTTTTATTATTTCTTCTTTTTGAAAGTATTGCATTTGCATATTTAAATTTTAGCTTATAGTCTGCATTTAGGCTGCATGAGATATTGGTCTCGATCATCTATCAGTAGATTAAATAGAGAGTCTCTATCATCTTCATCGTCAGTTAAAATGTCTGATAAGCAAAATGAAAACCCACCTAACCGAGATGAAAATCCAGTTGATCAGGAAGAACGTGAGTTTCAGCATAAAGATCTTAATCATCTTAGGACACTCTGAGAATTCATGAATCCCACAAGGATATGATTGATGAGCGGAAAATATATCAATATTTATCGCCCCTTTTACTTAATATTTTGTTTAGTTTCTCGGGTTTGATGAACGTTTTGATGTGTTTTAGTTTATTTTGCAGATAAAATAATATTGGGACTCAATGGAATCATTTAGGACGAAATGTGGGTCAAATAAGGGCAAAAAATGGGCTTGAAATATTAATTTTGGAGATTGAAAACTTGAAAGGGCGTTCTAACGAAGTACAGTTTCGGAAATTCCAATTTTGCGCAATTGTCGTATTTTAGGCATAACGTTTTATTCCGATATCGGATTGAGCTGATTCAAGTTCCAGATTAAAGAAGACTCAAAGATCTAAAACTTTGAAGAACAAAATAATTTCGAATTCTGAATATGTCATGAACGAAATTTATGAAACATCCGTAAGTGTGTTATGTGTAATTATTAAAGTCATTTTCAAAGCAAATAAATAAATAAATAATAAAAATAGTCAAACTCCCACCAAACAAGATAGAAATTAGTGGAGCAATTAATAATGGATTCGGTGGAGGTAAAATTTTACCTATAAATACCAAGTCATTTCATTTGTAAATTCATACATTATTCTATGAAATTCCTTAAGAATACTAAGAAGATTGTATCTTGCTTGTTTATTTACAGCTTTTAGTATTTAATTTCAGCTTTCACACTTTCTTTTCTTTACTTTTCAGTCTTTACTTTCTGCAATTTACTTTTACGCACAATATTTTCCTTTCTTTACTTTTCAGCAATTTATTTTTCAGTAATGAGGAGGTAACTCCCTCTTGCTGGGGTAAAAGGTAAAATTTTTATTACTAATATTTAGATTAATCTCCCTTAAATATAATATATAAACTAGTTAAAATGTGACTTAATGAGGATATCGCCTTATGGTCGATTGGTAAATATTGAAATTAGTTTTAACCTGACTAAACTGGATACCGTCTGATTGGTTGGTTGGTAATTAATTATAATTGACTTAATCTGGATACTGTCTATATGGCTGGTTGGTAATTATCATGCATAGTTAATATATTATATTAAGGGAGATATCTAAAATAGAAGTAATAAAAGTGGATCTTTTTACCTCAGTATTTTCTTTTATTGTACTTTTACTTTATTTACTTTTGAGCAATTTACTTTCAGCATTTACTTTTCAGCAATTTACTTTCAGCATTTTCTTTTCAGCATTTAATTTTTAGTATTTAATTTTCAGAATTTACTTTCCATCATTTACTTTTCAGTATTTAATTTCCAGCAATTGACTTTATGTCTTTTATTTTATTTAAGCTTTTACTACCCGTAAATATGTGTCGTAACTAACTCAGTTATCTGGGGTTGTGATGAATTCCAATATTACCGGTTAATAAGGGGTTATTTTATGGTTTGGGTAATATAAAGGTTTATTTATTGAGCCTTAGTCTTAATGCTTCTTGTTAACTGGCCATTAATAAGATTGATTCGGTAAACTTGAAATGAACTTGGAAAAAGGATTTTAGGTTTAAACCATAGACTCAATAGCCCACGATCTTCCTTGAGGATAGATAACCCTTTAATATATTTCCTTACATGATATGAATATACTTGTCGGGCGGGGGTAGCCATAATTGGAACTTAATCCTAATGAATTCAGGTAACTTGGTTAACATAGGAATATGATTAATTGGGTTACACTGGGCATTTGTATTTGACCATCAGAAGAGGCTCTTATATAATTTCGTGTTCCAGGTTAGTAAACCAATATATTACACAAACGTAAAATAACTACTTCATCTTTTAAATGATATTGGAAAGATTCACAACCCTAAATAGTTTTATAAATTTGAATTTTCTTCAATCTATTTTCGAGCAATTTTATTTACTTGTTTTAAGTTTAAAATCACTTTCAAATCAAACAACCAATCCATTAGATACTTGTAAACATTTAGCTTCATAAATTGATAACAAAAGTTTTAAGTCCACGTGGGATCGATACTTTTTATACTACTTGAACGATATGTGTGCTTGCGTTATACGCGTGTGATTACGCCGGTCAAGTTTTTGGCACCGTTGCCGGGGACTTATTTATCTTTCACTATTAGTTTTAAGGTTAGATACATTTACTTGTGTCTAATTCTCTTTTTCTTATTATTTTTATTTTCTTGTTTTCAGGTTCTCAGAAACTACATGAGACGAACTAGAAGCTTTGGAATCTGACCGCTTGACCCAGAGATTGAAAGAACCATCAGACAGTTGAGAAGGGAAATGCGAGAAGGCCAAGAAGCAATCATTAACATGGAACCTGAACCTTTGGAGGTTGCACCACCAATTCATATTCGAGACAGAACCATTCCTATGGTTGATGGCCTCATTTCCTGTATTGTACTTCCTCTCTTACCAGCAAATGCGTGTGACATCAAAACATCCATTCAGATGATTCAGCAGTCAGTTCAGTTTGGGGGGAACTCAACTGAAGATCCTAATGCCCATATCAACAACTTCCTGGAAGTTTGCGGTACTTTCAACTACAACCGAGCAGCTAAATAAGCTATGAGACTGCGAGTTTTTCCACATTCCTTGAAAGACAGAGCTAAGGCTTGGCTACATTCATTACCAGCAGGTTCCATCACAACTTGGAACACTCTAGCTACCAAATTCCTTGCAAAGTACTTTCCACCAGCCAGAACTGCAAAGTTGAGGAATGATATCACATCCTCTGTGCAACAAGATTCAGAATCCCTCTGCGAAGCTTGGGAGAGATTCAAAGATTTACTCCGGAAATGTCATCACCATGAGATTGCAAAATGGCTACAATTTCAAACCTTTTACAAAGGACTTTCTGGAATAATGAGAACAAAAATTGATGCTGCTGCTGGAGGAGCGCTAATGGAAAAAGGAGAAGATCAAGCCTGTTACCTAATTGAAGAAATGGCCAATAACAATTCCTTATGGCCAACAGAAAGGAGTTTGATCAAACGAATTGCTGGAATTTATGAAGTTGGAGCCAACACTACAATGAATGCCAAACTGGATAAGATATGTAAATTCATGGAAACTCTCAGCATGTAAGTTAATACTGGATCCACAAGTTCACCATATGGAGGAGCACTAGAGCCAAACCAACATAAAGAGACGGTGAATTATGTCAACAATTTCAATAGACATGGGAACAATCCTTATTCCAACACCTACAACCCAAGGTAGATGAATCATCCCAATTTCGCATGGAACAATAATTCAGGGAAAATGAACAATCCACCACCCGGATTCCAACAGCAAAATAAAGTCCAGAAGTATGAAAAAGAAACAGGAATAACAGAAGTGCTGACCCACTTGAAAAAGATAGAAGCAAAACATGACTTTCAAGCAGCTAGGTATGATGCTTTGTTTCAATCTCAAGCATCATTAATTCAAAGTCAATATGCTTCTATTAAAGCACTGGAGAATTAAATTGGACAACTGGCCAATGCTCAGAGTTACAGACCGCCAGGTAACCTTCATAGCAACACTGAACCAAATCTGAGGAACATGGGGAAGGAGCAATGTCAAACCATTACCTTAAAAAGTGGCACTGAAATCAATAAAGATGTTGGAATCAAGGCAACCATTGAAGAATTTCCAAAAGATGCAGTTCCACAGATGGAGGAAAAAGAAGCAAAGGAAAAAGATCAAGAAAGAATCACTTTACCTCCACCTTTTCCTCAACGACTCCAGAAAAACAAATTGGATAAACAGTTCTCGATTCTTGGAGGCGTTCAAAAAGATGCATATCAACATCCCATTTGCAGAAGCGTTGGAAAAAATGCCTAGCTATGTCAAATTCATGAAAGACATTCTTTCACGAAAAATGGAGATTGGGAGATTACAAGACAGTAGCATTGACGGAAGAATACAGCGCCATCATTCAGAGGAAACTTCCCCCGAAGTTGAAAGATCCTGATAGTTTCACTGTTCCTTGAACCATAAGAGAACATGAATTCGGTAAGGCTTTGTGCAATTTAGGTGCAAGTGTTAACTTGATGCCTTTTTCTATTTACAGGAAACTGCAGATTGGAGAAACAATGCCCACCTCAGTCTCTCTACAACTTGCTGATAGAACACTCGTATTTCTGAGAGGTGTAGTTAAAGATGTGCTGGTCAAGGTTGAAAAATTCATTTTCCCAGTAGATTTTATTGTCCTTGATATGGAGGAAGATGAAGACGTGCCGATCATCCTTGGGAGACCATTCTGTTGGTCAGAAGAGAAACAGTTCCACCAACTCAACGAATTGGAGGAATTTCTGTTGGTTTCTAAAGTTGTCCCAACATCATATTTAAGCATAAAAAACAATGTGAATATATTAAAGAAGTATGACGGAATCATACTTACAAAGATCGGATGGTTGAAGACGATGAACACAAAAATGCTCTCTTGTAGATTCAGCCAAGGTGCTCCTTTTGTTGAAGAGTTGAATCCAAGCTCCAAGCTTTGTGTTGATTCCAAGCTCAAATGTGGGTTTCCCTAACACCTTGAATGATTCTTTAAGTGTGCTAGCAAGTGAAGAAAAGAAAAACAATTCTTCTTCTTCTTCAAGGAGGCTCACGGCAATGGAGCAAATGAGAGAGAGAGAGTTTCAAGTTTTGGTATTTTTTTTTCTAAGAACACAATACAAAAATCTCACCCAAATTTGGTATATCCCTTTTCCAAAAGTCAAAAGCCAATTTTGGAGGCAAAATGGCATTAATTGCCCTCAACAACCAACATCATGAATAGTGACTGGTTGTCATTCACCAAAAGGTGACTTGACATCCATCACTAAAGTGACATGTGATGTGACAAGCGATGTGACTTGCGACCGCACTAGATTCAAAATCGGAGTGGCCACCGAATTAACGAATTTTCGGTTGCGACGTAATTAAATCAAATTTAATTAAATAATAATGCCAAGTAAAATTACTATTCACGTCGTTAGCGAATTAATTCTAAATTAATTCGTTAGCCTAAATTAAAATCCAATTTTAATTCTGCGTCGAAATCTAATTTCGTTTAATATATCGAATATATTATTTTATCGATTAATTCCAAATTAATCGTTCTCTCTCTTCAAATAGTATTTTATCCTAGATAAAATCTCTCCGTAATTAATCCCAAATTAATTAAGTTTGAATCATTCGTCATCGGTGAATCTTCGGGAAGCGACCCATGAGATCCATGGATATGTTGGCAGTAAATCCGGTCGTCGGACTATCCGAACACGTATGTACCTCGTACTACGTTTTTACCGATTTACGAGACATGGTTGGCTTCTAGCAAAGCACCGTGCCTACCCAATTCTCCATAAATATTCTTAATGGAATATATAATCTATATCAGGCATAGTATACGTAGTATTGCGTATTATGATCCAGTATCGGATGTCACATGCAAAGCCTGAGGCTGGAATAGTGTATGCCCCGTACGAAGCATATATCAGATTACAAGCAACTAGTCTCTTTAATCGGATAATCATGACCATGTCATATTATCCCGATGGTTGCAACCAATTTAGAGTACCAGTTTTGTATCCCTGCGTGATCATCATCTCCATATGACTGAAGTGATACTTCCATCTTGACATCACATCCAATACACTACGATTCTCAATAAACCCAGAAGAGGCATAAACAGAACCTGTTAAAGTCCTGGACGACCAAAACCAAAGTGTATTGATTGTCGCAAGTACTAGCGATGGAAGTCTCAGGTTAAGACCAAATACACCTACCCTGATGCGGATTCCCATAGACACATAGTCATACTACCAATGGGATTCCGCAGGGTCTATCCAGAGCGAAGCTGTTTCCGTACCATCGATAAACACAACCTCCTATCACACTTGCATAAGTATCTAATACTTAAATATATGAGAACTATGCTGTTACGCTTCCATAACATGCACAAGTGAGATACTAGTCTATTCCGCATTATCGATGTCCAGTCTCGATAATACTACGACTAGGGATATTTAATGATTAAACCTTTATGGATTGATACTGTCTCATATCTTATAATCCGGAACTAATCATATGGACTTTTATCATTTATATATTCAAGTAATCAAATTACAAAATGATAAAATACAATTTCCATTGCTACATAATTAATTTGTACAAAAACCACAATGTCTTTTTCAAATAGTGACGCTATGGGTCATAATTGTCTAACAATCTCCCATTTGGCCTATAGCCAGTCACTCAAGCATCTAATACCTGAACTATGTACATGTCGCTCAAACGTTTGCTGAGGAATAGCTTTCGTCAGTGGAACTGTAATGTTGTCCTCTGATGCGACCTTCTCGATCTTCACATCGCCATGATGTATGATCTCACGAATCAGATGGAAATGTCGAAGAACATGCTTGGATCGTTGATGAGACCGCGGTTCCTTAGCCTGCGCTATAGCCCCGTTATTGTCACAATACAATGGAACGGGCTCAGCTGCTAACGGAACTACTCATAAACCTATTAGGAATTTACGGATCCAAACTGCCTCTTTTGCTGCTTCAGCTGCAGCAATATACTCCGCTTCTGTTGTTGAATCGGCAACAGTCTTTTGCTTGGAAGATTTCCAGCTTACTGCTCCGTTGTTCAAACAAAATATGTACCCGGATTATGGCTTGCAGTCGTCTTTATCAGTTTGGAAACTTGCATCGGTATACCCAGTTACCTCAAGTTCTCCATCTCCATAGATTAAGAAAGCATCCTTAGTTCGTCTAAGATACTTTAGGATATTCTTAACCGCCATCCAGTGACTATCACCTGGATCGGCCTGATAGCGACTACACATGCTCAAAACATACGAGACATCAGGCCGCGTATATATCATGGCATACATGATCGATCCGACTGCCGAGGCGAACGGTATCCGAATCATTCTTGTCTCTCTCATCTTGAGTTTTAGGACACATGTCCTTAGATAGAGTGACGCCATGTGACACTGGCAACAGCCCACTCTTGGACAGATCCATGTTGAATCGCTTCAACACTTTGTCAATGTACCTGCTCTGCGAGAGTCCAAGAAGCTTTCTAGATCTATCCCGATAGATCTTTATTCCTAGAATAAAGGCTGCTTCTCCCAGATCCTTCATGGAGAATTTTAATGAAAGCCAAGCTTTCACCGATGTTAACATGGGAATGTCATTGCCAATAAGCAATACATCATCAACGTAAAGGACAATGAATGTCAGTGCGCTCCCACTAACCTTCTTATATACACAAGGATCATCCTCGTTTTGAATAAAATCATATTCTTTTATGATCTCATCAAAACGTTGGTTCCAAGAACGCGATGCTTGCTTCAATCCATAAATGGATCGATTTAACTTACAAACCTTGTTTGTAAGTCTTGGTACGACAAAATTGTCAGGCTGTTACATATAAACATCCTCCAAAAGGTTTCCGTTAAGGAAAGCAGTTTTGACGTCCATCTGCCATATCTCGTAATCGAAATATGCAGCAATATCAAGCATTATCCGAATGGATTTAATCATGGTAACGGGTGAAAAGGTTTCGTCGTAATCGACACCATGTCATTGACGATACTCTTTCGCTACAAGCCTAGCTTTGTATGTTTGTACATTGCCATCCATGTCAGTCTTCCTCTTGAAGACCCATTTGCAACCAATAGGCTTTACGCCTTCTGGTGCATCAACCAGTGTCCAAACTTAGTTGGTGTATATGGAATCCATTTCGGAATTCATGGCCTCTTGCCATAAACCGGAGTCGATACCCTGTATCGCTTCCTCATATGTAGCTGGCTCGTCTTCCTCAATAAGATTAATATCCACATGAGGTGAGATCAGAAACCCATACCTCTCAGGTTGTTTTCTAACTCTCTCTGACCTACGCGGTCGTTATGTATTCGAATATTGTGGTACAGTATCATCCCTGATGGACTGTTCATGTTCCGTTGAGGATTATATGCCAGGAACAGTATCACTCCGATTTTCATCGAGTTTTACTTTCCTCCCACTTATCACTGCATTTAGGAATTCCTTCTCAAGGAAAACCGCATGTAGAGCAACAAAAACTTTGCTCTCTTGTGGGTGATAGAAGTAATATCCTTTGGTTTCCCTATGATATCCTACAAATAGGCATTTATCCGATTTGGGTTCTAGTTTGGTACCTTCTAAACGTTTGACGTATGCCCAGCAACCCTAAATCTTCAGGAATGAGAAACCCGGTTTCTTTCCTGTCCATATTTCATACGGAGTCTGTTGAACAGACTTTGACGGAACCTTATTCAAAATAAGTATTGCACTGTTCAATGCATATCCCCAGAAGGAAATATGTAGCTCTGTGCGACTCATCATAGACCTTACCATGTCTAACAAAGTTTGGTTTCTCCGTTCGGACACACCCTTTAATTGCAGTGTTCCAGGAGGAGTCCATTGTGAAAGAATACCATATTCTTTCAAGTATCAGAAACGCATTGCTTAAGTATTCACCACCACGGTCCGACCGTAATGTCTTAATACTTTTGCCGGTCTGTTTTTCTACTTCATGTCGAAACTCTTTGAATTTCTCAAAAGTTTCCGACTTGTGTCTCATAAGATACACATAACCAAAATGCGATGCATCATCCGTAAAGGTTACAAAGTATTCATATCCACCTCTAGCCTGGCTAGACATGGGCCCACAAACGTCACTATGAACAAGGGCTAACAGTTCGGTGGCACGTGCACCTTTACCACTAAAAGGTGATTTAGGCATCTTGCCTAATAAACAAGATTCGCTGACGTCATATGAATTTGGATCAAATCCGTCCAAGTACCCACTCTTCGAAAGTGTGGATATGCGTGTCTTGTTTATGTGTCCCAGACGACAATGCCGCATATAAGTTTCATCTTTGTTACTTACTTTAAGCCTTTTGTTTGTTACATTATATTTTTGAGATTGATTTATATTCAAAATATAAAGACCATTATTTGCATCAGCTGTGCAAATTTCTATATCATTTTTATACATAAAACACCCAGTGTTCTAAATACAAAAGTATACCCGCATTGGGTTAACATAGATACAGAAATTATATTCCTAGTCAAACTAGGTACAAAATAACAGTTTATAAGTTCAAGTACATGCCCCGAGGGCAGTTCCAAAACATAAGTGCCCACGGCCAAAACAGCAACTCGAGTCCCATTTCCAACGCGGAGGTCAATCTCTCCTGAGGCCAATCTTCTGCTAATCCGCAGATCCTGCAAATCAGTACATATGTGAGTACCACAACCAGAATCAAAAATCCAATTTTTAAAACTAAAAGTAGACATGTTTATTTCTATAACAAACATACCTGAAGCCGGTGCCTTGCCCGCTTTGATTTCCTTCATGTGTGCCTTGTACTCGTGGCAGTCACGCTTCCAGTGACCCCGCTTCCCGCACTGCAGACATACATCTTGGGATTTGTCCTTGGGTTTCCCAGAACCCTTTGACGATTTGGCCTTGCCCTTCTTCTTATGCCTCTTCTTCTTAACACCTCCAGTCGCCTTGGGCCAAGCCCTTGGAGTCCGAGATGTTGAAGCATAGTGCGCCTCGCGCTTCTTGCCCTTAAGGAGCTAATTTTCTGCCTCACGCAGAGTGGACATCAACTCTCCAAGAGTTTGGTCTTGGTTCAACATGTTGTAGTTCATGATGAACCCACTCCAA
This sequence comes from Zanthoxylum bungeanum, assembly GCA_019454045.1. Taxonomy (NCBI): domain Eukaryota; kingdom Viridiplantae; phylum Streptophyta; class Magnoliopsida; order Sapindales; family Rutaceae; genus Zanthoxylum; species Zanthoxylum bungeanum. The sequence goes on from SKCR01031178.1 coordinate 86,039, forward strand.
GTGTCGGGGAGAGACTGTAGGATCAAATCCACTGAAGTCTCAGCCTCGAAGATTATGCCCATATGTCCCAGCTACTCAATGTCAGCAATCATCTGTGAGACATGATGCTCAACAGACGTACCATATGACATTCAAGCACGGAAGAGCTTCTTCTGCAACTCATATCTTTGCGATTTAAGGTTAGATCGGTGGAGATCATGCAACTTCGCCATCATCTCATAGGGATCCAACCCCTTATTTTGACGACGGAATTGCGTAATCATAGCGGCAAGCATTACCGATTGAACAGTCGTATTTTCATCGCTATGAGTCTTCTAAAGCTCTAGCTAAAGCAACTGATCAGGTCGGGGCTTAGGCCCAAGAGGTCGCTCTATAGTGTAGAGTAACTTCTCGGATCCCAGAACAATTCTGAGATTCATATCCCAGTCCTGAAAGTTTGTGCCATTAAACATGTTGTCGCCCATGATAATTTCCCTAATGCTTAACTTTCCTGTCATCTTAACCGCAATAGTCCAACTATTCGATTAACGATGTTTGGGTACAGTCTAACTGTTACAAGAAAAATAATGAAATATTAGTCCAACTAATAAAATAATTGACGAAATAATTTGAAAGCGCGTAAAGCTAAGTATTTGAACGAAATTGTAAATTCAATACTAGCCTCCCACTATTTTTCGGCGAGCCTCTAACCCTCTGTTGAGTACTCGGGAAACCTAGTTTCCTAGTGGGCTAGGATCCGTTAAATAACACACAACTTGACTTTGGCCAACAAGCTGTATGATATTTAAATAGGTAGATCTCTAAAATCAATTGGATCTCATCCAATTCCTAGATCCGATAGGTGGACCTCCAAGTCCGAAACATATATACAATATATATGCCAATATATCCAATATATTTTCCTAACCTTTTTCCTCTGAATCAACTAAGACTTGGCTTTGGCACAACAAGCTTAATGATTCCAGTTAAATGGGACCCATTGACTTTGGAAAGCTTCGTAATCGATGTCGATGGACAAGAAGTGATCTTGACTTTGGCCAAAAAATCACAACTTGGACAGACACACGATATGCAACAAAGCCTTCATGATTCAAACACACCGTGATGGACAAAGTCTTGACTTTGGCCAACAAACCAGTGCCAATCTTGGATCTTGAGTAAGAATCACTCAATGGAAGGAAAACACTTAATATTTTATTGAGGGTTTTTCGCGTAAATTGGCAACCAATTTATTATCTTTGTTAGGTCTCATCATACACCCTTAAGCATGCATTCTAAAGCATAATAAGGCGCGAAAATAAATTAATAACGATATGCGGATGGATATTTCACAGATTGTTCCTAGAACGAATCACTCCATTTCCTCTCCCCGACTAGCACTATTCTTACTTCTACCCAATTACATAATACAATAAGAGAAACCTCATTAACATTGAGGGGAATCAGGTAAGAAGAGAAATACAAAGAATCAAGAGAGATAAGGCTGGACACGCAGGTCTAATTTAATAAATTCTAAATTTACAACAATTTCCAAAATTGCCCTTCCCTTCTAATATCCATCTGATATACGTTATTCATTCAACACATCCATGTATTCACACAAAGCATGTTATTCAATCAATCTAATCCAATTAATTAATCTTGAATAAAGTGATCATCCAATGTTCAAACAACGATTTGATTTTGCACGAGTCCAACTCGTTTGAGAATAAGTACTCAAAGTACGAATTCTTGAATTATATCAAACTACAATTTAAATCTAATTTAATTCATATTCAATACTAATTCCATATTTAATCTAAATTAAATAACTACACTTTTTAATGTGCCTTTACGACTTAGATTCCAAATCTAATCTAAATGGGTCTCAAAACCCAATTAACATCCAATGTTATTTAATTAAAGTCCAATGGGCTTTCAATTAATTTCTTAAGGCATGGACTTGGTCAATATGGGTCAAACCCAAATACCAAAGCCCAATTAAGGAATCACCCTTATTTACCAAGAAACCAATTTAGGCCCAATTAAACATTAAAAGGTCCATTTATTATATTTGGACTTAATGGAATGGTTTAGGCCCAATTGGATCCAATCCAATTGTCCTAAACCAACTTGGCCCAACCAAGCCCATTAGGCCCAAATACAACATTTAAAGCTCAATTTTAAATTAAGCCCAACTAATTAAATTTCAAAATTCCAAATTTCATAATTTAATTAATTAAAGTGTTTAGCCATGATTAATCTTTTAAATTAACATTTCCAAAATACTAATCTAATCCATTAATCATGCATTAATTTGTTCAACACATGTCCAACATTTTGAAACAAAAAATCATCTCATTCCATGCTATATCACTCACGGCATTGGTGGGTTTTAATATTCGATTTCGTTTTCAATCCGATTGAATTACAAATCAACATTTCTCAAGTCTTTAAACTCATCCAATGATCAAAAGAACAAAAAATACCATGAGTTAGGGCAACATTCATATTCGGCCAAGCCAATATTTTGGGCAAAAATTGATCCTATTAATTTTTCATGAAATTGATCATATATAACTCCAAGTTATCCATATACAAGCATGCTCAAACAAACAATTTCGTTAAATCATGCTCAAAACCAATTTACCCAAATTTTACCCTAATATTTTTCATGCTCAAATTAGGCTCCATGATGCCATTGTTAGTTTCTAAAGCTGTCCCAATATCATATTTAAGCATAAAAAACAATGTGAATACATTAAAGAAGTATGGCAGAATCATACTTACAAAGATCGGATGGTTGAAGACGATGAACACAAAAATGCTCTCTTGTAGATTCGGCCAATGTGCTCCTTTTGTTGAAGAGTTGAATCTAAGCTCCAAGCTTTGTGTTGATTCCAAGCTCAAATGTGGGTTTTCCTAACACCTTGAATGATTCTTTAAGTGTGCTAGCAAGTGAAGAAAAGAAAAACAATTCTTCTTCTTCTTCAAGGAGGCTCACTGCAATGGAGCAAATGGGAGAGAAAGAGTTTCAAGTTTTGGTATTTTGTTTTCTAAAAACACATGCAAAGATCTCACCCAATTTTGGTATATCCCTTTCCAAAAGTCAAAAGCCAATTTGGGAGGCAAAATGGCATTAATTGCCCTCAACAACCAACATCATGAATAGTAACTGGTTGTCATTCACCAAAAGGTGACTTGACATCCATCATTAAAGTGACATGTGATGTGACGAGCGATGTGACTTGCGGTCGCACTAGATTCAAAATCGGAGTGGCCTCGCAAACACATTCCGGGCTCGGGTTCATTAATTCTGAATTAACGAATTTTCCATTACGACGTAATTAAATCAAATTTAATTAAATAATAATGCCAAGCAAAATACTATTCACGTCGCTAGCGAATTAATTCTAAATTAATTCGTTAGCCAAATTAAAATCCAATTTTAATTCCGCGTCGAAATCTAATTTCGTTAATATATCATATTCGAAATATATATTTCGATTAATTCAAATATAATTTCTCTCTCTCAAATATAATTATTCTAGATATAAATCTCTCCGTAATTAATCCCAGATTAATTAAGTTCGAATCATTCGTCATCGGTGAATCTTCGGGAAGCGACCCATGAGATCCGTGGATATGTTGGCAAAAAATCCGGTCGTCAGACTATCCGAACACGTACGTACCTCGTACTACATTTTTACCGATTTACGAGACATGGTTGGCTTCTAGCAAAACACCGTGCCTACCCAATTCTCCTGAAATATTCTTAATGAATTATATAATCTATATCATGCATAGTATACGTAGTATTGCGTATTGCGATCCAATATCGGATGTCACATGCAAGGCCTTGGGTTGGAATAGTGTCTGCCCCGTACGAAGCATATATCGGATTACAAGCAACTAGTCTCTTTAATCAGATAATCATGACCATGTCATATTATCCCGATGGTTGCAACCAATTTAGAGTACCAGTTCTGTATCCCTGCGTGATCATCATCTCCATATGACTGAAGTGATACTTCCATCTTGACATCACATCCAATACACTACGATTCTCACTAAACCCAGAAGAGGCGTACACAGAACCTGTTAAAGTCCTGGACGACCAAAACCAAAGCATATTGATGGTCGCAAGTACTAGCGATGCAAGTCTCAGGTTAAGACCAAATACACCCACCCTGATGCGGATTCCCATAGACACATAGTCATACTACCAATGGGATTCCGCAGGGTCTATCCAGAGCGAAGCTGTTTCCGTACCATCGGTAAACACAACCTCATATCACACTTGCATAAATATCTAATACTTAAATATATGAGAACTATGCCGTTACGCTTCCATAACACGCACAAGTGAGATATTAGTCTATTCCGTATTATCGATGTCCAGTCTCGATAATACTACGACTAGGGATATTTAATGATTAAACCTTTATGGATTGATACTGTCTCATATCTTATAATTCGGAACTAATCATATGGACTTTTATCATTTATATATTCAAGTAATCAAATTACAAAATGATAAAATACAATTTCCATTACTACATAATTAATTTGTACAAAAACCACAATGTCTTTTACAAATAGTGACGTTATGGGTCATAATTGTCTAACAATTTCACATTCAGCCTTTTGAGAATGCCAAATTATACAAAGAAAAGGCCAGAAAGAAACATGATGAGAAGTTAGTGCGCATACAACTGGAACCAGGGCAGAAGATACTGTTAAATAAATCAAGGTTGAAACTCTTCCCATGGAAGCCAAAATCTCGGTGGTCAGGTCCATTCTTAATCACCAAGGTTTTACCAGATAGAGCCGTTGAGTTACATGATCCCGACTCCAACAAAATATTCAAGGTTAAAAACAAGCGTGTCAAGCACTACTAGGGAGAATCATTTGAGCGACAAAAAGAAAGTGTCACACTTTCAGATCCAGTCTAACGTTCGGGCAGTCATGTCTAGCTGGCGACTTTAAACTTAGCGCTAACTGGGAGGCAACCCATGCAAATTGTGTATATATTCAGATTTGGTGTGTTTAGTTTTTGCAGGTTAAATCATTTCAGGATGGAAGAAGTTCTCACAAAACTTCACAAGCAATTTCCTTCTCTCCCTCAAAACTCTCTGATGAAAGTTTACAAAGCTCACTTGGAACATATGAGACTGCTGATAATCAAAGGTATTCCTACTGACATTCGTTGGATTATTGAAGCACGGGTCCGAATGGCAGGTAGGTCTTCTGACTCTTTTATTTCACATCTGCCTGGTTTAGGAAGAAGAACTTATGCTAAAAATAAAAGAGCTAAAAGAATGGGTGTTTGTTATAAATGTGCTCGTATGACATGTAATACTCGTTGTCATTCTTTAGGAATGGTGTCTGATAACCGTGAAGATAAGGTTAATTTCATTAGGGATGGCTTGAGTAAGGAGTCTTTAGATGACATATCCAAAACTCTTGAGACGCATCCCAATGGATATGTATATCATGAAATTCGCATGTTATATACACAATTCCAAAGAGAAAGACAACAATTAAGTCTTGGGAATCTGACTAAAAAAGACCATGTTTGCCAATTTATAAGAAAATTGGATGGGAAGCTTGTCCCTGACGCATAGACGTCAATAAAGCCGCTATTTTTCTTGTAAATATTATATCTCTTTGTCTTTTCCTAATAATTGTGATTTTTTTTTTCTTTTATTTTCTTCGACATGATCCAGACTTTTTGATCTTTCACGATTTATTTTAATGTTTAACTAATAATTGTCATCTGGCAGGTACTAGTGCTATTATTAGTACTTACATTTTTCAGGTGTTATAAATTCAACTCATCATTGCACTTTTGAAGACATCAAGATAAAAATGGAAGCCACTTCACGAAGACGAGTTGAAAACATTTGTGTGTTTTGTGGTACTAGTGTTGGTACTAAGCCACAATACGTAGCAGCAACACATGAATTGGGTCGAGTCTTAGTCGAAAGAAATATGCACTTAGTATATGGCGGTGCCAATCTTGGATTAATGGGGATCGTTTCAAAGGCCGTACAGGACGGAGGCAGTCAAGTTCTGGGAATCATCCCAAAACCCTTGGTGGAAGCGAATCTGATTGGACCATCAAACGGAGAAGAAATAATTGTGCCAGGTATGTCTGAACGACTGGTAGAAATGATTAACTGTGTTGATGCTTTTATTGCTTTGCCAGGTGGCTTGGGCACAATGGAGGAGATTTTCACAGTATTATCTTGGGCGAACTTGAACATACACCGGAAACCGATTGGACTATTTAACACTGATGGATTTTATGATTTTCTTTGTGTATTTCTTGATGATGTCTGGAGAAATAGATTCGTGTCAAAACCTTTAAAAGAACTCATTTTCACTGCCAGAACTGCCCCGGATTTAATTGATCAAATCTTAGTCTTTGAACCGCAAATTGACCCTATCATTTCCAAGATAAAATGGTTCGATGATGATCGTGGTAAGAAGCGTCGGATAAATCTGGATCTTAACCTTTAATTTTCATTTAGATGTAGAAATTCAGCTAACCATGTACTATCTTCTAAACTCAGCTTTTACTTTTTAAGACATTGGGGACAATGTCTCATTTAGATTTTGGGGTGGGGAATAGTTGACTAGTATCTTGTTTTTATTTTTAGTCCAAAATTTTTCGAAGAATTCAAAAAAAAATTAAAAATTTTTACAAAAATCAAAAAATATTTTGTTTTTTTAATGTTTTTAATTTGATTAATCAGGTGAAATTGGTGTAAGAGATAGCCGAGTAAGGAATTTACACTCTTGAGATGTATCTCAACCTATTTCAAAACAAGTTAATTTTTGTTTATTTCCTTTTGAATTATTTTATTTGTGAATTCTCTATAAAACTAACTAAAATGGATCTTCATATGCTCAGTTGACAGATATTATCAATATGCATGGTAACATACACACATGAGATGTAATTGAAAAGTTTGTAATATTCAGTGCTCTAGTTTAATTGGAGGAAACATCTCAAAAAGCGATGGAGTAAAAAAAAAAAACAACGTCCGAGATCCGAGTTATTAAGTCTGTAGGGGTGTTTTAACACCTAGTGCCCTAAAGCCAACTGGTTAGGGAGTCACTGACCCAAAGCTCGCTATATGGATCGAAGATGTTGCAAAAATATATATATCGGAAGTCCGAGTTATTAAGTCCGTAGGGGTGTCTTAACATTTATTGCCCTAAAGCCAACTGGTTTGGGAGTCACTGACCCAAAGCTCGTTACATGGATGGAAGATATTGTATATAAATAAAAAAAATTCAAAAATCAAGAAAACAATCAGAAAAATTATTTCATGGCTTTAAAAAAGGTGTGAATTCTGATATAACTTTAGGACAAAAATATTACTCTCTTCTCAATCGCACTTGTGACTATTGTAAGCAAAATGAGTTGATTAATATTTTTGTTGGCTGTGTATATGAAGAATGGTAAAAAAATAATCGGAGAATTCACTTATTCAGTAATCTAGAAAGAAAGAAAACAATTATTAACTCTGATAAGAAGTTTCACATTTTTAGTCACTAACTTATTTATTCTATTCTCTTGTCTTTTTACTTTTGTGTGCATTAGTTTTACTATCTTTTTACTTTTATCAAACGTTTGTGGGTATCGTTGTTGTAAGCCCTCACGAGACTACAACTAATCCACTAGGGACACCTAGAGGTTTAAAGGCTTGTTGCATATGCTAAATGCAACCGTGATCCCTACGAAAGTGGCTTAGTTAAATTTTATTTATTTTATTCTATGTTTTGCTCGAGGACTAGCAAAATGTTAGGTTTGGGGTGTGATGAGCGGAAAATATATCAATATTTATCGCCCCTTTTACTTAATATTTTGTTTAGTTTCTCGGGTTTGATGAATATTTTGATGTGTTTTAGTTTATTTTTCAGATAAAATAATGTTGGGACTCAATGGAATCATTTAGGATGAAATGTGGGTCAAATAAAGGCAAATATTAGGCTTGACATATTAATTTTGGAGATTGGAAACTTGAAAGAGCGTTCTAACGAAGTACAGTTTCGGAAATTCCAATTTTGCGCAATTTTCGTATTTTGGATATAACGTTTTACTCCGATATCTGATTGAGCTGATTCAAGTTCCAAATTAAAGAAGACTCAAATATCTACAACTTTGAAGAACAAAATAATTTCAAATTCTGAATATTTCATGACCGAAATTGATGAAACATCCGGAAGTATGTTATGTGTAATTATTAAAGACATTTTCAAAGCAAAAAATAAAAAAAAAAAAAAAAAAAAAAATAGTCAAACTCCCACCAAACATGATAGCAATTAGTGGAGCAATTAATAATGGATTTGGTGGAATAATTAATAATGGATTTGGTGGAGCATTTAATAATGGAATTGGTGGAGGCAAAATTTTGCCTATAAATACCAAGCCATTTCATTTGTAAATTCATACCTTCTTTATGTAATTCCTTAAGAATACTAAGAAGATTGTATCTTGCTTGTTTATTTACAACTTTCAGTATTTAATTTCAGCTTTCGCACTTTCTTTTCTTTACTTTTCAGTATTTACTTTCTGCAATTGACTTTTACGCACGATACTTTCATTTCTTTACTTTTCAGCAATTTACTTTTCAGTAATGAGGAGGTAACTCCCCCTTACTGGGGTAAAAGGTAAAACTTTTATTACTAATATTTAGATTAATCTCCCTTAAATATAATATATAAACTAGTTAAAACGTGACTTAATGAGGATACCATTTTATGGTCGGTTGGTAAATATTGAAATTGGTTTTAACCTGACTAAACCGGATACCGTCTGATTGGTCGGTTAGTAATTAATTATTAATTTGACTTAATCTGGATACCGCCTATATGGCTGGTTGGTAATTATCATGCAAAGTTAATATATTATATTAATGGAGATATCTAAAATAGAAGTAATAAAAGTGGATCATTTTACTTCAATATTTTTTTTTTTGTACTTTTACTTTATTTACTTTTCAGCAATTTACTTTTATCATTTACTTTTCAGCATTTAATTTTCAGTATTTAATTTTCAGCATTTACTTTCCGTCATTTACTTTTCAGTATTAATTTCCAGCAATTGAATTTATGTCTTTTATTTTATTTAAGCTTTTACTACCCGTAAATATGTGTCGTAACTAAGTCAGTTATCTGGGGTTGTGATGAATTCCAATATCGCCGGTTAATAAGGGGTTATTTTATGGTTTGGGTAATATAAAGGTTTATTTATTGAGCCTTAGTCTTAATGCTTCTTATTAACTGGCCATTAATAAGATTGATTCGGTAAACTTGAAATGAACTTGGAAAATGGATTTTTGGTTTAAACCCTAGACTCAATAGCCCACGATCTTCCTTGAGGATAGATAACCCTTTAATAGATTTCCTTACAGGATAGGAATATACTTGTCGGGCGGGGGTAGCCATAATTGGAACTTAATCTTAATGAATTCATATTACTTGGTTAACATAAGAATATGATTAATTGGGTTACACTGGGTATTTGTATTTGACCATCGGAAGAGGCTTTTACATAATTTCGTGTTCCAGGTTAGTAAACTAATATATTACACAAACGTAAAATAATCACTTCATCTTTTAAATGATATTGGAAAGATTCACAACCCTGGATAGTTTTATAAATTTGAATTTTCTTCAATCTATTTTCGAGCAATTTTATTTACTTGTTTTAAGTTTAAAATCACTTTCAAATCAAACAACCAATCCATTAGATACTTGTAAACATTTAGCTTCATAAATTGATAACAAAAGGTTTTAAGTCCTCGTGGGATCAATACTTTTTATACTACTTGAACGATACGTGCGCTTGCGTTATACGCGTGTGATTATGCCGGTCAATGATCACCATCTTGTATTGCTTTCCCCTCAGATGCATCATATTTCAATTTTAAATCAGTTGTCATCCAACTTTTACCCACATTCCATAGTTTAAAATCTCAATATCCTTATCAGCACTTAAGTGAATTTGAAGAGGTTTGTAATACTTGCACAGACCAAAATTACAGCATTAATATAATTCAAATCAAGGTTTTTCCCTTTTCTTTAAAAGATAAAATTAAAAATTGGCTGCAAAATCTTACGTTAGGATCCATCAGAACATAAGATGATTTACAAGAGCAATTTCTAAAAAAATTCTTTCTCCCTCACATGACAAACTCCTTCAAGAGGAGAATCACAACTTTCACACATGAGTCGGGAAAACACTTTACCAATATTGGGAGAGATTTAAAGAAATGTTAAATGTTTATCCACATCAAGAGTTTGAAACATGAAAGCTTGTTTCCTACTTCTACGAGGGTTTAAAACCCCAAAATAGACAAGTAGTGGAAATGATGTGTAATGGTGAATTTAAAGACAAAAGTCCTGAAGATGCACTAGATTACCTAGAACACATAGCAGAGAATGCATAACAATTGGACACAATTGGCACTTAAAAGTCGTTTGTAAAACCACAGTAAACTGGTAGAGGCATGTTTAACCTTAGGGAAGACCATCACATTTTTTACTAAATATGCATCTCTAGCTAAAAAAGTTGAGGCATTAGAAAAGAGGAAGAATGATCATGTCAAGTCAATTCAAGAAGTTGCATGTCATATCTGTAATTAAAATGAATATGTCACACAAGTTTGCCCAACCTTGCCAACCCTACAAGAATGTCTCCATGACCAAGTCAGTTCCATAAACACCTTCAAGAGAATAATCCAAACCTATACTCATAAACCTCAAATTCTGGTTGGAGAAACCATCCAAACTTCAATTAGAAGAATGATAACCAAGTACAACCATCACAACAACCTCCCCAGGTATACCAGAATTTCCAAAATTCTCATTATTATACACCATATGTCCCACAACCTAGGAAAACCCTTGAGGATACCTTGCACACATTCAATAACCAAAATGTGCAAACATTGATTGATATGAAAGATACTTTTTTCAAAATCACATCTGCATTGACCATTCAAGAGAAATGAAAGTTTCTTGTACAACCACAGCCAAACCCCAAGAGTTATCAGTTCTAGTAGTCAACACATAGACCAAGTCAAATATTTTGTTACTATTCACAGTGGTAAAGTCATCCAAAGACCCATTCTTGAACCTCGTGAAGATTCAGCTTCAGAGGGTAAGGAAAAGGGTTGATAAACCATTACCTATCGTTGATGATAATGATTTTTCACATGCGCATCTATTTCCTCAAGCATTGAAAATAAAGAAATTGAACCATTCCCCATAGATATATGAAATATTCAAGCAGGTGAAGGTCAATATCCTTTGTTAGATGCCATCAAACAGATACCATCTTATGTCAAATTTCTGAAATACTTGTGCACCGTTAAAAGAAAACATCAGGTAAGAAAGAAAGATTTTATAGTTGAACATGTAAGTTTCATTCTCTCAACCGATAATGCATTGAAATACAAAGACCCCGGTTGTCCTACTATTTCTTGTATTATTGGAAATCATAAAATTGAACATGCATTGCTTGATCTTAGAGCCAATGTCAATTTGCTTCCATTTTCGGTTTACCAACAACTTAATATTGGCGAGTTAAAACCAATTTCAACTATTCTTTTACTTGCCGATAGATCAGTCAAGGTACCAAAATGAATTATGGAAAATGTGTTATTACAAGTCGATAAATTCATATATCATGTGGATTTTATTGTCTTAGAAACACAACCTGTAGCAGACAATTACAAGCCAATTCCTATAATATTTGGTCGTCCATTTTTAGCAACTGCTAATCTTTAATTAATTACAGGAATGGAATCATGAATTTGTCATTTGGCAATATGACGTTGGAGCTTAATATTTTTAAAATGTGCAAGTAACCATACAATGAGGACTGTGAAAATGAGAACATGGAACTAATTGAACCAATTTTTGAAGAACATATTCAGAGGTGTGAATCTGACCCTATGAAAATCTGTACATGTAATTTTCTTAAATCAAGTACGTAACTAGATTCAGATATTTCTAGTGATTTTTCTTTATTTGATTCTACACATGTACTGGAAGATGATGGAGAGAAATAAAATTTTAAAGATTTAGGAACACTTAAAGAAGAGAAATATGAAAAAACACCCAAATTGGAATTAAAGACTTTGCTTGAAGGATTTAAATATACATTTATTGGAGATAAACAAACTTACCATATGGTAATTTCTTCTTCCCTTACAAGCGATAAAGAATGTAAATTGTTAAATGTGTTGAGAGAACATAAACGGGGAATTGGATGGGCTTTAAAAGATATAAAAGGCATTAATCTTTTAAAATACACACACATAATATATTTAAAAGATAATGCCAGAACACGTCGACCACCCCAAAAAAGGTTAAATCCTTACAAAAAATAAGTTGTTAAAACAAGAGTCCTTAAATTTCTTGAGTCATTTATCTCTTAGATACTTGGTTTGGAGAAAAGCACATATGCTAAGAAACGAAGAGCTAAACAATTATATGTTTGTTATAAATACGCATGTTGGATGTGCAACACTCGTTATCGTTTTTAGGAATAATGTCTAATAATCACGGAGAAAAAAATTCAACCCATTAGAGATGGCATGAGTAAGGAGTCATTCGATAATATATCATTGACTCTTGAGACGCATCCTAGTGGATTTGATAGACTGATTTTCAATTTACATACATAATTTCAAAAAGAAAAACAACAATACAGTCTCAGGAATCTGACTTTAAAATACTACGTTTGCTAATTTATAAGAAAATTGGATGGGAAGCATATCCCCGACCCATAGAGGGCGTTCAAGCCGTTACTGGACATAAAACCAGAGGAAGATGTGAGCCACAATCACAACTGCATTTCAATTTACTGTTTTGATTTTCTTTTATTATTTTTAGCTATAACATTTCTTTTTAGTAGCAATGTTGTTTAGGGGTGGCAATATTGTTGGACAATTATGACCCATAGCGTCACTATTTATACAGATCATGGTGTTGTTGTACAAATTAACTATGTGACAAAGGAGATTGCACTCTTATCATTTGTGATTAGATCACCTAGATATATAAATGATGAGAGGTCCCTATGATTTGTTCCTGGATTAAGAATGATATGAGACAATATCAATCCACGAAGGATAAATCATTAAATATCCCTAGTCAGAGTATTATCGAGATTGGACATCGATAAATACGTAAAAGACTAGTATTACACTTGTGCGCGTTGTGAGGGCACAACAACATAGTTCTCATATATTTGGGTATAGGATACTCATGCAAGTGTAATATGAGGTTGTGTTTCACCGATAGTACGGGAAACAGCTTCGCTCTGGATAGACCCCCTCGGAATTCCATTGGTAGTATGACTATGTGTCTATGGAAGTCTGAAATCAGGGTAGGTGTATTTGTCTTAACTTGAGACTTGCACCGCTAATACTTGCGACAATCAATATACTTTGGTTGCGGTCGTCCAAGGCTTTAACAGGTTCTGTGTACGCCAATACTGGGTATATTGAGAATCGTAATGTGTTGGGTGTGATGTCAAGAAGGAAGTGTCACTCCAGTCATATGGAGATGATGGTCACGTAGGATACGGGACTGGTTCTCTTAAATGTTGCAGCTATCGGGATAAAATGACAATGTCATGTTTATCCGATTGTAGAGACTAGTTACCAGACATCCGACATGTGCTTCATACGGGGCAGACACAATTCCAGCCCCAGGCCTAGCACGTGATCATCCGGTACTGGACAGAAATACGCAATACTACGTCTGATATAGATCTTTTATTCATGTAAGGATGTTTCCGGAGAATTGGGTAGGCATAGCGCTTTGCTAGAGGCCAACCTTGTCTTGTAAATCGGTAAAACGTAGTACGAGGTACTTACTTGTTCGGATAGTCCGACGATCGAATTTACTGCCAACATATCCGGGGATCTCATGGGTCGCTTCCCAAAGATTCACCGATGACGTATGACTCGCACTCTAAATTAATCTGGGATTAATTAGAAGAGAGAGAGAAAATTAATCTGGGATTAATTGCGGAGATATTTTATCTGGGATAAAATATCCATTAAAGAAAGATAACGATTAATTTGGAATTAATCGAGAAATTAATATATTTGATATATTAAAAAAATTAGATTTTGACGCGGAATTAAAATTAGATTTTAATTAGGGCGAACGAATTAATTTAGAATTAATTCGTTAGCGATGTGAATAGTGATTTTGCTAGGCGTAATCATTTAATTACGACGCAACGGAAAATTCGTTAATTTGGAATTAGCGAACCCGAGCCCGAGATTATTTACGAGCGCATTCGCATTTCGAATTCGAGCGCGGCACGTAAGTCAAATCAAGCGTCAAATCGCTAGTCGCATCTAGCATCACATCAAGCGTCAAATCATGTCACTTTGAGTGATGTGACCATTGATTGATTGATGGTAGTTGTTGGAGTTGTTGGAAGGCTTTGCCATTTGACTTTTTGGAAGCCTAAAAAGTGGTAATTCACTTATTTATTTTTGGAAAATATATAAGTGTTTGGTTTTACACTTTTCCAACTAATCTAACACAATTTCTCCATCTATATTTCTCTCCATTTCACACGCCCAAGGGGATGAAAATAGCTCACTGGTTTCCCTAAAAACGTGAGCAGTGAGGGAAGAAGAGTGTGATTTTGTGGCAAAATCACAAGTGCTAGTGATGAGTGGTATTTATATCATTATTTCCCACTCATTTAACCAAATATTTTGTATAGTTTCTTGAGTTTTGTGAACGTTTTGATGTGTTTTGTGTTATTTTGCAGATAAATAAAGTTTCAGGACATTCTGGAGGTGATTTGGGCCAAAACAGTGAAAATTGGACAAAAAGGACATTTCAGTAAATTGTCCGCGTCGCGACGCCAAGACCTTTCGTGTCACGATGCCTAAAGTGCGCCGAACAGTGCTAACGTGCGCCGGGTCCACAAATCAGAATCTGAGAAAAGTTTGACTTTGCTAACGTGCGACGTGCCACGTGTCACCATCACAGCCGATCCGCTAAAATGCGTCGTGCCACATGTCAGCATCCTACGGTGCCGACAGTCGCCATCGCCACGTGTGCCACGTGTCACTCCACGTCATTGCCACGTCATCAGCCACATCACCAGCTTGACCAAGTCAAACTGCCACCTCACCGCCACGTCATCATCAGCCAATCAGGAAGTGCCACGTGTCGCAATCCTACGGTGCTGACAGTCTCTTTCCCACGTGTCGCCACATCACCGCCACGTCAGCATCAATCATTGAGTATCTAATCCTTATCTGACGTGTGGCGGATAAGAATCTCATCGACCAATCAGAAGCCGCCACGTGTCACAATAATTGAAGCCCAACCACTCTGCCACGTGTCACCTTATCAGCTTATCCAGAATCTTCAAACCGACGAACCAGAGCGTGCCACGTCGACAGAAGCTGGCGTACGACGCCAAAGGCCTTGGCGTCGCGACGCTGGAAGCCTACCGGGGCCTATAAATTCAGCTCAAAATTTCAGTTTTAGTTGTACAACTCTATCTCTTCTATTCTATGTAAAGAGAGAGTTTTTCTCTCTAGTTTCTTTTAGTTTTTAGTTTTTTTTAGTTTTTAGTTTTGTAAATAATTTTAATTACGTTTTGTTAATATAGTAATTTACTTTTTTACTTTTTATAGTTTTTACTATTCACCATGAGGAGGTAACTTCCCCAGCTAGGGTGAAAGGTAATTCTTTTACTGTTACTATTTAGATTAATCTCCCTTAAAAATAATATATTCACTATTTAAAATATTGACTAAAAAAGGATACCGCCAGATTGGTCGGTTGGTAATTCATTTTAATCTGGTTTAAACCTGACTAATAAAGGATACCGCCAGATTGGTCGGTTGGTAATATTATCACAAGTTTATATATTATTTTATGGGAGATATCTAAAATAGTAAATAGTAAAAGTAATTCTTTTACCTTATCAATTTATTTTATTTACTTTTCAGCTTTTACTTTATGTCTTTTACTTTTAAGTTTTTACTAGCCCTAGTTATGTGTTAGTTATCTGGGGTTGTGATGAATTCTAATATCACCGTTTATAAGGGGTTATTTTATAGTTTGGGTAATTTCAAGGTTTACTTATTAAGTCTTAAGCTTAATGCTTCTTGTTGTCTGTTCACCAATAAGATTGATGTGGTAAATCTAAAATGAACTAGACATAGGGATTTTAGGTTTCAGCCTTAGACTTAATAGCCCACGATCTTCCTTGAGGATAGATAACCCTTTAATAGATTTCCTTACAGGATAGACATATACATGTCGGGCGGGGGTAGCCATAATTGGAACTTAAACTTAATGAATCCAGATAATTTGGTTGACATAGACATATGGTACAATTGGGTTAAACTGGGTATTTGAGTCTGACCATCGACATAGGCTTTTGCATAATTTAGTGTTCCAGGTTAGTAAACTGATTTATTACACAAACATAAAATAATCACTTCATCTTTTGAAAGATATTAGAAGGATTCACAACCCTAGATCTTTGTGTCTTTTGTTATTTTCTTTAGTATTTTCTTTTGTCTTTTTATTTATTTATTTATTTTGCAAAACTACAATCAACTAAATCAATCAAGCAATCATTCTTTTCACCCTCAATTAGATATTTGTAAATAAATAGATTCAATAATTAATAACAACAGTAGGAATTAAGTCCTCGTGGGATCGATATTTTTATATTACTTGAACGATACGTGCGCTTGCGTTATACGTGTGTGTTTACGCCGGTCAAGTTTTTGGCGCCGTTGCCAGGGACTTATTTTTCTTGAATTATTAATTTTAAAGCTATCTAATTTACTTATATCTAATTTTCTTTATTGTTATCTGTAATTTCTATTCCTTTCTTTTGTTTTCAGGTGGTTGAAAAATGGAACACTACTGGGAGATTGAGAGATTACGAACCTTACAAGAAGATACACCCCACATCTGGGAGCAACAGTCCGGTTTTCTGAGGCCTGTTGTCCAGCCCAATGATTATCACTGGATGCCAGAACCAAGCAATTCTACATTTGCTCAACAGAACGAAATGGGGAGATGTGTAATATGTGATGGTAACCTCCCGAGCGATCAATGTATATACCTTTCAGAGTGGCATAATTATTGGAATCATTCAAGGTATGACGAACCATCATATTATCCATCTTATCCACCATCCATCTACGATCTTCATCAACAAACAGAACCATCCGAGGAAGATCAGTTGATTCACACGCTCAAACATTGGCTCGAAAACTGGAAGCTCAATTAGATACAAAAATTCAGAGACAATCAGAATTCATTCAGAGGATGACAAATCAAATGAGACAATTCACAGAAAACCAGAACTACATACCTCAAGAACCAGTTTCAGATGACACTAATGAAGCCTTCGAGTACCAATCATTTCACAATGACACTTCAACAGAGGAGGAGGCTGAGCAGTATCAACAACCAAAGGTATCAGTTCAGGAGCCCGAACCGGCAAAGTCTCAATTTGACTTTTATTATTCAGATTCTGACGAGGATGAAGCTGATCTATTTGTACCAACTGCACCAACAACGGAGGATCAAACTTTCAATCCTCAAAATGAAGATCTTGGAGCATGCTTTACCTTGATGTTTGAAGAAGATCTATCTGAACCATCCATTCCAGTCGTATCAGAGGATGAAAACCTAATGTCAGAAACATCTTTGCATCCTCAGGTTGACAATTTTGAAGCATGTACTTCACAGATGACAGATGAAGAGCTGAATGCAGAAATTTTAAAATTCATCTGTGAAGAAAAGGTGGAGCAAGAAACAGAGCAAATGGAGGAGCAACTGTCAGACCAAATTGAAGATCCAGAGCATTCAGGAGAAACATCGCTGTTTTGGGGAGTACAAATCAAAGATATCGCCCAAAAGCTTGACAGAATGGAACTCCCATTCCAAGTCAAGCACCATACGAGACCTCCTGATTTTCTTTCTTTCTTTGCAGGAACCACTGGAACAACAAGGAGCAAAAAGGTGGCACGAGCACTGAATAGGACAAAATTCTTTTTGCCACTTTACCGTTGGAAGAGACCCTTCAAAAGCAACGCTCACGGGATTGTCTTTAATCGGACATCCAAAACGACATTGAAACCTCCTTGATATATGGATTTCAGTCTCGTCTGGCTGAAGACGAAAAATTTAGCGCTAGCAGGGAGGCAACCCGTGCAATTTGTTGTAATTTTTGTTTTCATATTTTATGTATACATGTTGTAGAGTTGTTAATTTTGTGTGTTATTTTTGTAGGGAAAAGCACAAACGGAGAATTTTAAGACAGGAGGAATTGTGTTTGGCAATCAAAGATGAGAAACAATTCATTAGCGATGGCTGAGTAAGGAATAAAATCTTGAGACGCATCCTAATGAATTTATACTAAGCGAGTGGCGTATTGCGTACACAATTCTAATTATTGCTTTGATTCGCTTTTCTGTTGTAATTATCTTTATTTTCGTAGACAGGATCCAGATTTTTTGACCTTTCACGATTTCTTTTGTTGTTTAGCTAACAATCGTCCTTTGGAAGACATTAGTGCTATTATTACTCACCTTTTTCAGGTACTATAAATTCAGCCCGTCATTGCACTTTTGAAGGCATCATGATTTGAAAAAGAAATACATAAAAAATGGAAGCCACTTCAAGAAGACGAGTTGAAAACATCTGTGTGTTTTGCGGTAGTAGTGTTGGAGTTAAGCCACAATACGTAGAAGCAGCACATGAATTGGGTCGAGTCTTAGCTGCAAGGAATATGCACTTAATATATGGCGGAGGAAATCTTGGACTTATGGGGATCGTTTCAAAGGCTGTACAGGAAGAAGGTAGTCACGTTTTGGGAATCATCCCAAAACCCTTGGCAGAGGCAAATCTTATTGGATCATCAAACGGAGAGGAACTGATCGTGCCAGGTATGTCTGAACGACTGGTAGAAATGATTAACCGTGCTGATGCTTTATTTCGCTTTGCCAGGTGGCTTGGGTACATTGGAGGAAATTTTTATAGTTCTATCTTGGGCGAACCTGAACATACACCAGAAACCGCTTGGACTGTTAATGTTGATGGATTTTATGATTTTCTTTGTGATTTCTTGATGATGCTCGGAGAAATGGGTTCGTGTCAAAACCTATGAAAGAACTCCTCTTTACTGCCAGAACTACTCCGGATCTAATAGACCAACTCATAGCCTATGAACCACAAGTTGACCCTATTCTTTCAAAGATAAATTGGTCCGAGGACGATCGTGGTAAGAGGCGTAGGATTAATCTGGATCTTAACCTTTAATTTCTTGTAGATTTTAAGCTAACCAGGTACGACCTTCTTAACTCTCCTTTTACTGTTTAAGACATTAGGGACAATGTCTCATTTAGGTTTGGGGGATGGAATTAGTTGATCAGTACCTTGTTTTTAGTTTGTGTGTTGATTTTATTTTTAGTCCAAATTTTTTCGAAAAATACAAAAAAATTGAAAAATTTTCAAAAATTACAAAAATATTTTGTGTTTTTGTGTTTTTATTTTGACTAAAAAGGTGAAATTGGTAAGAGATAGCTGAGTAAGGAGTTTCCACTCCTGAGACGTATCTCAAGCCTATTTTCGAAATAAGTTAATTTTTGTTTATTTCATTTTGAATTATTTAATTTGTGAATTCTCCTTAAAACCGACTAAAATGGATCTTCATATGCTCAGTTGACAGATATTATCAACATATATAGACTTGCCCAAAGCTCGCTACATGGATCAAAGATGCTGCAAAAATATATATCTGAAGTCTGAGTAATTAAGTCCGTAGGGGTGTCTTAACACCTGGTGCCCTAAAGCCAACTGGTTTGGGAGCCACCGACCCAACACTCGTTACATAGATGGAAGATATTGAATATAAATAAAAATTAAAAAAATTAAAAAAAAAATCAAGGAAAAATCAGAAAAATGAGAAAAAATTATTCCATTGCTCCAAAAAGGTGTGAATTCTGATAAAACTTTAGGATAAAAATATTACTCTCTTATCAACTGCACTTATGACTGTTGTGGGCAAAAATGAGTTGTTTAATATTATGTTGGCTGTGTATATGGAGAATGGTAAATATAATCGGAGAATTTACTTATTCGGTAATTTAGAATGAAACAAAACAACTAGTAACTTGGAGTATAAGTTTCACCTGATTAGTCACTAACTTCTTTATTCTCTTTTCGCTTGTCTTTTTGCTTTTGTGTGCATTAGTTTTAATACCTTTTTTACTTTTGTAAAATGTTTGTGGGTATCATTGCTGTAAACCCTCACGAGACTACAACTCGTCCACTAGGAACACCTAGGGGTTTAAAGGCTTGTTGCATACGCTAAATGCAACCGTGATCCCTACGAAAGTGGCTTAGTTAATTTATTTATGTTATTTTACTCTATATTTTGCTCGAGGACTAGCAAAATGTTAGGTTTTGGGGTGTGATGAGTGGTATTTATATCACTATTTCCCACTTATTTAACCAAATATTTTGTATAGTTTCTTGAGTTTTGTGAACGTTTTGATGTGTTTTGTGTTATTTTGTAGATAAATAAAGTTTCAGGACATTCTGGAGGTGATTTGGGCCAAAACAGTGAAAATTGGACAAAAAGGACATTTCAGTAAATTGTCCGCGTCGCGACGCCAAGACCTTCCGCGTCGCGACGCCTAAAGTGCGCCGAATAGTGCTAACGTGCGCCGGGTCCACAACTCAGAATCTGAGAAAAGTTTGACTTTGCTAACGTGCGCCGTGCCACGTGTCACCATCACAGCCGATCCGCTAAAATGCGTCGTGCCACGTGTCAGCATCCTACGGTGCCGATAGTCGCCATCCCCCCCCCCGTGTGCCACTTGTCACTCCACGTCATTGCCACGTCATCAGCCACATCACCAGCTTG
Organism: Zanthoxylum bungeanum; assembly: GCA_019454045.1. Lineage (NCBI taxonomy): Eukaryota > Viridiplantae > Streptophyta > Magnoliopsida > Sapindales > Rutaceae > Zanthoxylum > Zanthoxylum bungeanum. The sequence goes on from SKCR01031178.1 coordinate 106,986, forward strand.
ACCAAGTCAAACTGCCACCTCACCGCCACGTCATCATCAGCCAATCAGGAAGTGCCACGTGTCGCAATCCTACGGTGCCGACAGTCTCTTTCCCACGTGTCGCCACGTCACCGCCACGTCAGCATCAATCATTGAGTATCTAATCCTTATCTGACACGTGGCGGATAAGAATCTCATCGACCAATCAGAAGCCGCCACGTGTCACAATAATTGAAGCCGAACCACTCTGCCACGTGTCACCTTATCAACTTATCCAGAATCTTCAAACCGACGAACCAGAGCGTGCCACGTCGATAGAAGCTGGCGTAGCGACGCCAAAGGCCTTGGCGTTGTGACGCTGGAAGCCTACCGGGGCCTATAAATTCAGCTCAAAATTTCAGTTTTAGTTGTATCACTCTCTCTCTTCTATTCTATGTAAAGAGAGAGTTTCTCTCTCTAGTTTCTTTTAGTTTTTAGTTTTTTTTTAGTTTTTAGTTTTGTAAATAATTTTAATTACGTTTTGTTAATATAGTAATTTACTTTTTTACTTTTTACAGTTTTTACTATTTACCATGAGGAGGTAACTCCCCCAGCTAGGGTGAAAGGTAATTATTTTACTGTTACTATTTAGATTAATCTCCCTTAAAAATAATATATTCACTATTTAAAATATTGACTAAAAAAGGATACCGCCAGATTGGTCGGTTGGTAATTCATTTTAATCTGGTTTAAAACTGACTAATAAAGGATACCGCCAGATTGGTCGGTTTGTAATATTATCACAAGTTTATATATTATTTTATGGGAGATATCTAAAATAGTAAATAGTAAAAGTAATTCATTTTACCTTAGCATTTTATTTTATTATACTTTTCAGCTTTTACTTTATGTCTTTTACTTTTAAGTTTTTACTAGCCCTAGTTATGTGTTAGTTATCTGGGGTTGTGATGAATTCTAATATCACCGGTTTATAAGGGGTTATTTTATAGTTTGGGTAATTTAAAGGTTTACTTATTAAGTTTTAAGCTTAATGCTTCTTGTTGTCTGATCACCAATAAGATTGATGTGGTAAATCTAAAATGAACTAGACATAGGGATTTTAGGTTTCAGCCTTAGACTTAATAGCCCACGATCTTCCTTGAGGATAGATAACCCTTTAATAGATTTTCTTACAGGATAGACATATATCTGTCGGGCGGGGAAAGCCATAATTGGAACTTAAACTTAATGAATCCAGATAATTTGGTTGACATAGACATATGGTTCAATTGGGTTAAACTGGGTATTTGCGTCTGACCATCGACAGAGGCTTTTGCATAATTTAGTGTTCCAGGTTAGTAAACTGATTTATTACACAAACATAAAATAATCACTTCATCTTTTGAAAGATATTAGAAGGATTCACAACCCTAGATCTTTGTGTCTTTTGTTATTTTCTTTAGTATTGTCTTTAGTCTTTTTATTTATTTATTTATTTTGCAAAACTACAATCAACCAAATCAATTAAGCAATCATTCTCTTCACCCTCAATTAGATATTTTTAAATAAATAGATTCAATAATTAATAACAACAGTAGGAATTAAGTCCTCGTGGGATCGATATTTTTATACTACTTGAACGATACGTGCGCTTGCGTTATACGTGTGTGTTTACGCCGGTCAGCTAGCACACTTACGAGACATGCGAAGGTGATAGGGAAGCCCACCCATGAGCCGGGAACCATTCGACGAAGTTTGGAGCTTGACAAAGGACCAAAACCGAGCCAAAAACAGTGAGCTTAGACTGCTACTGACGTGATAGTGAAGAGGCATCAAATTTATTTTCGTTGTTTGCCGCGTCGCTGAACCGATCGATGTGAGTATTCCGCAACTTCTTCGATTTGTATTCGCACTCGATTCATGCTTATTATTGATCTTGGGACCTTAATAGAAACCAACAATGGCATCTAGAGCAAGGTTTGAGCATGAAAAAGTTTAGGGCTTAAAATTTGGGTAATTTGTATTTGAGCATGATTTGAATAAATTGGATGTTTGAGTATGCTTAATACATGTTGAATTGAAGTTTGATTGGATCAATTTCAAGAAAATTGATTTGGAATAATTTTCCCCAAATTTTCTATGTTGGCCGAATGTAGAGTTGCCCTATTAGTCTTGGATTTTTTTGTTTTTTGATTCTTTGGATGAGTTAGAATCATTCGGGAATGTGATATAATGTCGATTGTGGAATTAATTGGATTGAATTCGAATCGGACAAAAATCCCCTCCCTTGGCCGAGACTTTGAGCATGAAATTGGGTTTGATTTTAATCAAAATGTGTTAGACATGTGATGATGATGATGAACATGATTAATTGGGCTAATTGGTGTTTTGGAAATATTGAATTGGTTGATTAATTGTGTTATACACTTTAGTATTAATTAAATATGAAATTGGAATTTTTGTGTTTAATTAATTGGGCCTTAAAATTGGATTTAGGCTTTAATGTTGTAAATGGGCTTATTGGGCTTTGTTGTACAAAGTTGGGTTTAGGAAAAATTGGTTGGATCCAATTAGGCCCAAAACCGCTTCCATAAAGCCCAAATTCGACTTAATGGACCTTTAAAGTTTAATTGGGCCTAATGGGCCAAGATTGATTTCTAGGCTTATGGGGTAACTCCCGGATTGGATCTTGGTTATTCGGTTTGACCCGAGTTGACCAAAAGTCCACGCCTCAAGAAATTAATTAAAAGCCCATTGGACTTTAATTAAATTGATGTTGGACGTTAATCGGGCTTTGAGACCCGTTGCGATTAAATTTGGAATTTAAGTCGTAAAAGTTCATTAATAAAGTGTGTTATTTAATTTGGAATTAAATAAGCGAATTAGAATTAAATGCATATTGAATTGGATTTAATTATGTAGTTTAATTTAATTCGAGAATATGTACTTTGAGTACTTATTCGCAAAAACGAGTTTGACTCAAACAAAATCAAATCGTTGTTTGAAAATTGGATGATCACTAATTATCAGATTAATTAATTTGATTAGATTGATTGATAACATGCTTGTGTGAATACATGGTTGCGATGCATGAATAATGTATATCAGATGGATATTAAATGGGTGGGACAATTTTAGAAATTGTTGTAATAAATTTGATTTATTAATTAGACCTGCGTGTCCAGCCTTATTACCTCTCATTTCTTTGTATTCTCTTATCACCTATTCCCCTCAATGTAAATGAGCTTTCTTTAGAAGTGTAGTGTAACGGGTAGAAGTAATACATGTGCTAGCGGGAGAGAGAAAGTGAGAGATTCGATCTAGGATCAATGTGTAAAGTATCCATTCGCATATCATTATTACTTTATTTATACGCGCTTTATTATGTGTTTAGAATGCATGTTTAAGGGTGTATGATGATGAGACCTTAACAAAGATAATAAATTGGTTGCCAATTTGCACGCGAAAAACCCTCAAACAATATTAAGCGTCTTTCCTTCCATTGAGTGATTCTCACTCAAGATCCAAGACTAGCATTGGCTTGTTGGCTTGTTCGTAATCACGAGAGCTTTGTTCCATGTCAGTGTCTTGTCAAAGTTGTGGTTTGTTGGCCAAAGTCAAGACCACTTCTTGTCTATCGACATTGATTATGAAGTTTTCCATGGTCAATGGGTCGCGCTTGACTGGGATCACTAAGTTTGTTGTGCCAAAGCCAAGGCTTAGTTGATTCAGAGGAAAAAAGTTAGGTAATACATTGGATGTGTTGGCATATATGAGATATATGTTTCAGACTTGGATGTCCCCCTACCAGACCTAGGAATTGGATTGGATCCAATCGATCTTAGAGATCTACCTAGTTAATTATCATATAATTTGTTGGCCAAAGTCAAGATTGTGTGATATTTAACGGGATCCTAGCCCACTAGGAAACGCGGTTTCCCGAGTACTCGACAGAGGGTTAGAGGCTCGCCGAAAAATAGTGGGAGGCAAGAATTGAATTTGCAATACTCGTTCAATTACTCGCCATACGCGCTCAAACAAATATCATTCGTCAAATAAATTAAATGTTAGTTGGATTAATGTTTAAAATGTTGTTTTAATAAATAGTTGGACAATATTCAAACTATTCATTTATAGTTGATTTTATAATTGGATTATAGTAATCAATATAATTGATTTTAATCTATTAAAATTATAGTTGATTAAATAGTTGGACTATTGTAATCATTATAATAAATAGTACCTAAATCGTTGATTAAATAGTTGGACTATTAAAATCAAGATAAATTGAAAGATTGACATTTAAAACATAATCCTGGGGAAATATGTGTTTAAATGGTTTAATTTTCAAATTGGGAATAAATTTCAGGATGGTCCTGGAAAATAATAAGTTACTTTATTTGATAAAATAACATATTAAGCCTAAGCCCGGAGTTAAGCAAACAGTAGAGCATAATCTTTGGAAGATCATGTAATGATAACTTAAGTGCTTAATCCATTAAGCTTGTCATAGTATACTCCTTAATTTCTGAATCAGAACTAAAGATTAGATCATGAAAGTATGATAATGAAATTGAAGGATCTTCATAAATCTATGATTAGATTTTAGAAGTACTAAATTACAATAGGCAAGGAGATAAAGTCAAAATTTGCAATAGGCAAGTAGCGCTAGTCGCACCTTACTTCGATATTCTAGAAGGCCAAGGCTTGGCCAAAGGCTTCTGAAGTGTTGAAACAGGCAAAGGCAAAATCATTATAATCTTCTGGGAAGATAAAATACATATCCCAAAATGTCTGCCTAAAATGTGGCAAACGGGATCGCGAAAGCGTGACTGCCGTTTAGACAAGGCAGACATGAAGAAATAGAAGACGAGCAAGGCTCTGACTTCAAATGTGATTGTCATAAATATATTCATTACTAGTATTTAAAATTGGATTTTAGATACTTAGTGTGATATATATATATATATATATATATATTGATGTTCAGAATCTATTATGAACAAGATACTGACTTCAATAGAGATTAATCTGCGAATTGGAAACGGGACGACTGTCGCTGTTTTAACCGTAGATACCTAAGTTTAGGAACTACCTTCGGGTGTGTACCTAAATTTGGAAACTGTTATAATGTAACTAGTTTGACTAGATACGTTATCTCTGTATCAGTGTTTGACCCGCTGCGGGTGAACCTTTATATTCTAGAACACTAAAGTGTTTCATTATATAAAGATGATATTGAGATAAACACATTAGATGTGAATAACATAATTTATATTTTGAGTATAAATAAAATCTCTAAAATGACAAACAAATAGCTCAAACTGATTTGATCAGATGAAACTTAATTGTGGCATTGTTTTCTGGGACACAATTAAACAAGACTCGTATATCCACACTTTTGAAGAGTGGATACTATGACACATTTGATTCCATTCAAATGAAGTCTACGAATCTAGTTTTTTGGGCAAAGTGCCCAAAACACCTTTACTTGGTAAAAGTACAAATGCCACATATCTGTTAGCCCTAGTTCATAGTGAAGCAAGTGGGCCCATGTCTATCTAGGCTAGAGGTGGATATGAATATTTCGTGACCTATACGGATGTGGCATCGCGTAATGGTTATGTGTCTCTTTTGAAACACAAATCGGAAAATTTTAAGTTTCGACACGAAAATAGACAAACAGATCGGCTATAGTATTATACCGTCACGGTAAGACCGTAATGGAAAATACTTAAGCAATAAGTTTCTAATATACTTGAAAGAGTAAAGTATTCTTTCAATTAGGACTCCTCCCAGAACACGTCAAAGTGACGGTGTGTCCGAACCAGAGTAACCGAATTTTGTTGGACATGATAAGGTTAATCATGAGTCGCTCTGAGGTACCATTTCCTTCAACGGATAACTTTAAACAGTGTAGAACTTATTTAGAATAAGGTTCCATAATATCTGTTTGACAGATATCATATTAGATATGAACAGGAAAGAAACCGGGTTTCACATTCCTGATAAATTTGGGTATGCTAGGCATATGTTTGGATGATACCAAACTAAAACCCAAATTGGATAAGTGCCAATTATAGGTTATCATAGGGATACCATAAGTATTGTACTTATACAACTCACATGAGAACAATTAGATTGTTGCTCACCATGCGGATTTCCTAAGAGGAATACCGATATGCAGTGGTTAGTGGGAGGATAGTAAAACTTGATGAAAATCGGAGTGATACTGTTCCAGGCACCGAATCCTAATGGAACACAAATAGTTCATCAAGGATGAAACTATACCATTAATCTTCGAATACACAAGAACCGCGTATGTCGGAGAGAGTCAGAAAACAACCTGGGGTATGTGTTTCTGATCTCACCTCATAAAGATGTCAATCTTTTGAGGTATACCAACTGACTATGTATGAGGAAGTGATACAAGGTATCGACTCCCTATTGTGACAAAGTGTCATGAGTCCGAAATGGATTCCATGTATATCAACAAGTTTAGATACTAGTTGATGTACCACAAGGCATTGTGCCTATTGGTACTTTATTAGTCTTCAAGGAAGACTTACATGGAAGGCAACATACCAACGTACTAAGCTAGACTTGTAGCGGAAAGGTATCATTATCAACATTGTGTTGATTACGATTCAACCTTTTACCTGTTGCCATGGTAAATCCATTTGGATAATGCTTGCTAATGCTGCATGTTTCATTTATGAAATATGTCAGCTTAACGGGAAAATCGCTTTCCTGAAAAGGAAACCTTTTGGAGGATGTTTATAACATCATGACGGTTTTGTCCTAAAATAACTAGCAAACAAGGTTTGCGGGTTATTCGATCCATGTTTGGATTGAAACAAGCATAGGTTCTTGGAATTATCGTTTTAATGTAATCATAATAGATTATGATTTAATTCAAAACGAAATAATTCTTGTGTATATAAGAAAGTTAGTGGGAGCGCACTGACAGTGGATGTCCTATAAAATAATGATAATATGTCATTTCTTAGAAATGATATTCCCATAATAAAATCGGTGAAAGCTTGGCTTTCAGAAAACTCTCCGAGCCAACCGTACATTGAAAAAATGTACGATACCTGGTGTCTCATACGCTTTGAGCATATGAAGTCACAAACAGGTCAATCCAAGTGATAGTCACTGGATTGATGTTAAGAACATCCGTTAGTATCTTAGAGAACTAAGGATGCTATCTTAATCTGTGGAGAAGGAGAACTTGAAGTGACTGGGATCACTACTGCAAGTTTCCTACACCGATAAAAACGACTAATAGTCGGAAAAGGTACTATACAGTTTGAATATCGGTACAGTGAGCTGGAAATCTTCCAAGCAAGATACTGTTACCGTATAAACAATAAATTAGGGTTATTGCTGCAGCTGAGGCGGCAATAGAAGCCTTCTAGGTCGATAAATAAATCTAATTAGATTAGATATAATTCTGTTAGCAGCTGAGCTAGGCGTCAGCATAGGCTAAAGAATTAATGGTCTCATCAACGATCCAGATAAATACTTCGACTATTCATCTGATTCGTTCGGATCATACATCGTGGCGATGTGATGATCGAATAAATCGCATCAGATGATAATCATAAAAATCCACTGACGAAAGCACTTTCTCAACAGTTTGAGCCAACCGTACATAGTTTGGGTGTAAGACACTCGAGTGACTGGCTATAGGTCAAGTGGGAGATTGTTGGACAATTATGACCCATAGCGTCACTATTTGTAAAGATCATTGTGTTGTTGTACAAATTAACTATGTGACAAAGGAGATTGCACTATTATCATTTGTGATTAGATCACCTAGATATATAAATGATGAGAGGTCCCTATGATTTGTTCCTGGATTGAGAATGATATGAGACAGTATCAATCCACGAAGGATAAATCATTAAATATCCCTAGTCAGAGTATTATCGAGATTGGACATCGATAAATACGTAAAAGACTAGTATTACACTTGTGCACGTTGTGAGGGCACAACGACATAGTTCTCATATATTTGGGTATAGGATACTCATGCAAGTGTAATAGGAGGTTGTGTTTCACCGATAGTACGGGAAACAGCTTCGCTCTGGATAGACCCCATCGGAATTCCATTGGTAGTATGACTATGTGTCTATGGAAGTCCGAAATCAGGGTATGTGTATTTGGTCTTAACCTGAGACTTGCACCGCTAATACTTGCGACAATCAATATACTTTGGTTGCGGTCGTCCAGGGCTTTAACAGGTTCTGTGTACGCCAATACTGGGTATATTAAGAATCGTAGTGTGTTGGGTGTGATGTCAAGAAGGAAGTGTCACTCAAGTCATATGGAGATGATGGTCACGTAGGATACGGGACTGGTTCTCTTAAATGTTGCAGCTATCAGGATAAAATGACAAGGTCAGGTTTATCCATTGTAGAGACTAGTTACCAGACATCCGAAATGTGCTTCGTACGGGGCAGACACAATTCCAGCCCCAGGCCTAGCACGTGATCATCCGATACTGGACAAAAATATGCAATACTACGTATACTAAGCCTGATATAGATCATTTATTCCTGTAAGGATGTTTCCGGAGAATTGGGTAGGCATGGCGTTTTGTTAGAGGCCAACCTTGTCTTGTAAATCGGTAAAACGTAGTACGAGGTACTTACGTGTTCGGATAGTCCGACAACCGAATTTACTGCCAACATATCCGGGGATCTCATGGGTCGCTTCCCAAAGATTCACCGATGACGTATGACTCGCACTCTAAATTAATCTGGGATTAATTAGAAGAGAGAGAGAAAATTAATCTGGGATTAATTGCGGAGATATTTTATCTGGGATAAAATATCCATTAAAGAGAGATAACGATTAATTTGGAATTAATCGAGAAATTAATATATTTGATATATTAAACGAAATTAGATTTCGATGCGGAAATAAAATTAGATTTTAATTCGGGCGAATGAATTAATTTAGAATTAATTCGTTAGCGACGTGAATAGTGATTTCGCTAGGCGTAATCATTTAATTACGACGCAACGGAAAATTCGTTAATTTGGAATTAGCGAACCCAAGCCCGAGATTATTTGCGAGCGCATTCGCATTTCGAATTCGAGCGCGGCACACAAGTTAAATCAAGCGTCAAATCGCTAGTCGCATCTAGCGTCACATCAAGCGTCAAATCATGTCACTTTGAGTGATGTGACCATTGATTGATTGATGGTAGTTGTTGGAGTTGTTGGAAGGCTTTGCCATTTGACTTTTTGAAGCCTAAAAAGTGGTTATTCACATATTTATTTTTGGAAAATATATAAGTGTTTGGTTTTACACTTTTCCAACTAATCTAACACAATTTCTCCTTCTCTCTTTCTCTCCATTTCACACGCCCAATGGGCTGAAAACAGCTCGCTGGTTTCTCTAATAACTTGAGCAGTGAGGGAAGCAAGAGTGTGATTTTGTGGCAAAATCACAAGTGCTAGCACACTTACGAGACATGCGAAGGTGATAGGGAAGCCCACCCATGAGCCGGGAACCATTCGACGAAGCTTGGAGCTTGACGAAGGACCAAAATCGAGCCAAAAACAGTGAGCTTGGACTGCTACTGCCGTGACAGTGAAGAGGCAGAAAATTTATTTTCGTTGCTTGCCGCGTCGCTCAACCGATCGATGTGAGTATTCCGCAACTTCTTCGATTTGTATTCGCACTTGATTCATGCTTATTATTGATCTTGGGAACTTAATAGAAACCAACAACTATGGGTTGTGATTCGTTTATTTGTTCGATTCGATAAGCTTTAAAGCGAATACAGGTTTGAAAAATTGGATTTGTTTAATAAAAGGGTCGATTCGATTCATTTATTAAATGAATCGAATACGAATTTAATCTAATTGATTCATTAATTCGTTTAGGATTTGTTTTATTATTTTATTTTACTAGTTATTGTTATTTTTCAATTAAGATTCGAGAAATTTTGGCTAATTACCATAGAAAAATAATATTATCGATATTTGGTAAGACATTTTTAGTAAATATATTAATTACATATTTCATATGTATATATTTACGAAGAATTAATGTAATAAATTATTATAAATAATGTTATTGAATAATATCATAACTAAATGAATATTCGTATTCGATTAGTTTAATAAACGAATCGAATATGAATCATGATATTAGGATTCGTTTAATAAACGAATTGAATACGAATCCATCACATTTTGATTCGATTCGTTTAGGATTCAATACAAATTTGATCTGTTGATTTGTTTTGCCACCCCTAGTGTCATTGATTCAATTGTCAATACCATACTAATCAGGTGATGTCTTCGAAACTCTACTTCTTCTTATTCAGATATTGGGGAACATGTCTCAATTTGGTTGGGGGATAATTGACTAGAATGTTTTTATTTTTGTGTTATTTTCTTTAAAAAAATTATTTTATTTTGTTTGTAAAAAATAAAAAATAAAAATATTTTTTTGTTTGTATGTTATTTCGTAACAAGTTATTTTTGTTTCCTTCATTTTGAATTATTTAAATTTGTGAATTCTCCATAATAATGATTAAATTTGATCTTCATATGCTTATTTGACAGATATTATCAACATACACGGTAACATATGATCATGGGTTGCAAGTGAAAATTTTGTAATATTCTGTAACACCCTGCTAGAGGCAGTGGCAGGAGACAGGGTTAACTCATCTTCATAAGCCTCCAAATTTACAGAAAAACGGATATGATATATCCTAAAATTAGACAATCTGGATCATAGTCCAACATCAAAACAAAATCTCAGAAAAACATCAAACAAACAAAATGACCTCAAGTCCACACATAATACATCAAAATCAACACTTAATGGCTCACTGCCCACAACATCAAACAATACTTAAGGGCCTTGTGCCCACAACATCAATGCAACTCAAATCTTTAACTTATTAATAAAACTAGTGTGCTCAGCATGACAATAGCATAATAAAAACATAACCTAAACCTCTAGGACTTCCTCCAGGACACTTGTGAGGGTGATTGCCGCTTGGGTGATCCGGGTCTCGAGCATGACATCCAAAATTGTCGTGGTTGACTAATCTGGAAGTCAACCTGCAAAACTAAAAAACTGGTTTGGTGTGAGTAATAAAACTCAGTAAGTAACTATACTAGTAAAACAAACAAAACATACAAGTCAATCATATTAGAATTTTTCAGAATTATCAAGTTATTACGAGTTTAGAATTTTCAGCTTTCTATTATCCTTTATACTTTACCCATGTCAAATTTTCAAATTTACATATTTACATGTTGTCAATATAATGGCCAGACATTCAAAGCAACAAACCATGGATTCGAAATCACAAAGTACGTCATATAACATCGAAACCATTTCAATCACATGAAGCATGAAATCATATATTTATACTTTATCACGAGTAAACATATTTGAAATATCATCAAATCAGTAAATTAAATAAATTTTCTTCTATTCGGTTACAAATTATCTTCAATACCAAAACAAACCTACTTCAATACCAAAACAAACTTTCTTTAATCACGATAACCTTACAATAGCTTGACATTCGGGATTCATATGCATTTACACATACCGTAGCACATTTCTCTTATATTCATGCAAACACAATTTCAGAATTCTTACACATACATATATACAATTACAAGTTAGCAAACACATTTTACAACATCTGATATTCACATCAGTTTTCAAATCATTCATTCATTTCACTTGAGCATACATTATCCATATATGTTACGAGTTTTATCATACATATTCATACACTTAGACATATGGACAATCATCGAGCAACCAACTACGAAGCACACATTGTTAGGGTTGGTGCTCGGAGTGCCAATCCGGATCGTATTTAGGTCCGATTCATGAATACGAATAATTCATTTTTCCTTAATATTACTTATTTAATGGTAACACCTCTTGTCTTTTATATATATATTCGATCTAATTACAATTAGATATCTAATTATGATTAGATTGAAACTAAATATGATTTAGTGCTATGTGTATATTAGACAAAGACCCTATGATTGACAATGTAGTGTGCAGTTACAACGTAGTTTGTAATTGACATTGGGAAGCGTCATTATAAGTTGTATATCCTTAAATAAAGTTCCTGGTCAAGATTTACTAACACGGGTCGGTTAGTAAAATCCATTGAGACCAGTACATGTCATATATCATGACTTGGACCGATGGTTTATCCCAATGAACCATGAGTCTCGGGAGACTCATATAGACATGTAGGTGTTTATTTGATAAACATTGAACGACTCACTGAAGATTTCCTAATATATGGTACACCAACTTCAATAGGAATATTCTCGAGTTGAGCGAGCATAGTGATCCTTCGACTTCAGATACCACAGTGGATATATGAGTTATCCTCCACACTTTGATGGTAGTCACGTCACCGATCTATTTAGATCAGACCTCCGCCTGTTCGTTGGGTGTGGACTGATGCTCATGATATCCAGTGCGTATCAAGATAGAATTCGTCTGTCCAGTGTACAGGGCATAGGCTTCCTACACGTGTTTGTGATCTAGTAAATCCATGGTTGTGGTATAACTTCGGAAGTAAGTTCTGAGTGTTATTTAGAGATCGTAAATTTGAGAGTCGACTATATTATACCATAAGGATTTGACGTTCTTATCTATATCCCAGATATAATATGGATAGCCTGTGACAGAGTGCAATGACCTCGACTTGCATAGTTTAGCGAGATTATCTGTGGTCATCATAATTCATGAGTGGGTGAATTATGGACACGAAATTGGATTCCGTGACGGATAAACCTAAATTTAGAGAGTCCCACAATATGAAGTGTACTCGTTGAGCACTTGGGCAACGCTTTATGAATAATATAGATTATTCATAATACTTCACCAAATTAAATGAGTTAATTCGAATCGTTTAAACGGTTAAACGAAAATACATGCATTAGGGGATTTTGGTCAATTAATAATTAATATGTATTTGTATTTGATACAAAATTTGATTTGATACATATTAATTAATTGTCAAATGAGACTTTGACACATACCATTAATAAATGTATTTTTTATTTAATGTAAATAAAAATACATATATAATAATAATTATATTAATTAATTATTTAGATATTTAAATGTTAAATATTTGAATAATTAAATGATAATTAAATTTCATAAATTTTATGTTATATGGCTAATTATTATTGGTTACATGTGGCAAAGCTTTTAAAATTGAAGAATACAAATTGATTTTGTCAACTTAAAAGCTTTAATAATTTAATTTGATTAAATTAATCAAATTGACCAAATTACCTCTCAAATTTCGTCCATACCTTAGTATTTAAAGTCAGAAAATTTTGTTTTCTCATTTAAGAACCTCCATGGCCAAAAACCTCCTTAAAAAAAGCTCTCAAATTTGTTTAAAGAAACCAAGAAGAAAGTGAAGAAAGTGAAGAAATCTAGAAAAAACCTAAGGAAATTTGAAGATTAAGAGGTAATCTTTAATATTCTTAAGTTTAGAAAATTAGTTTCTTGTTCTTAAGTTACTAGAATAGTTCTAGGTCTTTGCTTCTTAGAAATTGGGGCTTTTTTATTTAGATGATGGATTTGGAGGCTTATTGCATGTGTGAAGTTGAATTGAATGATATTATTGTAATATTAGTTCAATTTGATCATTTGATGATATGTTGTCATTCTAGAGTATTATGACCACTCTTGTAATGCCTAGAATTGTTCTTGGGTACTTCATTTGTGGTGGCCTGGATTGGTGTAAATATTACTATGATTAATGTTGAGCAAATTGGATTTAAAGCATGAAAAATGACAATTTTTGTTTCTGGATCAGATCTGAAAAAACTGCACTTATGGTGATGAAAAATATGTCATATAAATGTGTTGGATATGTTTTGGGCATTGGAACCATTGTCGGAAATTATTTCGAAGTTGAAATATGCGAAAACGGCGAAAAATGGTGTTACCAGGTGAGTTTTGGGCTTACCGGGTATCCGCTGTCCAAACAGTGAATTGGTCACTGTTTGGGCAGCCCATGAACTACCCAAGCACTATTGGGGCTGACCTAGGAAGCCTCAATAGTGTTGGTTTGTCGGTTCGGACAAAAACGCATTTTATGCCATTTTGCGGAAAAACATTTTTCGTAAACGTTTCGTGATGTTTCTTAATTATTTATGTCATTATTTGATATTGAATAAATATGTTTAAGTGAAATATGAATAAATTATTCATATTAGATATTGAATAATTTATTTGGTAAATTTAAAAAGTTTTAAAATTATGATTTCGCCTGAACCGCGAGCTTCCGCTGCGCCCGCGCCAAAACCCCAATAAAAATGGTATCAGAGCAGGTCTGATCCTTCATCCATTACATTTTTCATGCTTAATATATGATATATAATCCAATTTTAATGTTTGCATATGCATGTAATTTAAATATTTCTTGACTTTTCGGTTCTACGCTAACGGGAAATGTAACGGAAATTTAATGGTTAAGTTAAGTTATGTTTTCTAATGTAGCATTGAATTGTTTAGAAATTGATCTAGATTAAATTCTAAATTTGATGTAGAGTAATGCTTTCTTGAGGAATATCCCCGCTTAAATAAGGCAGTAAAGTGACATGTATTGGATGCATGTTTCTTGGTCCGTCTTGTCAATACGGTTTATGGGTATCTTTCTATGGCTGCATCCGAGAAAGTGCCAAAGCAGTGAGGGTGTAGTTGATATAATTTTATCGATGCCGGATGTATATTTGATACTAGACAAATTCAAGTGAAAGTGGAAATCCTGAACGTGCCAAAGCTGTCAGGACTACATCGGTAGCTTGAGTTTGTCATTGGCAAGTGAAGCCTTGATACGCCTCCTTGTGAACGTGCCAAAGTTTTCATAACGAGAAACGGTCAGGACCAAAATTAGGAGTCACAGTGAGTGTGATTGACAATGAGTTGTCTACCTAATGAATATGCGAGATCGTGCCAAAGCTGTGAGTCGAAATATATTCATAGGGTCCACTTCTCACTATGGAATTCGATTTAATAATTGAATTCCCATTTTCCGTTGGGGATTACGGTATTACATAAAGTAGTGGAAGACACTGCTGGATTAAAAATCCATAACTAAAGCAGTGTGTAATATTATGGAAATTATCACTTGTGTATTTTCCTTATTGTATATTGTTGATAGATTTTAAACTTCTTATCCACTGCATGCATATTATTTGAATATGTTTTCTGACTTCACTTATGGTTGCGAATTTCTAGAATAGGTTCTAGAATTTTAGTAGACTTGGATATTGTTAGATTAGTCAAAACCATCGAGAACTGTTGTTCCGATTTTCTTGAAAATCAAGATGGTTAGTGACTTAGTTAGCAAGTCACGATAAGTAATCTAAATAGATATATGTTTTATGATATAATTGTCTAGAGAGAATAGTTTCTTATGCGGTAAGAATTGACGTGAATTAGTTCTTGTTTCGATATTCTTAACTGGCATTAATAAAACTCCATTAGGTATTTGTTTATCTTATAATGACATTTCTTGGGCTTAGTGACTTTTAAGAAGTCACGTGTTTGACACAGTTTGCTAATCAATTATTTGCAATTGTTGTGAATAATTGAAGGCAAATTATAGAGCTTAAAAATGAGAGATGTGCATAGTTGTGTGTTGAGAATTTCGATTCTCACAATACGACAACTATAAGTATTGGATACCAAATCTCCCGTCTAGTTATTTAAAATAATGTTTAATGATTGTTTTTGATATTTGATATCAGAACTTGCGACTATTGGATAGTTACTTGTTCTTTATAAATAATTGTTACATATTTTAATATGACTAGTAGTGTCATTGATTAAGAGATAAACATTAAGAAAAATATTTGGTTGACTAAATAACTTAGAATAGTGCTTTATGAGATTTTATCACATAAGCATTAGATGCTTAATCCATATGGTAAAGGATGGTCTGATACAAGATCACACCATATATCCTTATCCATTTAATGAATATTGTATTCAAGATGTGATTAAATCTCATTTAACCAATGATCGTCATTGGACCACAGATTTATTAAACTAATACATTGGATGTATGTAGTTTAATGAATTATAAATTGCCTTGGATAGCTTTTTTTACTTCGTAACTTAGTTAATGAGTTGTCATGACTTAGTTGCGTGTTTCTAAAAGAATATATATTGAACGTCTTAAATGGTTTGAGAACTTTCATTATGTTTCTGATGAAACACAGATCAAATATTTTGAATGGTTCAAAGATATTCTATTTAAAGTGTTGAAAACTATATTTTTAAAAATTCATCGTGAGTCTTTGAATTGTTCAAGGATGTTTGATATGATCAAACATATGAAATTTATGGCAATTAGTTCTAAAGTTATTTAATGAATGTGATTCTTACTCAATATTATTCTTCTACGATTTCATCGTGATGGAATTGATCAGTGGAAGAAATCGAATCTTATATGATCTGATTCGTTTGATATTGAGTGTTACCAAATTAGTTTTCAATACTCTTGGGGATATGCTCCAATAACACGAATTCATCTTTTTAATTAAGGTTCCATTAGTTTCTACAGTTACATATATGATATGTATAAGTAGAAATTTTGAATCTTAAAAGGTTTGAGATTTGAATCTTTCTTTTGTATAATGGTTATATAATTGAAAGTACTTGCGTCTTGGAGGTATAAGTAAAAGTTTATCATTTATTCTATTTAATAGAATATTATATTCTATTTGATAGAATATCTTTTCTACGATCCCGAGCAATAAAATAGTTTTATTACTTGATGTGTAACATTGGATGTTGACAGTTGTAGAAAAGACTCGACTTATTGAAGTTAAATGTGAGAATGATAAGCTATAAATGGAACTACATAATTAATAAGATGAAATGACCCTAAGACATCTTCCGTATAAGTTAACAGATATCAGAATCATTAGCGTAGTATTTGATACTTAATGGTTTTGTTGTTTTCTTATCGAAGAAAATTATCTCATAACTTATAGTGGGAGTGATATTTGATATCAATTTCGGAAGTTAGCATTGAACCATAGGTCTAAGATTGTTCATAGCTTACTACGATCAAGTTTTGAACTTAATTAAGCTTTCGTTATGAATCGTTCATAAAATGTGCAAATTGTTTGCACAACAAAAGCAAAGTGAGCTTGTTAAAGGTTTGACCTTTATAGTATGACAGTGAGAAATGTTATACTCAATAATCTATTGTAGATTCTGAGAAAACTTGTCTCTAGTAATATTATTTGAACAATTAAGGATCTGTTGGTTAATGTTGATATTAAACTATGTATTTTGGCTAAAGAATGCAAAGCGGCGTTCCTGAATGTTTTCTTCGAATGAGAGATCCGTTGTGGTTTCTTTGTTTGAAGAGTTCATTCTAGAATGGCCATAGAGTTTGTGTTCTGCTAAGATCACAGTTTGATATACTAGCTTATAGAGCCTATTGTAGACTCAGATAAGCTTTCTAGAAATTTGTGTTTTCTAATTTTGATAACAGTCAAATTGTCTGAATTTATCAAAGTTTAGAGAATATATATATGATAGTAGGGTCAGTGGAAGTGTACAAA
Source organism: Zanthoxylum bungeanum (assembly GCA_019454045.1). NCBI lineage: Eukaryota > Viridiplantae > Streptophyta > Magnoliopsida > Sapindales > Rutaceae > Zanthoxylum > Zanthoxylum bungeanum. The sequence continues at coordinate 124,571 of SKCR01031178.1, forward strand.
TTTATTTCTAGTGTTATATATCCTAACGATATTATCATTATTAGTGTAATATTGAAATGTTTGTTATGTAAAAGGTTTAATTAAGTCTTATTTTCTCCGTGAAAACAGTGGGAGTAGTCTCTGTTATATTTGATATAAAGTTTTATATATGATATAAAACAAGAGACTTGTGAGATACTCCCATTAGTCGTGCATTAGATATGATCTAATAAAGGACACAGTAAGACTATCTGTGTGACAGTTAGTATAACTGTTTGACAGTTAGTGTGTCTTTTATATATAATATTCATCTTTCGAAAATGATGGTTCCTTTGTCGAAAGAGAAATTGATTAGAATGTCTAGTCAATCTTATGCATTATATGATGATGGCATAATGAATACTATATTATGTGCGATTAAAGATATCAATTTAATCGTAATTATTACGAATTATTTTGATACCATGTAGACCATAGGATGTGTCTTGAAACATGTTCTTCGTTATCTTGGAGATATTAAGAACGAGTTTCTTATTCATGGAGCTATAGTCTGCAACCATTAAGATCAAATTACTTTTGAGTCTAATTATGACATTAGATGGTCTATGTCAATAAAGTCAGAAAAGATGCAGTGAGAGTGTCACAGTTGATTCTACTGAATTAGTATAATTAGTTGTAACTTATGAAATATTGACTTATGAAGTTGCATAGTGACTTTATAGATTAAAAGTTTTGATATTAGTATTGAGTTTGCGGTTGTTTACATAGTATTTTGGATTTGATCTCTAAATACAATACTACTTAATAGCTATAGCACAATATTGATATCGCATCCGAGTCATATTCATGTAGAACTTGGGTTCTACAAAATATGAATGATGATGGTTAAGGGAAACGATTGGGTTTGTCGGACAAACTCAATTTGTTATAGTAGGTTTACTTGTTTTTGCCTACCTTTTGAGTTCTAGGTGATTCTTGAGGGCCATGAGTATGTGATACATATTTAGATGTGTATATGATACTGTGGATTGGCACTAGAGCAAGTGGGAGAAATTGTTAGGGTTGGTGCTCGGAGTGCCAATCCGAATCGTATTTATGTCTGATTCATGAATATGAATAATTTATTTTTCCTTAATATTACTTATTTAATGGTAGCACCTCTTGTCTTTTATACATATATTCGATCTAATTATATCTAATTATGATTAGATTGAAACTAAATCTGATTTAGTGATATGTGTATATTAGACAAAGACCCTATGATTGACAATGTAGTGTGCAGTTACAATGTAGTGCGCAGTTACAACGTAGTTTGTAATTGACATTGGGAAGCGTCACTATAAGTTGTATATCCTTAAATAAAGTTCCTGGTCGAGATTTACTAACACGGGTCGGTTAGTAAAATCTGTTGAGACCAGTACATGTCATATATCATGACTTGGTCCGATAGTTTATCCCAATGAACCATGAGTCTCGGGAGACTCGTATAGACATGTAGGTGTTTATTTGATTAACATTGAACGACTCACTGAAGATTTCCTAATATATGGTACACCAACGTCAATAGGAATCTTCTCGAGTTGAGCGAGCATAGTGATCCTTCGACTTCAGATACCACAGTGGATATATGAGTTATCCTCCACACTTTGATGATAGTCACGTCACCGATCTATTTAGATCAGACCTCCGCCTGTTCGTTGGGTGTGGACTGATGCTCATGATATCCAGTGCGTATCAAGATAGAATCTGTCAATCCTGTGTACAGGGTATAGGCTTCCTACACGTGTTTGCGATCTAGTAAATTCATGGCCGTGGTATAACTTCGGAAGAAAGTTCCGAGTGTTATTTAGAGATCGTAAATTTGAAAGTCGACTATATTATACCATAAGGATTTGACGTTCTTATCTATATCTCGAGTATAATATGGATAACCTGTGATGGATGGATTATACGTATGCAATGACCTCGACTTGCATAGTTTAGCGAGATTATCTATGGTTGTCATAATTCATGAGTGGGTGAATTATGGACACGAAATTGGATTCCGTGACGGATAAACCTAAATTTAGAGAGTCACACAATATGAAGTGTACTCGTTGAGCACTTGGGCAACGCGTTATGAATAATATAGATTATCCATAATACTTCACCAAATTAAATGAGTTAATTCGAATCGTTTAAACGGTTAAACGAAAATACATGCATTAGGGGATTTTGGTCAATTAATAATTAATATGTATTTGTATTTGATACAAAATTTGATTTGATACATATTAATTAATTGTCAAATGAGACTTTGACACATGCCATTAATATATGTATTTATTATTTAATGTAAATAAAAATACATTTATAACAATAATTATATTAATTAATTATTTAGATATTTAAATTTTAAATATTTAAATAATTAAATGATATCTATATTTCATAAATGCTATGTTATATGGCTAATTATTATTGGTTACATGTGGCAAATCTTTTAAAGTTGAAGAATACAAATTGATTTTGTCAACTTAAAAGCTTTAATAATTTTATTTGATTAAATTAATTAAATTGACCAAATTACCCCTCAAATTTCGTCCCTACCCTAGTATTTAAAGTGAGAAAATTTTATCTTCTCATTTAAGAACCTCCATGGCCAAAAACCTCCTTAAAAAAAAAGCTCTCAAATTTGTTTAGAGAAACCAAGAAAAAAGTTATGAAAATCAAGAAAAAGCTTAAGGAAAGTTGAAGATTAAGAGGTAATCTTTGATATTCTTATGTTTAGAAAATTAGTTTCTTGTTCTTAAGTTACTAGAATAGTTCTAGGGTTCTTTACTTCTTAGAAATTAGGGCTTTTGATTTAGAGGATGGATTTGGAGGCTTATTGCATGTGTGAAGTTGAATTGAATGATATTATTGTAATATTAGTTTAATTTGATCATTTGATGATATGTTGTCATTCTAGAGTGTTATGACCACTCTTGTAATCCTAGAATTATTCTTGGGTACTTCATTTGTGGTGGCTTGGATTGGTGTAAAGATTAATATGATTAAAGTTGAGCAAATTGAATTTAAAGCATGAAAAATGACAATTTTTGTTTCTGGATCAGATTTGAAAAATCTGCACTTATGGTGATAAAAATATGTCATATAAATGTATTGGATGTGTTTTGGGCATTGGAACCATTGCCAGAAATTATTTCGGAGTTGAAATATGCGAAAATGGCGAAAAATGGCGTTACCGGGTGAGTTTTGGGCTTACCGGGTGTCCGCTATCCAAACAGTGAATTGGTCACTGTTTGGGCAGCCCATGAACTTCCCAAGCACTATTGAGGCTAACCTGGGCAGCCCCCGTAAGTGTTGGTTGGTCAGTTCGGACAAAAACGCATTTTATGCCATTTTGCGGAAAAATATTTTTCGTAAAAGTTTCGCGATGTTTCTTAATTATTTATGTCATTAATAAATATATTTGGTGAAATATGAATAAATTATTCATATTAGATATTGAATAATTTATTCGGTAAATTTAAAAAGTTTTAAAATTACAATTTCGCTTGAACCGCGAGCTTCCGCTGCGCCCGCGCCAAAACCGCAACACACATAACAACAAATACATCACAAAGCACATAATCAAACAACACATACATATGACTGGCTTACACGTACAATGCTCGTACTTGACTCATTACATATTTTAGAATAGATATGAGATGAATTTCGTCCGAACGGATCCCTAACCAGCTCGACAACTACACCACTAGATTATCAACCAACTAACATACACACATATCATGTGACACAAACTCATCACACGATCTCACATACACAAGCACATACATGCCAAACATTGCTTATCATCTGAATCATCGTACACATACATATATACATCAAATATATGAATATACCCATTACTTCGAACTCTGATACCACAACACTTTACTATCATCATATCTTTTACCTATCGATCAAATATATATCATTTTAAAAATTCTTATCTGAAATATTGATACAATATCTTACCAAATATACATTTCCATTCACATATGTATCCTATCATTCACGTACTTCCATCACTCATAAAAGGCTTATACCAAGTCAACCTCTATATAGTTAAATTGTATACACTAGTCAATAACAAACTTATCCCAATGACGCACATCTACATGTGCTAATACAAATTCAGAAATCATGACTTGTTTTTTTTACCGATCTTATATACTCAAATTTTCAATAACTTATCGTCATATACATATTCAAATACGTGTACCAATACTGATTGATAAACTTTTTCATTTATATATATAGACATACTTTTACATTATCATATATAACTCATAACCATCATTACAATCAAAAACACATCAATACACGTAAAACCTACTTTTACAAGAAACATGCATATTTTATCGAATCGATCCAACTCGTCTCGTTTTCACTCGAATTTTACCAAATGCACATATTCAATTTACTCATACTCAACAATTCAATTTGATATCACTACGCTACTCTACAAAGCTACTGGAAACATCCGAACATTTAACGATAAACTTTAAATCCGAAAATTTTTACCGGGAGGACTTACCGAGACATGGAGGGCATATACGGACTCCAAACTATCCCATGAACGCGCTGGAATCAACATAATTTCTATTAGAGTTACTGTTCATTCATGAATTACTATTCACCACCGTTTTATTCCTCATTTTGCATGCAACCGGGCACGAAATGGGAAATCCATCACCGCTAACTTGTAGTACTCTATGAGAGCTTCGATTTGGCGGGTGGCTCAGGCTGTGAAACGAAGTGATGAGGCAAGATCGAAAAACCCAAACTTGTGTATATCTCATCTCGTTCTTGCCATTGCCACCGCATGCTGTTCTAGGCTCGTGGCCTAGTTGGGAGTACGGAGTAGCCCACGGGGGACTAAACCGGAGAATAATGGAGTCGCCACCCGGTATGAACCGGGAAAATGATTTAAGGCCTCACTCACCCCTCGCAAGGGAAGACCTCAAACCGTTGGGTTCAGAATGGTCCCTCACTTATGCCACTTGTAATAAAATGATTTGTGCAATAATTTAATCGAGTCTAGCAATATATATTCCTAAGGGTATTCCATTTCTAAGTTCGCACGCATAAATCAAAAGTTCATCTAAGTTCACATGTAACGCATTTTCATATTTGCATACAACCTATTTGCATATAATCTATGTCCAAATTTGCATGCAACCTATTTACATATAATCTATGTCCGAATTTGCATGCATAAAGATAAATTGAAATACGGCAAGCATACAATGTCATAAGCACATTACATTTGATCATAGGCATGCCAGTAGATAATAATTGTACAATCACGCATGAAAGTAAATCGGAATAACGGCAAACATATAATTTCATGAACATGTTGAATGGATGAATGCAGAAGCATAAGTAGATAACTACCATGTAAACATGCATCATGGAAACGAACATGTGATCTTGTGAACACAATAAATGACTAACTGCGAGAACATAAACAATCAGAAAGGTAAATGACAAAATGAGTAACCATGCATGCGATGTGATGGAAGAGGGCCTGTTTACCATGGGCGTTCGTGCGGCGTTCGTAGCCGCGTTCGAACGGTAAACAGAAGGTTTGCGTTCGAGTAGCGTTCGTAAACGCATTCGAACGAATTGAGTCAGAAAACATGCGTTCGTGCGGAATTCTGAAACGCGTTCGAACGGGGTTACAACAGTGACCTCCAAAATGCAGTAAACAACATGACATATACGTGAATGGATGAATAGATGACACCTAATAAATAATAACGGGCTAAAAGGCGCGGCAAAGCATCATGGTAAAAGATTTTAACCCCTCGACATAGATGACCATTAATCCAACTTACTAAGCCCATGCACTAATAACATAATGCATATAAAAAAATAAAAACAACAATTTCGGACTTTGTATACCCGATTGAACACATCTTACATTCAACCAAATATACATCATCCGGCGTGACGAAACATCGTGGTAAAGGATTTTAACCCCTCGAAATGGAGGATCTTTAATCCAACTTACTAAGCCCATGCGCTAATAAGATAATACATATAAAAATAAAGACGACAATATCGGACTTCGTATACCCGATTGAACACATCTTACATTCAACCAAATCTACATCATCCGACGCGGCAAAGCATCGTGGTAAATGATTTTAACCCCTCGAAATGGAGGACCTTTAATCCAACTTACTAAGCCCATGCGCTTCATCTCATCATTACACAAACAAATAACATGCAGAAACTAAATAGCAGATAGTAAATGAATCAAGATAACATAAAACAAAATATGTGTCGTTTACTCAAGTGGTACGTGGAGTTGTATCCCAAGTACAGACCGCACTACCGTCCATTCGGATTCGGCTACGGAATTTATGCATGGGTTTCCATCCTATATACCACAAGAGGCGACACATTTTCCATTTTATTCAAAGGCCACAACACATATCATTCCACAATATTCATGCAAATGAAATTCAGTAAACAATTAAGACATAGATAAAAATAAATGAGAAAGGTGTCATCAGGTCTAACATTTTATGTCGACTTTCGGACTCGCGTTACACGGTGAACGGAAAGGCTAAAGCTCCGCAACTTTTCTGGTTCACTGGTTCATGTCTTTTCTCACTGTTTTGCTGTTTGGGCTACTGTTTTGACTCCATTTTGCTGCTGTTTTTTGGTCACTATTTTTGTGTATCAGGGGCTGTTTTTTGTGATTTTTTAAAGGGGTTAGGGGCTGCTGTTTTGCGGTTTCTTTTAGGGGTTTTAGAGTGCAGTTTTGGGCAGTTTCTGGGACTGTTTTGGGTGTTTTTTGTTACTGTTTTGGTCGGTTATTGAGGGACTGTTTCAGGCTATTTGTGAGGTATTTCAGGGTCTGTTTTGGCGTGCAGTGGGGGCTAGTGAATGGAGGCTTATGCGCTGATGATGAACTAGATGTTTGGTGCTTGAATGTGGTAGTGTGTGGGGAGATGGCTCACAGCAATAGATGGGTTCTTTTGCTTCTTGTTGGGCGGCAATGCAATGGTATTTCTTGTGTGAATTATGTGTGAATGAGCTCGGAGGGGGAAGTGGTGGATTTTGGTTTCTTTTATAGACAAAGGCTATGGCTTCTCCTTGTTTGAAAAGGAAGGAATCAATTAGTGTCTTACAAGGAAAGTCTAATATTTGATTTGGGGACATGTCTTGGCTAGATTAGGAATATGATATATTTAATTTTTTTTTGTTTAGGCATGAGATTATTTTAATTTGGTATATGATTTTTAGATTTTATTTAATTCCCAAGTGTTAAATATGCATTTTATTAATTTGGATGTGTTTTATGGGCTTTGGTGGGCTAATTGGGCTTGGGTGTGAGGCTAGCAGCAAAACCAGAAATACCGACATCGTTCGAACTCCGATTCGAACGCTACACGAACCCCCGCAATCTGCTTGACGTTCGAACGTGGTCGCGAACGCAGCACGAACGAAAATAGTGAACTTGTGAAATGAATCTGATGACATATTTATTCTGAATTTCCCCTTTCGACGTCCGTTTCCCGCGACTTCCGCGACTTAAAAGGTAATGCCTCCAAATGAGACTCATCATAGGGACTTACATACAAAAATGCAGTGCCTACAGTCGCCTCCACTTTGATGGGACTTGTGCAGTGTGACAATGACAATCCTATCAAAGTACGTGCAATGCATTTACTTACCTGGCTCGCCAGCTGCCGCTTGACTTGTCGTGTGTTGAGTTAAGTTGATTTTGTTGTGAGGTGGTCCATTCCCGAACCGTTACTGTGATGTGGTACATTCTCGAACCTTGCTCTATTCTTGGATTACCATTCTCAGCTTGTTCATTCTCGAACCTGCTCCATTCTCAGATTACCATTCTCAGCTTGTTCATTCTCGAACCTTTCTCCATTCTCGGATTGCCATTCTCAATTTGTTCATTCTCGAACCCTGCTCCATTCTAGGATTGCCATTCTCGGCTTGTTCATTCTCGAACCTGCTCCATTCTCGGATTACCATTCTCGGCTTGTTCATTCTCGAACATTGCTCCATTCTTGGATTGCCATTCTTGGCTTGTCCATTCTCGAACCTGCTCTATTCTCGGATTACCATTCTCGGCTTGTTCATTCTCAAACCTTGCTCTATTCTCGGATTGCCATTCTCAGTTTGTTCATTCTCGAACTCTAATCCATTCTCGGATTGCCATTCTCGGCTTGTTCATTCTCGAACCTGCTCCATTCTCGGATTACCATTCTCGGCTTGTTCATTCTCGAACGTTGCTCCATTCTCGGATTGCCATTCTCGGCTTGTCCATTCTCGAACCTTGCTCCATTCTCGGATTACCATTCTCGGCTTGTTCATTCCCGAACTGTGCTCCATTCTCGGAGTGCCATTCCCGACTTGTTCATTCTCGAACTCTGCTCCATTCTCGGATTACCATTCTCGGCTTGTTCATTCTCGAACCTGCTCCATTCTCGGATTACCATTCTCAGCTTGTTCATTCTCGAACGTTGCTCCATTCTCGGATTTCCATTCTCGGCTTGTCCATTCTCGAACCTTGCTCCATTCTCAGATTACCATTCTCGGCTTGTTCATTCCCGAACTGTGCTCCATTCTCGGAGTGCCATTCCCGGCTTGTTTATTCTCGAACTGTGCTCCATTCTCGGAGTGCCATTCCCGGCTTGTTCATTCTCGAACTGTGCTACATTCTCGGAGTGCCATCCATGGCTTGTTCATTCTTGAACTATGCTCCATTATCGGAGTGTCATTCCCAGCAAGACTGATAATGATGTGGGCCTCGCCCCCGGAGTGATGCTGATGTGGGCCTCGCCCCCAGAATGATGTAGGCATCGCCCCAAACTGATACTGATATGGGCCTCGCCCCTAGGACTCATCCCCAAGACTGAAACTGATATGGGCCTCAACCCTGGGACTCATCCCCGAAACTACTACTCATATGTTGCTGATTCTGGTTGGCTTGTCTTTGCCGCTTTCTCTTTTTCTTCTTTGAAACCTGTGAATACAAAACAAAACAAACACAAAAAAAGAATGCAAAATATGTTACGTGTATTCATGCATGTATGAGTGAATTTTCTATCCCGTTGGGTTAGGTCTTCTGCCAATTCCTCTGGTGACCATTCTTCTCTTCCTCAGACAAAGTACAGCTTTAATCTGTCAACATTGATCGGCTTGGTGAACTCGTTCCCTTCCAAATCTGACAGCCTCACTGCCCCTATTCCCCACTTTCTGAATGGCTATCTTATCTTTTCAGCTTGCTTCTTTCGAAGATTCCCCGTGTTCTAAATATCGCTGAGTATCATAGTACCAAGGTTTAATGCTTTTGTCAAATGTACTCATGTTGCAGGAAGAGGCTTAGGCAAGTAAACGAAATGAACGTCTTTATTATCGTTAAGAAAAAAAGTTCGAACAAGTAAACAAAATCAATGTCTTTATTTAAAAATGCTGGATCAAATAGACTAGGAGGAACAACTCCATCATCCGCAGCACTGCCTTCTTCCTTGGCCTATAGTTCTTTACTGTCATCCATGTAAGAAGCTTGGTGGTTGAGGGTTTGGAGGACAAAAGTTTCGGGCAATCCAGAGTTGATCATGTAGGTGGGTGGTGGAATGGAGTGGTAGTTTGGTAGAGGGTTTCTGTGTGTGTTGGGTTGTTCTTTTCCTGGGTCGGGTTTTTATGGGAATCTATGAGATCTTGAATTTCATGCCTGAGGCGGGTGCAGTTGTCGGTGTCATGGCCATGTAGTTGGTGGAAGTGACAATAAAGGTTCACATTTATGTGTGGCGGTGAGGGGTGTGGAAGTGGTTTGCCTTCTAAGGGTTTCAATAGTCCTTGTCCCTGTAACTTTTCAAATACCTTCGACAAAGGTCTACCAAGGTTGGAGAATTGCCTGTTTTTTATGGCAGCGACTTCGACAGCAGCGGGCTTGGTCTCAGAATGCCCCCCAAAAGTCCTCATATTCTGGCCATAGAACTTTCTGTTCTCAGCTTCTTCTTCTTCAATATCCATGACAGTCTCCATCAACTGTCGAAAGTCGCCAATCATGGAGGTCATCCTCCTTAGCTTGCTGTAAATCGAGGGCTTGGTGCCTTTGATGATCATTTTAATCTGGTCATTCTCAGAGGGCCGAGTCTGCATTTTCAAAAGCTGGCTTCTCCAGCGGTCTACATACTCATTGAAGCTTTCCTCCGGCTTTTGCTTAGTGTTCTCCAAATCACGGAGTGACAAATCAATTTCCAAGTCTGTAACATATTGCTTCAGAAAAGCGTCAACCAGTTCCCTCAAATCTTCCATAATCTTCTTTTCAAGGCTGTGATACCAAACTACCGGCGCTCCCTCAAGTGACATCCCAAACATTTTTTGCACTTGACGCTTGGATAAACCCACTGAACTCATAACTAAAACATACTGACGGAGATGGACCCTCGGATCCCCATTCCCGTTGAACTTGGCCATATCCGGCATCTTGAACTGAGCAGGCAACTGTTCCTCAAAGGTCATCGCCTCATAGTCTAGTAAGTCTTCGTCCTTACCCTTCATCTTACGGGTAACGGACTCTACATGGTCACGGAGTTTCGCTATTCTCCTAGCGTCATATTCAGCCATATCATCATCAAAAGCGGGGATGTCATCCCCCAACCTATTCGGAGGCTTCTCACGTCTTACATTCTCAGAGTTTCCCCCAGCACGGGGCACAACCATATTTTCCATGGCAGTAGTCAAGGCTTGCAACTGTTCGGTAATTTTGGCGAAACCATTCTCCAGCTGATCTACGCGAGATATCTCATTTTCTGATCCACTCATATATGTTATCGGTCTTTTAGTGAGTCTTCCCTCTTCCCTAACCCAATGGGAATCTAGGATGTCTTTTATAGACATAGAGGGTGTTAACATTGAAGGGGTTATTTAGGGGGTGAATCCGGTAACGCAGCGGAAGCGGTGAAAATCCGTTTTTCAGATTTCAAAACTTTTTCTCGGATTTATTAAATAAACATATTTATTTAATATTCCAATATTCAAATTATGAAATAAAATTTCAAATGAATCAAATTCAAGTGAAATTACCAAATTACCCTTATATGGTATTTTGTCCATTTTAGTCCGAAATTGATCCAATCAATTTTGAATGATTCTAAATCATTTCTAAGATGAACTTATCATGTTCAAAACATCAAAACGCCATAAGCCACAAAAATCCCAAAAATCCCTCACAATGCTGTGAGCCACATTTGGTGGCATTATTGACCATTTGGTCATTTCATGCTTCAAAACTCATCTTAATGAAATCCAATCAACATGAAACTTTGCATGCATCTTATACACACCCAAATGCTCAACATATCTCAAAACCCCCAAATTTGGAATTGGTTATAAACCCTAATTTTACAATTTCCACAAATTGGACAAATTAGGCCATTTACATTAAATCAAATATTTCAATCATCAATCTTTCAACTAATTCAAGTCTCAACACAATGAAACAACTCAAGATCAAATCTAGGTCATTTAAGAGTGGGTCAAAAACTCTAGAATAGCAACATGGTTTCATAAACCTTAAAAGAATACATATAACTACACTAGTTACATTCTTTGTTCATCATACATGCTCAACACTTTCAAACAAATTTCCATCATCAAAAACACAAGTAATAAAGAAAAGAATAACTTAAGAAACTCACAAGATGTAGCCTAGATCCTAAGGAACAAATTCCTTTCTAATAGTAAGTTTAAGAAACTTACAAAATCCAAGCTTTTTCTTTAAGTTTATCTTTTCTCCTTCACTTTCTTTCTTTGTCTTTCTTCAATGGAGTTTTTGTTTTTGGTAAAGTGTATATTAGGTTAAGTGAAATGAAAAATGAAAAACAATTTATATGTGCAACAATTACACCTTGGCCGAAATTAATAGCCAAAATCAAGAAATTGTAATTTCAATTTCATTTCAATTATCATTATATCAACTTGCATAAATATCTTCTAACACCTTTATTAGATATTTATTTAAGTCAAATATGGCAACTAAAGTCATTTACTTAATATATCCTAAAGTAAGATATTTATATTTTAATTAATTTAATCATTTAACAATTAAATAATTAATTAATTAATCAAATACAAATATATTAAATATATGTACAATATTTACATTAAATATTAAAAACATATATTCATTTAGGAAATAAGTCAAATAACTCATTTTGACTATTAATTAATATGTATTTAAATTAATCAAGTATTAAATGTAAATACACAATAATTAAGGATATGACTATCTAGTCTCTTTAGCATGTATCTTGCGTTTAACCATTAAACGACTTTATAAATAATCAATATTATTTATTTATGTTGCTCTAGTGCTCAACGAGTATGTTTCATTATTGAGACTCTCTAGGTTCAGGTATATCCGTCACGAAATCTAATTTCGTGTCCATAATCTATCCACCCGTAGATTATGACGATCACGGATAATCACGCTGAACCATACAGGTCGAGGTCATGGCAAATGTATAATTCCTCTATCACAGGTATCCGGATAAATCCCAGAGATATAGATGTAAACGTCAAATCTCTATCGGGATTATCCAGTCGACAATTCTATTAGCAATCTCAAAAAGAATGTTTAGAACTAGCTTCTAAACTTACCACGGGCCCATGGTTTTATCTGATTGCTAATCATATGGACTACCTATGCTCTGGTACACAGAACTGACGGATCCTATCTTGATACACATAGGACACCCTGAGGATCTATCTACACCCAACGAACAGACGGAGGTCTGATCTAAATAGATCGGTGACGTGACTGCCGTCTAAGTGTAGAAGATGTCTCATGTGCCCACAATGGCATCTCAAGTCTAAGAATCACAAGTGCTACTCAACCCAAGAAGATTCTTATTGACGCTGGTGTACCATCCATTAAGAATCTTCGGTGAGTCGTTCAGTGTTTATCCACTATAAACACCTACACGTCTATACTAGTCTCCAAGACTTATGGTTCATTGAGAAACCATTGGAATCATATATTCCAGTATACGACATGTACCGGTCTCAACGGGTTTACTATACTGACCAAGTAGTGTAAACATTGACCAGGAACTGTCTGAGAATGACAACGTCATGATACGACTCAATGTCCGTTGCGACGCTTTTGCAACTGTACCATGACTAATCATTCTAAGGTCATTACGTCTTTACCATATAAAAGAATAGATTATATTATAGAAACTGCATATATTATTACTGATAATAACGTTTTACATAAGTATTTAACAAAATACAACCGGGAATTGGAGCTCTGAGCACCAACCCCTACAAACATGATATATGTATGCATGAGATGAATGAGATGCATGCGATACAAGGAATATACCAACTCATTAAAATTTTCACACAAATCGGCCCATCATCATTTTAGAAGCTTTTGGGCTAACTGTCATAGGAGTGAACTCGTCCCAGTTTAAATGGCCCAACAAGTTCACATCTCATGGAAAGAAGTCCAACCGTATCCAAATGATAATGTTCCTGAACACAAACATATAATGGCCCATTGGCGTTTTAGAAGCTTTTGGCCCAATCATCATAAGATACGTTCTTGTCCCAGTTTAAATGGCCCAACAAGCCCATACCTCATGACAAAAGGTCCGAATGGATCCAAACGACAATGTTCCCGAACACAAGCATATAATGGCCCATTGGCGTTTTAGAGGCTTTTTGGCCCAATCACCATAAGATATGTTCTTGTCCCAGTTTAAATGGCCCAACAAGCCCATACCTCATGATAAAAGGTCCGAATGGATCCAAACGACCATGTTCCCAAACACAAGCACAAGTAAATAATTCTTATTAGTTCTACTAAGGTTCACATGCGGGTTTACGGGGGTGTGGACAAAGGCTCTCGCTGACGAAGGATTACCCACAACTAGGTCTCCCCACTCAAGGGTCCGAGTGACCAAGTGAGCGCACCTTTTTAATACACTAAGGTACGTGCCAACGAGCTATGGTATGTGATTAACTGACAAATGGATTTCCTGTTGTAGATTCCCCAGAGGGAGGGTGGAACGAGGCTCTCTTAAGTACCCAAGCCTCTTAGGCTCTTATCGCTTGGTGACAGGAATAAACAACGAGTCCTCCAAATTAGTCCATCACAGTAGGCTACGAGTAGATGATTATCTAGGTGCCTTCAGAGCTTTTCCTTATAGAAAGGTAGTGAGTGAAGGAAGACACCAAACCATTACCTAGCCTTAAAAAGTGCCTTTGATTAAACCCCTTTCAACCCATTAAGGCCGAACTCACCCCTCGTAAGGGAAGACCTCAAACTGTTGGGTTCGGAATGGTCCCTTACTTATGCCACTTGTAATAAAATGATTTGTGCAATAATTTAATCGAGTCTAGCAACATATATTCCTAAGGGTATTCCATTTCTAAATTCGCACGCATAAATCAAAAGTTCATCTAAGTTCACATGTAACGCATTTTCATATTTGCATATAACCTATTTGCATATAATCTATGTCCAAATTTGCATGCAACCTATTTGCATATAATCTATGTCCGAATTTGCATGCATAAAGATAAATTGAAATACGGCAAACATACAATATCATAAGCACATTACATTTGATCATAGGCATGCCAGTAGATAATAATTGTACAATCACGCATGAAAGCAAATCGGAATAACGGCAAGCATATAATTTCATGAACATGTTGAATGGATGAATGCGGAAGCATAAGTAGATAACTACCGTGTAAACATGCATCATGGAAACGAACATGTGATCTTGTGAACACAATAAATGACTAACTGCGAGAACATGAACAATCAAAAAGGTAAATGACAAAATGAGTAACCATGCATGCGATATGATGGAAGAGGACCTGTTTACCGTGGGCGTTCGTGCGGCGTTCATAGCCGTGTTCGAACGGTAAATAGAAGGTTCACGTTCGAAAACGCGTTCGAACGAACTGAGACAGAAAACATGCGTTCGTGCGGCGTTTTGAAACACGTTCAAACGGGGTTACAGCAGTGACCTCCAAAATGCAGTAAACAACATGACACATACGTGAACGGATGAATAGATGAAACCTAATAAATAATAACGGGCTAAAAGGCACGACAAAGTATCGTGGTAAATGATTTTAACCCCTCGACATAGAGGACCTTTAATCCAATTTACTAAGCCCATGCGCTAATAACATAATGCATATAAAAAAAAGACAACAATATCGGACTTTGTATACCCGATTGAACACATCTTACATTCAACCGAATATACGTCATCTGGCGAGGTGAAGCATCGTAGTAAAGGATTTTAACCCCTCGAAATGGAGGACCTTTAATCCAACTTACTAAGCCCATGCGCTAATAACATAATGCATATAAAAATAAAGACGACAATATCGGACTTTGTATATCCGATTGAACACATCTTACATTCAACCGAATATACATCATCCGGCGCGGAAAAGCATCGTGGTAAATGATTTTAACCCCTCGAAATGGAGGACCTTTAATCCAACTTACTAAGCCCATGCGCTTCATCTCATCATTACACAAACAAATAACATGCAGAAACTAAATAGAGGATAGTAAATGAATCAAGATAACATAAAACAAAATATGTGCCGTTTACTCAAGTGGTACGTGGAGTTGTATCTCAAGTACAGACCGCACTACCGTCCATTCGGATTCGGCTACAGAATTTATGTTTGGGTTTCCATCCTATATACCACAAGAGGCGACACATTTTCCATTTTATTCAAGGGCCATAACACACATCATTCCACAATATTCATGCAAATGAAATTCAGTAAACAATTAAGACATAGATAAAAATAAATGAGAAAAGTGCCCTCAGGTCTAACCTTTTATGTCGACTTTCGGACTCATGTTACACGGTGATCGGAAGGGCTAAACTCTGCAACTTTTCTGGTTCACTGGTTCACGTCTTTTCTCACTGTTTTGCTGTTTGGACTACTATTTTGACTCTGTTTTACTGCTGTTTTGCTGCTGTTTTTTTGTCATTATTTTTGTGTATCAGGGGCTGTGTTTTACGGATTTTTAAAGAGGTTAGGGGCTGCTGTTATGCGGTTTCTTTTAGGGGTTTTAGAGTGCAGTTTTGGGCAGTTTCTGGGACTGTTTTGGGTGCTTTTTGTTACTGTTTTGGTCGGTTATTGAGGGACTGTTTCAGGCTATTTGTGAGGTAGTTCAGGGTCTATTTTGGCGTGCAGTGGGGGCTAGTGAATGGAGGCTTATGCGCTGATGATGGACTAGATGTTTGGTGCGTGAATGTGGTAGTGTGTGGGGAGATGGCTCACGGCAATGGAGGGGTTCTTTTGCTTCTTGTTGGGCGGCAATGCAAGGGTATTTCTTGTGTGAATTATGTGTGAATGAGCTCGGAGGGGGAAGTGGTGGATTTTGGTTTCTTTTATAGACAAAGGCTAGGGCTTCTCCTTGTTTGAAAAGGAAGGAATCAATTAATGTCTTACATGGAAAGTCTAATATTTGATTGGGGGACATGTCTTGGCTAGATTAGGAATATGATATATTTAATTTGTTTTGTTTAGGCATGAGATTATTTTAATTTGGTATATGATTTTTAGATTTTATTTAATTCCCCATGTGTTAAATATGCATTTTATTAATTTGGATGTGTTTTATGAGCTTTGGTGGGCTAATTGGACTTGGGTGTGAGGCTAGCAGCAAAACCAGAAATACCGACACCGTTCGAACACCGATTCGAATGCTACACGAACGCCCGCAATCTGCTTGACGTTCGAAAGTGGTCGCGAACGCAGCACGAACGAAAACAGTGAACTTGTGAAATGAATCTGATGACATACTTATTCTGAATTTCCCCTTCCGACATCTGTTTCCCGCGACTTCCATGACTTAAAAGGTAGTGCCTCCAAATGAGACTCATCATAGGGACTTACATGCAAAAATGCAGTGCCTACAGCACCCCTCTGGCCGGTTGTGCTATCGGCAGGCGGCCGACGCGACTAGGTCAAACATAACGATAATTTGGGGACAGGGGGTCGGGTGATAGAGTTGTGAAACTTCTGTATATTTTGAAATTACTTGAAACTATGGGGTATTTATAGAAAAGTTTCTGAAAATTACATTCTGACACCCCACGGAATTGTAGTTAGGTCTCTACTATGAGATCTTCACATAAATTCGCATGTTTGAAGCCATTCTGATATAAATTTCGAAAAGTGTTCAACATGAAAGTTGTTTGTCTCGGAAAAATGAGTCTAATAGTTCAAGAATCAGCTCAATCGAAGCTCATTTACTATTTTGATGGCCAAAACAAAAAATATTTACTCATATAACGATATAAATAGAACTCGCGTAACCAGTTCTCGAAACAACGCGTTTTCCAACACGACAAATCTTCACTTAAAACATTCTGACCTATTTCCCAACGTATAAACTCTTATTTTTGAATATTATCCAGTTCTAAATTCTAAACTTCAATTCAGAAATCTTCCATAACCATTCTGAAAAATTCGAGATATTACATTCTCCTTTTCTTATAAAAATTTCATCCTCGAAATTTCTCATTCCTTATGTCCAATCATTCGGAATCGAACACACATATATAACAATCTTATCTGTATTCGGGAATCATCTCACTTTACACATGTTCAAAAGTCATGTATCTCATACATCAATAAAGCCATGTTATTTCAAAACAACTTAAATCAAATCAAACATTTCATATAAAAAACACATCAAACTTATCATTTCAATTTATATTCATTCATAGGAACACGCTCAAACTGTTTCAAACTCATCTATCAACAAAAGCAAAAGTCAAACACGAATTCTATATAGTTAATCACATTCATCATCGGAACGAGAAACACAATCAAATACAGTATCCAAACGGAAACTTAATACGAATTTCATACTATCCATTTCGTCCACAATCTAAAAAAAAATTCATTCATTTCACATCATGTCATTCCATATCATATATGTAAACGATATCAACATCAAAGTTTACATACGTACATATCCAATCACACATATAATATTATATGGCTAACAATTTAGCATACATAACCATCACAATACCCAAGAGATTCGTGACTAACTATAAACTTACATACGTACTCTTGTAACGAACATAATCTTTTATGTCAACAAATACATTCATTGTCACTGCTATAAGTGACATATAATCATACATGCTTTTATGATGTTGATAGTCTGAAATCTGTCAATTCTTGATATCATCAAAATTGAAAACGTAAGACAAACTCTTTCAAAACCATTTTGAAAATGCATTTGAACGAAACATAAGAAGCCCCCAAATCGCAATCACAGATCGGACAATGAACGAAATGATCCTCGGTCGAAAGATGGTAGCGGGTCGGCCCACTACAGTTGGACAGACCCCTATACAAGCGCCACGGCTGAAACATATCATATCAAATTATAAAATCATAAAAATCATATACAAGCTTCGATACATAAATATATCACATCGTATAATATCATTAACAATATCGAAATGTATCAAAATCAAAATGTAATTCTTTTTGAAATCATACTTTTCACCAAAAACCCAAATATGTTAAAATCAAAAATAAATACTGATACAAACTTTTCAAAATACATATCGAGCGTCCACTATTCGAGTCGCGCGCAATGACCAGACAATGTATAAACTATGTCGATAGGGTAGTGGGCCAACCATTTTCTGATGGTCTGGACCCCATAACAAGCGCCTCGGCCAAGCCGGAACGAAACATATACAAGCGCAACAGAGGGTCAAAAACATAAAATCATCAAGCACCGTGACGAAAACATATTTTCGAACGTTTCGACGAAAACAAAGTCTTACAGTTTAAAATATCAAAATCATTCTCGAGCGCCGAGACATAAACATATTATCAAGCACCTCGACGGAAACATATTGATAAATCTAAAAACATGAAAACGTGGATCAAGCGTCGAGGCAGAAATAGATTCATTATCCTTTTATAATCAAAATCAAAATATCTGAAATCTTTCTTTATTTATTTTTTCCTTTCCGTTTTTCTATTCAAAACAATTTTATGCCAAAAATCAAATACCAAGTTTTCAAAACATAATTCAAAATATTAGTTCGCAATTCAGACTATCAATATCATAGCATAACTCGTACCTCAAAACACCTTGAATTCATATCACGGACATATACATATACCTATTTAGACGACATACTTTTTAACTTAGTATACTTATTGACCTGCGTTATCACACGCGTAAAACGCAAGCGCACGTATCGTTCAAGTAGTATAAAAATATCGATCCCATGAGGACTTAATTCCTATTATTGTTATTAATTATTGATACTATTTATTTACAAATATCTAATTAAAGGAGAAGAGAATGATTGTTTGATTGGTTGGTTGAATGTGGATTTGCTAAATAAAATAAACAAAAGAAAATACTAAGGAAAATAAACAAATGACACAAATATCTAGGGTCGTGACTCCACACAATATTATTCTAAAGATGATTTGATTCTCTTATATATGTGTAATAAATTAATCCGCTAACCTGGAACACGAAATTATGTAAAAGCCTCTTCCGATGGTCAGACACAAATACCCAGTATAACCCAATTAATCATATTCCTATGTTAACCAAGTTATCTGATTCATTAAGTTCAAGTTCCAATTATGGCTACCCACGACTGACAGATATATTCCTATCATGTAAGGAAATCTATTAAAGGGTTATTTATCCTCAAGGAAGATCGTGAGCTATTAAGTCTAAGGCTGAAACCTAAAATCCCTTTTCCAAGTTCATTTTAAGTTTACCATATCAATTTTATTGGTGATCAAGCAACAAGAAGCATTAAGCTTAAGACTCGATAAACAAACTAAAGAATTACCCAATATATATAATTAAATCAATTATTAAGCATGTGAATATTGTGTTTTATCACTTCCCTAGAATAAAATGTCGGGGATAGGGGATCCACATTTAATATTTCAAACCTAGGAATCTCACTTATTATAATATATAAATTATTTTCTGTTCTGCTTTCTCAGGGATTAATAATGTTAAACATTTAAAACCAGCCATATAGGCGGTAATCCATTTTAGTCCAACTACACCAGCCATATAGGCGGTAATTATCTGTCACATAAAGACTGGCCATATAGGCGGTATTAAAGCCTTCCATTAATTAATCCGGTTAAATTATAATTTATATATTATAACTAAGTGAGATTGACCTAGTTAATCATATTAAATGTTTCACCCTTACCCCAGCGGAAATTTAACTTCAAAACATAAAATAAAATAAATTACTGAAAGTGAAAGTGCATAATGTAAGAGTACTGAAAGTAAAAGTGTTGAAAAGTAAATGACTTAAAGTAAAATAACTGAAAGTAAAAGTGTTGAAAAGTAAAAGTACTGAAAGTAAAGTAATGAAAGTAGAAGTGCTGAAATGTAAAAGTGTTGAAAAGTAAAATACTGAAAGTAAAAATATTGAAATTAAAAATAAAAATACATAATTTAAATAATAAAAATATTTACAAAATAGATGCAATCCTTTTAAAGCCTAAAAAGACCCAAAGGAAAGCACACCAAATGAAATGAAATCGTTTGCAATTTATAGGCAAAATTTGCCTTTTCGCGTCGCGACGCGTGATTATTGCGCATCGCGATGCGCCACGTGGCGCTCAATGATTGGATGCTTTGATTTATTATCTGCTGATGTGGCGATAAGGAATCTTTTGGCCCAATAGAATGCTGACACGTGGCAGGTAATTAACTCAATAATTGTGTTGACGTGGCAATGTGGATTGTCGGCATCATGTGATGGTGACACGTGACGCAATGTGATTTGTGGATGATGACGTGGACGACACGTGGCACAATGACTCGATCTACTGCTGACGTGGCGGACACGTAGATGACACATGGCTGATGATGATTGTCGGCAACATGTGATGGTGACACATAGCGGGGCGCACGTTAGCAGATTTGATGTGATGTTGACACGTGGCAGGCGCACGTTAGCAACATCTGGCGCACGTTAGCATGATCCGGTGTACGTTAGCAATATCAAACTTCTCAGATTTTGACATGTGTCCCGGTGCATTTTAGCAGGCTCCCGGCGCACGTTAGCGGTCGCGACGCACGAAATTACATTTTTGCCTTTTTCCCGTTTTTCACTATTTTGGCCCCAAATCACCTCCAGAGAGTCCTAAAACTTTATTTATCTACAAAATAACACAAAACACATCAAAATATTCACAAAACTCAAGAAACTATACAAAATATTAGGTCAAATGAGTGGAAAATAATGATATAGTTACCACTCAAAACACCCCAAACCTAACATTTTATTAGTCCTCGAGCAAAACAACAAAATAAAATAACATAAACATCTTTAAAATAAGTTTAAGCTAAGCCACTTTCGTAGGGATCACGGTTACATTTAGCGTATGCAACAAGCCTTTAAACCCCTAGGTGTCCCTAGTGGACGAGTTATAGTCTCGTGAAGGCTTACAACAACGATACCCACAAACGTTTTATAAAAACAAAAAGATAATTAAAACTAATGCATATAAAAATAAAAAGATAAGAGAAAAGAGAATAAACAAGTTACTGACTAAACAGGTGAAACTTCTAATCCAAGTTAATAATTGTTTTCTTTCTTTCTAAATTATCGAATAAGTAAATTCTCCGATTATTTTTGTCATTCTCCATACACACAGCCAACAAAATATTAATCAACTCATTTTTTTCCCACAATAGTCACAAGTGTAGTTGAAAAGAATGTAATATTTTTGTCCTAAAGTTATATCAGAATTCACACCTTTTTTAAGTAATGGAATATTTTTCTGATTTTTTTGATTTATATATAATATCTCTCATCCATGTAGCGAGCTTTAGGTCAGTGACTCCCACACCAGTTGGCTTTAGGGCACAAGGTGTTAAGACACCCCTACGAACTTAATTACTCAGACTTCAGATATATATATATATATATATATTTTGTAACATCTTTGATCCATGTAGCAAGCTTTGGGCCAGTGGCTCCCAAACCAGTTGGTTTTAGGGCACTAGGTATTAAAACACCCCTACGGACTTAATAACTCGGATCTCAGACGTTTTTTTTATCCCATCACATTTTTTAGATGCTTCCTCCAATTAAACTAGAGCACTGAATATTACAAACTCGTCAATTACTACTCATGTCCGTATGTTACCATGTATATTGATAATACCTGTCAACTGAGCATATGAATATCCATTTTAATCAGTTTTATGGAGAATTCACAAATTAAATAATTCAAAATGAAATAAACAAAAATTAACTTGTTTCGAAATAGGTTGAGATACGTCTCAGGAATGGAAATTTCATACTCGGTTATCTCTTACACCAATTTCACCCGATTAATCAAATTAAAAACATAAAAACACAAAATATTTTTTTGATTTTTGTAAAATTTTTCAATTTTTTTTTTCGAAAATTTTGGACTAAAAATAAAAACAACATAAAAATAAGATACTAGTCAACTATTCCCCACCCCAAACCTAAATGAGACATTGTCCCCAATGTCTTCAAAAGTAGAAGATGAGTTTAGAATATAGTACCTGGTTAGCTGAAATTCTATATTAAAATTAAGGGTTAAGATCCAGATTTATCCGACGTTTTTTACCACGATCATTATCAGACCAGTTTATCTTGGAAAGGATAGGGTCAATTTGAGGTTCAAAGGCTGAGATTTGGTCAGTTAAATCTTGGGTAGTTCTGGCAGTGAATATGAGTTTTTTCAAAGGTTTTGACACGAACCCATTTCTCCGGGCATCATCAAGAAATACACAAAGAAAATCATAAAATCTATCAGCGTTAAATAGTCCAATAGATTTCTGGTGTATGTTTAAGTTAGCCCAAGATAGCACTGTAAATATCTCCTCCAACGTGCCCAACCCTCCTGGCAAAGTAATAAAAGCATCAGCACGGTTAATCATTTCCACCAGTTGTTCAGACATACCTAACACGATCAGTTCCTCTCTGTTTGATGATCCTATCAGATTCGCCTCTGCCAAATATTTTGGGATGATTCCCAAGACTTGACTGCCTCTATTCTGTACGGCCTTTGAAACGATCCCCATTAGTCCAAGACTGCCTCCGCCATATACTAAGTGCATATTCTTTTCAGCTATGACTCTACCCAATTCCTGTGCTGCTGCAATGTATTGTGGCTTAGTACCAACACTAGTACCACAAAAGACACAGATATTGTGGCTTCCATTTTTATGTATTTCTTTCTCAGCTCTGGATGCCTTCAAAAGTGCAATGATGAGTTGAATTTATAGTACCTGAAAAGGGTGAGTAATAATAGCACAAGTATCTTCCAAAGGACGATTGTTAGTAAAACAATAAAAGAAATCGTGAAAGGTCTAAAAGTCTGGATCCTGTCGGTGAAAATAAAGATAATTACAAAAGAAAAGCAAATCAAAGCAATTATTAAGGCAACAGAGTTGTGTACGCAATACGCCACTCGCTTGGTATAAATTCATTAGGATGCGTCTCAAGAATTCATTCCTTACTCAGCCATCACTAATGAATTAACTCTCATCTTTGTGATTGCCAAACATCATTCCTCTTATCTTGTTTTTGCCTTAAATGCTCCGTTTGTGCTTTTCCCTGAAAATATCACACAAAATTAAAAATTCTACAACATGTATACACAAAATATAAAAACAGAAATTACAACAAATTGCATAGGTTGCCTCCCTGCTAGCGCTAAATTTTTCGTCTTCAGCCAGACATGACTGAAATCCATCTGTCAATGAGGTTTCAGCGTGGTTTTGGATGTCCGATTAAAGACGATCCCGTGAGCGTTGCTTTTGAAGGGTCTTTTGCAATGATAAGGTGGCAAAAAAATTTTTGTCTCGTTCAGGAACAAGTCTCGTATGGTGCTTGAGTTGGAATGGAAATTCCATTATGTCAAGCGTCTAAGAGATATCTTTGATTTGTACTCCCCAAAACAATGATGTTTCTCCTGAATGCTCAATATCTTTAATTTGCTCCTCCATTTGCTCTGCTTCTTGCTCCACATTTTCTTCACAGATGTATTTTAGGATTTCTTCATTCAGCTCTTCATCTGTCATATGTGAAATGTCTGATCCATAAATGTCAACCTGAGGATGTAAAGATATGTCTGATTTTAGGTCTTCATCCTCTGATATGACTGGCTCAAGTAGCTCTTCTTCATACATCAGTGCAAAGCATGCTCCAAGATCTTCATTTTGAGGATGGAAAGTTTCATCCTCACTTTTTGGTGCAGTTGGTACAAACAACTCTACTTCTTGATCTTCGTTAGAGTCCGACTAATAAAAATCAAATAGAGACTTTGCTGGTTTGGGTTCCTGAACTGATACCTCTAGTTCTTGATACTGCTCAACCTCCTCCACTGTTAAGGTGTCATCGTGAAATGCTTGGTACTCGAAGGCTTTGCCAGTGTCATCTGGAAATGCTCCTTGAGGTATGTAACTCTGATTTTCTGTTAATTGTCTCGCTTGATCTGTCATTCTCTGAATGGATGTTGTTTGCCTCTGAATACTTTCAAATTGATTTTGGAATGTTTCAAGCATTGTCCATCATTTCGTCTTGTTTCTCTATCCAATCTCTGAGCATGTCAATTACCTAATCTTCCTCTGATGGTTCTGGTTCTTGATAAAGATCGTAGGTGGATGGTGGATAAGATGGAGAATATGATGGTTCTGTGAAATATGTTGGTTCTTCGTACCTTGAATGATTCTGATAATTCTGTCATTCTGAAAGGTATATGCATTGATCGCTCGGGTGGTTACCATTGCATATCTCACATCTCCCCATTGCGTTCTGTTGAGCAAATGTAGTATTGTTTGACATCCAGTGATAATTGTTAGGCTGGACAACAGGCCTTAGAAAACCGGACTGTTGTTCCCAGATTTAGGGTGTATCTTCTTCTAGTAAAGCTCGTAATATTTCAATCTCCCAATAATGTTCCATGTAAACCACCTGAAAAAGAAAATAAAGAAATAAAAATTACAGATAAAAATAAAGAAAATTAGATACAAGTAAATTAGATAGTTTCAAAATTAATAACTCAAGAAAAATAAGTCCCCGGCAACGGCGCCAAAAACTTGACTGGCGTAATCACACGCGTAAAACGCAAGCCCACATATCGTTCAAGTAGTATAAAAATATCGATCCCACGAGGACTTAATTCCTACTATTATTATTAATTGTTGATACTATTTATTTACAAGTATGTAATTAAGAGAGAAGATAATGATTGTTTGATTGGTTGGTTGAATGTGGATTTGCTAAATAAAATAAACAAAAGAAAATACTAAGGAAAATAAACAAATGACACAAATATCTAGGGTCGTGACTCCACACAATATTATTCTAAAGATGAATTGATTCTCTTATATATGTGTAATAAATTAATCTGCTAACCTTGAACACTAAATTATGTAAAAGCCTCTTCCGATGGTCAGACACAAATACCCAGTATAACCCAATTAATCATATTCCTATGTTAACCAAATTATCTGATTCATTAAGTTCAAGTTCCAATTATGGCTACCCACGCCTGACAGATATATTCCTATCATGTAAGGAAATCTATTATAGGGTTATCTATCCTCAAGGAAGATCGTGAGCTATTAAATCTAAGACTGAAACCTAAAATCTATTTTCCAAGTTCATTTTAAGTTTATCATATCAATCTTATTGGTAATGAGGCAACAAGAAGCATTAAGGTTTTGACTCAATAAAAAAACTAAAGAATTACTCAATATATATAATTAAATCAATTATTAAGCATGTGAATATTGCGTTTTATCACTTCCCTAGAATAAAATATCGGGGATAGGGGATCCACATTTAATATTTCAAACCTAGGAATCTCACTTATTATAATATATAAATTATTTTATGTTCTGCTTTCTCAGGAATTAATAATGTTAAACATTTAAAACCAGCCATATAGGCGGTAATCCATTTTAGTCCAACTACACCAGCTATATAGGCGGTAATTATCTGTCACATAAAGACCGGCCATATAGGCAGTAAAGTAATTTATATTTAAACCGACCATATAGGCGGTATTAAAGCCTTCCATTAATTAATCCGGTTAAATTATAATTTATATATTATAATTAAGTGAGATTGACCTAGTTAATCATATTAAATATTTCACCCTTACCCCAGCGGAAATTTAACTACAAAACATAAAAGAAAATAAAAATAAAATAAAAATAAATTACTGAAAGTGAAAGTGCATAATGTAAAATTACTGAAAGTAAAAGTGCTGAAAGTAAATGACTTAAAGTAAAAGTACTGAAAGTAAAAGTGCTGAAAAGTAAAAGTACTGAAAGTAAAGTACTGAAAGTAAAAGTGCTGAAAAGTAAAAGTACTGAAAGTAAAGTGCTGAAATGTAAAAGTGTTGAAAGTAAAATACTGAAAGTAAAAATACTGAAAGTAAAAATATTGAAATTAAAAATAAAAATACATAATTTAAATAATAAAAATATTTACAAAATAGATGCAATCCTTTTAAAGCCTATAAAGACCCAAAGGAAAGCACACTAAATGAAATGAAATCGTTTGCAATTTATAGGCAAAATTTTCCTTTTCGCGTCGCAACGCGTGACCATTGCGCGACGCGACACGCCACGTGGCGCTCAATGATTTGATGCTTTGATTTGTTATCTGCTGACGTGGCGATAAGGAATCTGTTGGCCCAATAGAATACTGACACGTGGCAGATTGGATAATTAACTCAATAATTGTGCTGACATGGCGATGTGGATTGGTGGCAGCATGTGATGGTGACACGTGGCACAATGTGATTTGTGGATGATGACGTGGATGACACGAGGCAAAATGACTCGGTCTGCTACTAATGTGGGGGACACGTGGATGACACATGGCTGATGATGATTGTCGGCAACATGTGATGGTGACACGTGGCACGGCGCATGTTAGCAGATTTGCTGTGATATTGACACGTGGCAAGCGCACGTTAGCAAGATAAAACTTCTCAGATTTTGACACGTGTCCCTGCGCATTTTAGCAGGCTCTCAGCGCACGTTAGTGGTCGCGACGCGTGAAATTACATTTTTGCCATTTTCCTGTTTTTCACTGTTTTGGCCCCAAATCACCTCCAGAGAGTTCTGAAACTTTATTTATCTACAAAATAACACAAAACACATCAAAATATTCACAAAACTCAAGAAACTATACAAAATATTAGGTCAAATGGGTGGGAAATAGTGATATAATTACCACTAATCACTTATACACATACATATATTCATAGCATACAAACATGTACCGATAATCTGAATCATCCATATCAATCAAAATCATTGCACACCATACCATACACCAGAAATCAAATCAAGTTACAAACATGAGACCTATATGATCTATACGTAACAGAAAACTTACTTAGACGATCGGATACCCGGTACCTACAGTCACTGATACTTAAACCTTTGCTCTGATCCACCAATAATAACACCCCACCAGAGGCAAGATCCTACTGGCAGGAGACAGGATTAACCCATCTCCATAAGCCTCTAAATTTACAGAAAAATGGACATGATGTATCCTAAAATTGGACAACTTGAATCACAGTCCAACATCAAAATAAAATCTAAAAAAAAAAACATCAAACAAACAAAAGGACGTTAGGTCCACACAAAACACATTAATATCAACACTTAAGGGCACCGTCCCCACAACACTTAAGGGTTCCATGCCCACAACATCAATGCAAATCAAATCTTTAACTTATTAATACAATCCAGCGTACTAAGCACGACAATAACATAATGACAACATAACCTAAACCTCTAGGACTTCCTCTAGGACACTTGTGAGGGTGAGGGTGATTGTCGCTTGGGTGATTCGCATCTCGAGCATGACTTCCAAAGCTGTCGTGGTTGACTAATTTAGAAGCCAACCTGTAAAACTAGCAAACTGGGTTGGTGTGAGTTATAATACTCAGTAAGAAACCATGTTATTATTACAAACAAAACATACAAGTCAATCACATTAGAAGTTTTTCAGAATTATCAAGTTATTATGAGTTTAGAATTTTCAGCTTTCTATTATCCTTTATACTTTACCCATGTCAAATTTTCATATTTACATATTCACAAGTTGTCAATATAATGGCCAGACATTCAAAGCACACAAAGCATGGATACGAAATCACAAGTACGTCATATAACATCGAAACAATTTCAATCACATGAAGAATTAAATCACATATTTATACTTTATCATGAGTAAATATCTTTGAAATATCATCAAATCGGTAAATCAAATAAACCTTCTTCTATTCTATTACAAACTATCTTCAATACCAAAACAAACTTTCTTTAACTTTCTTTAAAAATTCTTATCTGAAATATTGATACAGTATCTTACCAAATATACATTTTCATTCACATATGTATCCTATCAATCACGTACTTCCATCACTCATAAAAGGCTTATACCAAGTCAACCTCCATATAGTTAAATCGCATACACTAGTCATTAACAAACTTATCCCAATGACGCACATCTACATGTGCTAATACAAATTTAGAAATCATGACTTGTTCTCTTTACCGATCTTATATACTCAAATTTTCCATAACTTATCGTCATATACATATTCAAATACGTGTACCAATACTTATCAATAAACTTTTGCATTTATATATATATATATATATAGACATAGTGTTACATGTTCATACATTGAGATGCATCAATAGACATCAACGTCATTAAACATTTCACTTCATATCATAGCAATAACGAAAGTCCATACTTGTGATGGTCGACTAACTCAACTATACACGATCTCGAAGTCTTTTCTCAAATCCATCTTTTAACTATCCTAAATCTTTCAATCATATATATATATATATATATATATATTATATATATATATATTTATTTATTTATTTATTATTTGAAACATGAAATGAACAATTCGAGAACTCATCATATGGGTTACTTACCTTACTTCACAATCACTTCAGGTCTTAGTTAAATATGTCAAAATAAATCACGAAACACCGTCAGAATCGTAACTTTACAAAATTCTTGACTTGACTAAGATAAAATTTCAGATCTTTCCGGGGCAATCAAGTCAAGTTTGATTTTAATGTTTTCAGTTCCATTCATCTTAAAATATCATTACAAACTATTCCAAGCTACTAGTTCACTTAAATTCTCGGTTTACACATTTTTGGAAAATCTTCTGAAAACATTTCCGCAAACGCTACAAAAGGGTTCCGAATCTATTCGGATTTATCCAAACATTATCATATTATCATATATAACTCATAACCATCATTACAATAAAAAAACACATCAATACACGCAAAACCTACTTTTACTGGAAACTTGCATATTCTATCGGATCGATCCAACTCGTCTCGTTTTCACTCGAATTTTACCAAATGCACATATTCAATATACTCATACTCAACAATTCAATTTTATATCACTACGCTACTCTATAAAGCTACTGGAAATATCCGAACATTTAACGATAAACTTGAAATTAGCAAATATGTATCGGGAGTTCTTACCGAGATATGAAGGGCATACACGACTCCAAACGATCCCACGAACGCGCTGGAATCGACAGAATTCCAATCAAAGTTACTGTTCATTCATGGATCACTATTCACCACTGTTTTATTCCTCGTAATGCATACAACCGAGCACGAAATGGGAAATCCTTCACCGCTAACTTGTAGTATTCTATGAAAGCTTTGATTTGGTGGGCGGCATGGGCCATGAAACGAAGTGATGAGGCAAGATCGAAAAACCCAAATTAGCATATATCTTCTCTCGTTCTCACCGTTACTGGCATTATGGGACTGCCACCGGCCACCACGTGACGGAGGGGTGGCCGACACACCCCTCTGGTAGTTCGCGCCACGACAGGCAGCCGGCGTGACTAAGTCAAGCATAACGGTAATTTGGGGACATGGGGTCGTGTGATAGAGTTGTGAAACTTATGAATATTTTGTAATTACTTGAAACTATGAGGTATTTATAGAAAGGTTTCTGAAAATTAAATTCTAACCCCCACGAAATTACAGTTAGGTCTCTGTCATGGGGCTTTCACAGAAATTCACATGTTTGAAGCCTTTCTGATACAAATTTCAGAAAGTGTTCAACATAAAAGTTGTTCGTCTCGGAAAAATGAGTTTGATGGTTTAAGAATCATCTCAAACGGAGCTCATTTACTATTTCTATAGCCAAAAAAAGAAGTGTTTACTCGTATAACAATATAAATAGAAATCGCGTAACCGGTTATCGAAACCACGCATTTTCCAACACGACGAATCTTCACTTAAAATGTTTCGACCTATTTTCCAACACATAAACTCTTATTTTCGAATATTATCCAGTTCCAAATTCTAAACTTCAATTTAGAAATCTTCCAGAACCGTTCGGAAAAATTCGAGATATTACATTTTCTCCTCCTTATAAAAATTTCGTCCTCGAAATTTCTCAATCCTTACTTCCAATCATTCAGAATCGAACACACATAAATAAAATTTTTATCTATATTTGGGAATCCTCTCACTTTACATATTTTCAAAAGTCACGTATCTCATACATCAATAAAGCCATGTTATTTCAAAACAACTTAAATCAAATCAACAATTTCATATAAAAAACACATCAAACTTATTATCTCAATTCATATTCATTCATAAGAACACGCTCAAACCGTTTAAAACTCATCTATCAACAAAAGCAAAAGCCAAACACGAATTCTATATAGTTAATCACATTCATCATCGGAACGAGAAACACAATCAAATACAGTATCCAAGCGGAAACTTAATATGAATTTCATACTATCCATTTCGTCCAAATCTAAAAAGGAATAATTAATTTCACATCATGTCGTTCCATATAATATATGTAAATTATATCAACATCGAAGTTTACATACGTACATATCCAATCACACATACAATATTATATGGATAACAATTTAGTATATATAACCATCACAATACCCAAAAGATTCGTGACTAACTATAAATTTACATACGTACTCTTGTAACGAACATAATCTTTTATGTCAACAAATATATACATTGTCATTGCTACAAGTGACATATAATCATGCATGCTTTTATGATGTTGATAGTTTGAAATTTGTCAATTCTTGATACCATGAAAATGGAAAACGTAAGACAAACTCTTTCAAAACCATTTTGAAAACGCATTTGAAAAACTCTCTTACTTTAAACAAAAATCAATTTCAAAATCCATCATCGTAAATCTGTATTAAGCATCCAACATAACTCAACTGGACGAAGCATAATGAGCGCCCAATGCCCAAATCGCATGCACTGATCGGACAATGAACGAAATGATCCTCTGTCGACAGAGGGTAGGGGGTTAGCCCACTGCAGTTGGATAGACATATATACAAGCACCACGGCGGAAACATATCATATCAAATTATAAAATCGTAAAAATCATATACAAGCTTCGATACAGAAATATATCATATCGTATAATATCATTAACAATATTGAAATGTAACAAAATCAAAATGTAATTCTTTTTTAAATCATACTTTTCCCCAAAACCCAAATATGTTAAAATCAAAAATAAATCTTTATACAAACGTTTCAAAATACATATCGAGCGTCCATTGTTCAAGTCGCGCACACTGACCGGACAATATATGAACTATATCGACAGGGTTGTGGGCCAACCATTTTCCAATAGTCTGGACCCCATAACAAGCGTCTTGGCCAAGCCGGAACGAAACTTATACAAGCGCCAAGGAAGGTCAAAAACAGAAAATCATCAAGCACCGTGACGAAAACATATTTTTGAGTGTTTCGACGGAAACAAAGTTTTACAGTTTAAAACATCAAAATCATTTTCGAGCGCCGAGACGGAAACATATTATCAAGCACCTCGACGGAAAGATATTGATAAAAATCTAAAAATATGAAAATGTGGATCAAGCGTCGAGCCAGAAATATTTTCTTTATCATTTTATAATCAAAATCAAAATATCTGAATTTTTTCTTTATTTCTTATTTCCTTTTCATTTTTCTATTCATAACACTTTTATGCCAAAAATCAAATACCAAGTTTTCAAAACATAATTCAAAACATTAGTTCGCAATTCAGACTATCAACATCATAGCATAACCCGTACCTCAAAACACCTTGAATTCATATCACGTACATATACATATACCTATATAGACGACATACTTCTTAACTTAGTATGCATATACACACATATATATATTCATAGCGTACAAACATGTACCGATAATCTGAATTATCCATATCAATTAAAATCATTGCACATCATACAATATACCATAAATCAAATCAAGTTACAAACATGAGACCTATATGATCTATACGTAATAGAAAACTTACTTAGAGGATTGGATACCCGGTAACTGCAGTCACTGATACCTAAACCTTTGCTCTGATCTCACAACAGTAACACCCCACCAGAGGAAAGATCCTACTAGGAGGAGACATGATTAACCCATCTTCATAAGCCTCCAATTTATAGAAAAACAGACATGATGTATCCTAAAATTGGACAACTTGGATCACAGTCCAGCATCAAAATAGAATCTCAAAAAAATATCAAACAAACAAAATGACCTCGGGTCCACACAAAACACATTAATATCAACATTTAAGGGCATTGTGCCCACAACATCAAACAACACTTAAGGGCTTCATGCCCACAACATCAATGCAAATCAAATCTTTAACTTATTAATACGATCCAGCGTGCTAAGCACGACAATAACATAATAATAACATAACCTAAACCTCTAAGACTGCCTTCAGGACACTTCTAAGGGTGAGGGTGATTGTCGCTTGAGTGATCCGCGTCTCGAGCATGACTCCTAAGCTGTCGTGGTTGACTAATTTGGAAGCCAACTTATAAAACTAGCAAATTGGTTTGGTGTGAGTTATAAAACTCTGTAAGTAACCATGTTATTATTACAAACAGAACATACAAGTCAATTACATTAGAAGTTTTTCAGAATTATCCAGTTATTACGAGTTTAGAATTTTAAGATCCTTTATACTTTACCCATGTCAAATGTTCATATTTACATATTTACATGTTGTCAATATAATGGCCAGATATTCAAATCACACCAAGCATGGATACGAAATCACAAAGTATGTCATATAACATCGAAACCATTTCAATCACATGAAGGATGAAATCACATATTTATACTTTATCATGGGTAAAAATCTTTGAAATATCATCAAATAGGTAAATCAAATAAACTTTCTTCTATTTGGTTACAAACTATCTTCAATACCAAAACAAACTTTCTTTAACTTTCTTTAATCACGATAACCTTACAATAGCTTGACATTCGGGATTCATATGAATTTACATATACCGTAGCACATAATTCTTATATTCATGCAAACACAATTTCAGAATTCTTACACATACATATATACAATTACAAATTAGCAAACACGTTTTACAACATCTGATATTCACATCAGTTTTCAAATCATTCATTCATTTCATATAAGCATACATTATCCATATATGTTACGAGTTCTATCATACACATTTATACACTCAGACATACATACAATCATCGAGCAACCAACCACGAAGCACACATAACAACCAATACATCACAAAGCACATAATCAAACAACACATACATATGACTGACTTACACATACAATGCTCGTACTTGACTCATTACATATTTTAGAATAGGTATGAGATGAATTCCGTCTGAACGGATCCTTAACCAGCTCGACTACTACACCACTAGATTATCAACCAATTAACATACACACATGCACACATATCACGTGACACAAACTCATCACACGATCTTACATACACAAGCACATACATGTCAAACATTGCTTATCATCCGAATCATCTTACGAATACGTATATACATCAAACATATGAATATACCCATTACTTCAAACTTCGATACCATATCATTTTACTGTCATCATATCATTTACCTATCAATCAAATATATACCATTTTAAAAATTCTTATTTGAAATATTGATACAGTATCTTACCAAATATACATTTACATTCACATATGTATCCTATTAATCACGTACTTCCATCACTCATAAAAGGCTTATACCAAGTCAACCTCTATATAGCTAAATCGTATGCATTAGTCAATAACAAACTTATCCTAATGACGCACATCTACATATGCTAATACAAATTTAGAAATCATGACTTGTTCTCTTTACCGATCTTATATACTCAAATTTTCCATAACTATATATATTCAAATACGTGTACCAATACTTATACATAAACTTGTTCATTTATATATATATATATATAGACATACTATTACATGTTCATACTGATATGCATCAATATGCATCAACGTCATTAAATATTTCACTTCATATCATAGCAATAACGAAAGTCCATACATGTGATGGTCGACTAACTCAACTATACATGATCTCGAAGTCCTTTCTCAAATCTATCTTTTAAATATCATAATCCTTTCAATCATATATATATATATATATATAATGAAATGAACAATTCGAGAACTCAACGTATGAGTTACTTACCTGGCTTCGAACTACGATATCATAGCCTTTTACTATCCTCATATCTTTTACCTATCGATCAAACATATACCGTTTTAAAAATTCTTATCTGAAAAATTGATACAATATCTTACCAAATATACATTTCCATTCACATATGTATCCTATCAATCACGTACTTCCATCATTCATAAAAGGCTTATACCAAGTCAACCTTTATATAGTTAAATCATATGCATTACTCAATAACAAACTTATCCCAATGACTGATGAGCGGAAAATATATCAATATTTACCGCCCCTTTTACTTAATATTTTGTTTAGTTTCTCGGGTTTGATGAACATTTTGATATGTTTTATTTTATTTTGCAGATAAAATAATATCGGGACTCAATGAAATCATTTAGGATGAAATGTGGGTCAATTAAGGGCAATTATTGGACTTGATATATTAATTTTGGAGATTGGAAACTTGAAAGGGCGTTTTGACAAAGTGCAGTTTTGGAAATTCCAGTTTTACGCATCTGTCGTATTTTGGTCATAACATTTTACTCAGATATCGGATTAAGCTGATTCAAGTGCCAGATTAAAGAAGACTCAAAGATCTACAACTTTGAAAGAGAAAATATTTTCGAATTCTGATGATGTTATGACCGAAATTGATGAACCATCCAGAAGTGTGTGGTGTGTAATTATTAAAGTCATTATCAATCATTTTCCAAGCAAAATATAAATTAATAAAAAATATCAAATCACCACCAAATAAGATGAGCAATTAGTGGAGCAATTATGGATTTGGTGGAGTAATTAGTGGAGAAATTAATAATGGATTTGGTGGAGAATTTGATGGATGATTTGATGGAGGTAAAATTTTGCCTATAAATACCAAGCCATTTCATTTGCAAAATTCATACTTTCTTCTTTGAAATTCCTTAAGAATAAATAAGAAGATTGTATCTAGTTTGTTTATTTTCAGTTTTCAGTAATTAATTTTCGCTTTCGCACTTTCTTTTATTTACTTTTCAGTTTTTACTTTCCGTAATTTACTTTTACGCACAAGCATTTTCTTTCTTTACTTTTCAGTTTTTATTTTTCAAGCAATGGTGAGGTAATTCCCTCTTGCTAGGGTAAAAGGTAAAGCTTTTATTATTGCTATTTAGATTAATCTCTCTTAATTATAATATATAAACTATTTAAAACCTGACTTAATGAGGATACCGCTATATTGGCCGGTTGGTAATTAATTATAAATTGGTTCTAACCTGACTAAGTATAGATACCGCCTGGTTGGTCGGTTGGTAATTAATTATTAATTTGACTTAATCAGAATACTGTCTTTATGGCTGGTTGGTAATTATCACGCAAAGTTAATATATTATATTAAGGGAGATATCTAAAATATTAGTAATAAAGTTGATCCTCTAACCCCAACATTTTCTTTTATTGTACTTTTACTTTATTTACTTTTAGCAATTTACTTTCAGTAATTTTTTTTTACTTTTTACTTTTTACTTTTTACTTTTTACTTTTTACTTTTTACTTTTCACTTTTTTTACTTTTTAGCAATTTAATTTTCAGTATTTACTTTATGTCTTTTATTTTATTTAAGTTTTTACTAGCTCTAGTTATGTGTTAGTTATCTGGGGTTGTGATGAATTCTAATATCACCGGTTTATAAGGGATTATCTTATAGTTTGGGTAATTTAAAGGTTTACTTATTAAGTCTTAAGCTTAATGCTTCTTGTTGTCTGATCACCAATAAGATTGATGTGGTAAATCTAAAATGAACTAGACATAGGGATTTTAGGTTTTAGCCTTAGACTTAATAGCCCAAGATCTTCCTTGAGGATAGATAACCCTTTAATAGATTTCCTTACAGGATAGACATATACCTGTCGGGCGGGGATATCTATAATTGGAACTTAAACTTAATGAATCCAGATAATTTGGTTGACATAGACATATGATTCAATTGGGTTAAACTGGGTATTTGCGTCTGACCATCGACAGAGGCTTTTGCATAATTTAGTGTTCCAGGTTAGTAAACTGATTTATTACACAAACATAAAATAATCACTTCATCTTTTAAAAGATATTAGAAAGATTCACAACCCTAGATCTTTGAGTCTTTTGTTATTTTCCTTAGTATTTTCTTTTGTTTATTTTATTTATTTTAATTACGGAAAACCACATTCAACTAATCAAACAATCATTATCTTCTCCATTTAATTAGATATTTGTAAATAAATAGATTCAACAATTAATAACAACAGTAGGAATTAAGTCCTCGTGGGATCGATATTTTTATACTACTTGAACGATACGTGCACTTGCGTTATACGTGTGTGTTTACGCCGGTCAATGACACACATCTACACGTGCTAATATAAATTCAGAAATCATGACTTGTTCTCTTTACCGATCTTATATACTCAAATTTTTCATAACTTATCGTCATATACATATTCAAATACGTGTACCAATGCTTATACATATACTTGTTCATTTATATATACATAGACATACTGTTACATGATCATACACTCACATGCATCAATAGACATCAACGTTATTAAACATTTCACTTCATATCATAGCAATAACGAAAGTCCATACTTGTGATGGTCGACTAACTCAACTATACACGATCTCGAAGTCTTTTCTCAAATCCATCTTTTAACTATCCTAAACCTTTAAATATATATATATATATATCAAACATGAAATGAACTATTCGAGAAATCGTCATAAGGGTTACTTACCTGACTTCGCAAGAACTTCAGATCCTCGTTAAATCTGTCAAAATAAATCGTGAAACGCCGTCAGAATCGCAACTTTATAAAATTCTTGACTTTACTAAGATAAAATTCAGGATCTTTTCGGGACAACCGAATCAAGTCTAATTTCAATGTTTTCAGTTCCATTAATCTTAAAATATAATTACAAACTATTCTAAGCCATTAGTTCACTTAAATCATCGGTTTACGATTTTTAGAAAATCATTCGAAAAAAATTTCGCAAACACTACGGAAGGGTCCTGAACCCTTCGAACCTACACGAATTTATCCAAACTTTATCGTATTATCATATATAACTGATAACCATCATTACAATAAAAAAACACATCAATACAAGCAAAACCCACTTTTACCGGAAACTTATATATTCTATTGGACCGATCCAATTTGTTCTGTTTTCACTCAAATTTTACCAAATATACTTATTCAATATACTCATACTCAACAACTCAATTTTATATCATTACGCTACTTTACGAAGCTACTGGAAACATCAAAATATTTAATGATAAACTTTAAATTAGCGAGTTTTTACCGGTAGGTCTTACCAAGATTTCGAGGGCATATACGGACTCCAAACGACCCACGAACGCGATGGAATAGATGGAATTCTGATAGAAGTTACTATTCATTCATGGGTCACTGTCCATCACTGGTTTCTTCCTCGTTTTACGTATAAATAGGCACATAATAGAAAATTCATCATCGCTAACTTGTAGTACTCTTCAACATCTTCGCTAACTTATAGTACTCTTCAACATCTTCGATTTGGCATGTGGCTCGGGCCATGAAATGAAGCGACGATCCGAGATCGGAAAACCCAAACTCGTGCATATCTCCTACCGTTCTTACCGTTGCCAGCGTCCTGGAGGCTGCCATCGGCCACCACGTGACAGAGGGTAGTTGGCGCTCCCCTCGGGCCGGTCACGCCGGCCAGAGATGGTCAGTAGGCTGCTGGCGCGACCAAGTCAAACATAACGGTAATTTGGGGACATAAGATCGGGTGAAGGAGTTGTGAAACTTATGCATATTTTGCAATTACTTAAAACTATGGGGTATTTATAGAAAAAAATTTGAAAAAAAATATTTTGACCCCGTGAAATTACAGTTAGGTCCATGCCATGGGACTTTCACAGAAATTTATATTTTTGAAGCCCTTCTTATGTAAATGTCAAAAAGTGTTAACGGGAAAGTTATTCATCTTGGAAAAACGAGTCTGGTGGTTCAAGAATTAGCTCAATCGGAGCTCGATTGCTATTTTTTAAGCTGAAACAAGAAACCTTTATAACAATATAAATAGAAATCGCATAATCGGTTCTCGAAACCACGTGTTTTCTAACGCGAAGAATCTTCACTTAAAAAGTTTCGACCTATTTTCTAACACATAAACTCTTATTTTCGAATACTATCCAGTTCTAAATTCTAAACTGCAATTCAAAAATCTTTCAGAATCATTCTGTAAAATTTGGATATTATATATTCAGTTTTCTAGTTTGTTGGAGGGAGCACCTAAAAGTAATAGAGTTTGTGTTTTTATTAAAAGGTAAAAAAAAAAAAAAAAAAAAAAAAAAAAAAAAAAAACTAACCAAGATTTTACCTAGTAACTGTACATATTGCCTCAGTAAGCAATGATTGTTTGCGTAAAATGGTCGAACTTGAGTTGGTTAAAAAAAATAATACTAATAATAATAATCAAGCTTTTACTTTGTAACCAGATATCTTACCTCAGCAAGCAGTGATTATTTGCGTAAAACGATTTGACTTGTGTTGTTTAAAAAAAATATGTGTGAATAAGTTCGATTTCATAGCCTCTCTAACTTGAACAATTAAGTCCGTATGGGTGTTTTAACACTTAGTGTCCTAAGGATAACTGGTTTGGGAGTTACTGGCTCAAAGCTCGTTACATGAGTTAAAGAGAAGCTTAAGGAAATCATACACTTTTTCTTTTTGACATCTGAGATCCCATCAATTAAGTCTGTAGGAGTGTCTTAACACCTAGTGCCATAAAACCAACTGGTTTGGGAATCACTGGCCCAAATCTCGTTACAAGGATTGAAGATGTATTATCCACAAAAAAAAATTATTTTTTGTATTTATAAATAAACTCTCATTGCCAAAAAAGTGTGAACTCTAATATAATTTTAGGAAAAAAATATTACTCTCTTTTTAATAAGACATGTGAGTATTGTGGGCACAATGAATTGATTAGTACTTTGTCTTATGTGTGTGTGGAAGAAGGGTAAAAAGTACAAGATAATTTGCTTATTTGATAAATTAGAAAGAAATATAACAATTACTAACTTGGATAAGATTTTTTTTTTTAATTTTCGTTTAAATTATTAGGGACTAGTAATAAGTTGGTTGAATGTGTGATGAACACTAAAAAATGTACATTTATTAAAAGGAAAATTATTTATTTTACACTTGTAGTTTCATTAATCCCCTTAATTTAACACATTTGTGAAATAATAATTAAATTTATATTTTATATATTTTTATTGTGATTTTTATTTCTAATATATGTGAAATAATACATTGGATGCATAACTAGAAAAATAGACGTGACATTTGGATTTTGGAGGCCAGAAACTTAAAAAGGCGTTCTAATAATATACAATTTCATAAATTTCAACATTGCGTAATTTTCATATTTTAGCCATAACTTTTTACTCTGATATCGGATTGAGGCAATTCTAGTTTCAGATGAAAGAAGACTCAAATATCTACAACTTTCTATTTACAAGATTTTCTATTTATGAGATTTTAAAGGCCGAAATTGATGAAAAATCCAAAGTGTGCTAATATAATTCTTAAAGACAAAAACAAAAATAAAAAATAGAAAAAGAAAAAGAAAATTCCAATCCACCCAAAGTGGATCGGCACTTTCTTTCCACCACTTTGCAAAGCTTAGCACCTCATTCAGCAGTCCGGATTCCATAGTTTTCTCTTTGAAAATTTATAGAGTTCCAACTCTTGTGTGTTTTATTTTCAAGCTTTGTGGTAATTTCTTTTCTTTCAGTAATAAAATTATTTGTGTTTTTATTCAAAGTATGAGTAGCTAATTTAATCATGTTGGGGTAAAGGGTGAAACTCTTAATATAAAAATATGAATTAATCTTACTTATATTATAATATATGAATTGTAATATGAAGACTAACATTTAATCCACTTTTATAATTGTGGGTATCTTGATTCGCCATAGACAATCTCATCTTAGTTGGCACAGTTAACACTTTACCCCATATTATATGAGAGAGTAATTTAAATCTGAATTAATTATTGATAAACTGTGTTACCGTCTTTATGGCTGGTTTTATAAATTTGGCATAATTGAGTACCTAACTTGAATTGTTATAGATAAATATTATCACTGTTTTTTTGGCTGGTTTTTTTTTATGTTTTGGCATAACTAATTCCTGAAGTAAATTAACTAGGTAATAATGACAATTTATATATTATACAAGTGTAGATCCCCTAGCCCCAGCATTCTATTTCTGTAAGATATAATCGTATGATTCGACTGATCTTACTCACCGATCTGTATCAGCAAATCTTGATGAGGAATTTTATTTGAGAATATACTTCTAGTAGTGATACTTCACAATGTCAATTACAAATCTTGTTATAATTGTGCACTATATATATATTATCGGGTCTTTGTATTATATATATATCACTAAAACCCCTTTTAGTTTCAACCTAATCCAAATTCAATGAATATGTATATGAAAGACAAGAGGTGTTACCATAAATTAGTAATATTACGGAAAAAAATAATTTTTCATATTCATGAATCGGTTATAAATACGATCTGCATTGGTGCTCAGAGCACCGACCCTAATAGTGTCACCACTATAAAGTCACTCTAAAATAATTATAAGTCACCAAGGAGTGGCTCAAGAAACTCTAGAATGACAATTTAGTATCCTACACCCTAATTAGGCATAATTACACTAATTAGCATAATTAGTTTTACATATGCAAATCAAGGCCAAATAATTTTATTTCTATCATTCCATACACATCAAACAAGTATGGATTAAAGCTACATCAAATGTATCTAAATAGGAACTAGCTGTAAATTTTTTACAACACACAAGTTCATAAAAATTATCTTAATTTTCTTGTAAGCTTTTGTTTATGCTCATAAGCAATCCATCTATTCTTCTGATTTGATGCTTGATTTAACCAAATTAAAATCCATAATTTTCCCACTTTTGAACCATTTTCAAGATTATGAGTCTCCCGAGGATCATGATTCATTGGGATAAACCATCAGATCAAATCCCGATATACGACATGTACTGGTCTTAATGGATTTTATTAATCGACATGTATCAGTAAATCTCGATTATAAGACTCCCAATGTTAATTACAAGACTCGTTGTAACTGTATACTAGTATATATATTCTCAGATTTTTGTCTAATATATACATCAATAAATCTCAGTTAGTTTCAATATAATCTAAATTAATTTGAATATGTATATAAAAGAAAAGATATGCAATCATTAAATATGTAATATTATGGGAAAAAATGATTGTTCGTATTCATGATTATTGTTAGTGTCTCTAAGACATGCCCAAGATCCTAAACATGTTTCGTGTGTGAATTATCAAGTAAAGTTGCGAAAAAAACTTACATTGATCGGTTGAGAAATTTCTAAAATTTCCTTGGATGATGAAGCTTCAAGCTTGATTTGAGTTATTTGAACTCTTGGGTGAGTTTCCCTAACACCTCATTCAACTCTCAAAGTGCTAGCTTGATCAAATTTTTGATTCAAAAATTTTCCTCCAAGGTAGAGAGGCTCAAGACATTGAAAGAGAGAAGAAGAGAAAATGTGTTGTGTTTTCTTTCCAAAAGTTGGTGGTTGTTTTCCAAAAACTAGGTTGGTGTAATGAAAAAGAATTCATTAAATGCAAGCCAACTACTCACATCAAGCTTAAGACATTCGATGTAAGTTATGGGTCCCACCACAATTAAATTCCAAATTTAAGTTGGCTTCTCCAATACATAACTTGACTTGGGCCCGGTTCGTTTAATTTCGAATTAACGAATTTGGCGTCGCGATATAATTAAATCTAATTTAATTAAATAATTATGCCTAGCAAAATTATTACGATAGTCGCTTACGAATTAATTCTAAATTAATTCATTTGTCCGAATTAAAATCTGATTTTAATTTCGTATTGAAATCCAATTTCAATTGATATATCTGATATATTTATTCTATCGATTAATTCTAAATTAATCGTGTTCTCTCTTCTATACGAATTTAATCCAAGATAAATTCTTGCCGCTATTAATCCCAAATTAATTTTCTCTCTCAAAATTAATCCCAGATTAATTCTATTCGAGTCAAATGTCATTGGTGAATCTTTGGGATGCGACCCAAGAGATTCCCGGATATGTTGGCAGTAAATACGGTCATCGGACCATCCTAACACGTGCTTACCCCGTACCACGTTCTCACTGATTTACAAGACTTGGTTGGCTTCTTGCAAAACATTGTGCCTACCCAATTCTCCATAAATATCCATTGAGGAATATTATGTGTATCAGGCGTAGTAATACAATGTAATGTGTAATACGATCCAGTATTGGATGTCACATGCTAGGCCTAGGGCTGGCGCTGTGTCTGCCCCGTACGAAGTATATATCGGATCCCACATAACTAGTCTTTGTAATCGGATAATCATGACCCAGTCATATTATCCCGATAGTTGCAGCATTTAAGAGTACTAGTACCGTATCCTGTGTGACCATCATCTCCATATGACTGAAGTGATACTCTCATCTTGACATCACACCCAATACACTACGATTCTCAGTAAACCCAACAGAGGCGTACACAGAACCTGTTAAAGCTCCAGACGACCAATACCAAAGTAAACTGATTGTCGCAAGTAATAGCGATGCAAGTCTCAAGTTAAAGATCACATACACCTACCCTGATTCAGATTCCCATAGACACATAGTCATAATACTAATGGGACTCCGAGTGGGTCTATCCAGAGCGAAGCTATTCCCGGTCCAACGGCTAACAGAACCTCTTATCACACTTGCATAAGTATCCAATACCTAAATATATGAGAACTATGTCCTTAAGCTTCCATAACGCACACAAGTGTAATACTAGTTTATTCGGCATTATCGATGTCCAGTCTCGATAATAATACGACTATGGATATTTAATGATTAAACCGTTTATGGATTAATACTGTCTCATATCTTATTAATCTGATTTAACCATATTGACTTTTATCATTATATATATCCAAGTAATCCAATTACATAATGATAAAATATCAATTTCATTTTGTCACATAGTTAATTTGTACAAAAACACAATGTTCTTTACAAATAGTGATGTTATGGGTCATAATTGTCCAACAATCTCCCAAGTATCTAACACCTGAACTATGTACATGTCGCTCAAAATTTTACTGAGATATAACTTTCGTCAGCGGATCTGTAATGTTATCATCTGAAGCGATCTTCTCGATCTTCACATCGCCGTGATGTATGATCTCACGAATAAGATGGAAATTTCGAAGTACATGCTTGGATCGTTGATGAGACTGTGGTCCTTAGCCTGTGCTATAGCCTCATTATTGTCACAATACAAAGTTACGGGCTCAGCTGCTAACAGAACTACTCCTAATCCAATTAAGAATTTACGGATCCAAACTGCTTCTTTTGCTGCCTCAGCTGTA
This sequence comes from Zanthoxylum bungeanum, assembly GCA_019454045.1. Lineage (NCBI taxonomy): Eukaryota > Viridiplantae > Streptophyta > Magnoliopsida > Sapindales > Rutaceae > Zanthoxylum > Zanthoxylum bungeanum. Next base: position 168,738 of record SKCR01031178.1, read on the forward strand.
GCAATATATTCCGCTTCTGTTGTTGAATCAGCAACAGTCTCCTGCTTGGAAGATTTTCAGCTCACAGCTCTGTTGTTCAAACAAAATATGTACCCCGATTGTGACTTATAGTCATCTTTATCGATTTGGAAACTTGCATCGGCATACCCAGTCACCTCAAGTTCTCATTCCCCATAGACTAAGAAAGCATCATTAGTTCGTCTAAGATACTTAGGGATGTTCTTTACAGCAATCCAGTGACCATCACTTGGATCCGCCTGATAGCGACTGCACATGCTCAAAGCATATGAGACATCAGGTTGCGTACATATCATGTCATACATGATCTATCCGACTGCTGAAGCATACAAGATCTGAATCATTGCATCCCTCTCATCTTGAGTTTTAGGACACATATCCTTAGATAGAGTGACACTATATGACAGTGGAAGAAGCCCCCTCTTGGACTGATCCATGTTGAATCTCTTCAACACTTTGTCAATGTACGAGTTCTGGGAGAGTCCAAGCAGCTTTCTAGATCTATCCCGGTAGATCCTTATTCCTAGAATAAAGGCTGCTTCTCCTAGGTCTTTCATGAAGAATTTTAATGAAAGCCAAGCTTTCACCGATTGTAGCATGAGAATGTCATTGCCTAAAAGTAATACATCATCAACATATAGGACAATGAATGTCAATGCGCTCCCACTAATCTTCTTATATACACAAGAATCATCTTCGTTTTGAATGAAACCATATTTTTTTATGATCTCATTAAAACTCTGGTTCCAAGAACACGATGCTTCCTTTAATCCAAAAATAGATCGGTTTAACTTGCAAACCTTGTTTGCATGTTTTGACACGACAAAACCATCAGGCTGTTGCATATAACATCCTCCAAAAGGTTTCCATTTAGGAAAGCAATTTTGATGCCCATCTGCCATATTTCATAATCGAAATATGCAGCATTAGCAAGCATTATCTGAATGGATTTCATCATGGCAACAGGTGAAAAAGTTTCATCGTAATCGACATCATGTCGTTGACGATACCCTTTCGCTACAAGCCTACCTTTGTACGTTGTATGTTGCCTTCCATGTTTGTCTTCCTCTTGAAGACCCATTTACAACCAATAGGCTTAATGTCTTCTGGTGCATCAACCAGTGTCCAAACTTGGTTGGTATACATGGAATCCATTTTGAACTTCATGGCTTCCTGCCATAAAGCGGAGTCAATACCTTATATCGCTTCCTCATACGTAGATGGTTCATATTCCTCAATAAGATTAATGTCTACATGAGGTGAGATTAGAAACCCATACCTCTCATGTTTTTTTCTAATTCTCTCCGACCTACGTGGTTCTTGTGTATTAGAAGATTGTGGAACAGTCTCATCCCTGATGAACTGTTCGTGTTCCGTAAGGGGTTTGGTGCCAGGAATAGTATCACTCTGATTTTCATTGAGTTCTATTTTCCTTCCACTTACCACCGCATTCATGAATTCCTTTTCTAGGAAAACCGCATGGAGAGCAACAAATGTTTTGTTCTCTTGTGGGTTGTAGAAGTAATATCATTTGGTTTCCCTAGGATAACCTACAAATAGGCACTTATCCGATTTGGGTTCTAGTTTGGTACCATCCAAACGTTTAACATATGCCCAGCATCCCTAAATCTTCAGGAATGAGAAACCCAATTTCTTTCGTGTCCATATTTCATATGGAGTCTGTCCAACAGATTTTGACGGAACCTTATTCAAAATAAGTATTGCACTATTTAATGCGTATCCCAGAAGGAAATTGGTAGCTCAGTGTGACTCATCATTGACATTACCATGTCCAACAAAGTTCGGTTTCTCCGTTCGGACACACGATTCAGTTGATGTGTTCCGGGAGGAGTCCACTGTGAAAGAATACCATATTCTCTCAAGTAATCTTGAAAGTCATTACTTAAGTATTCTCCACCACGGTCCGACCGCAATGTTTTAATACTTTTGCCGGTATGTTTTTCTACTTCATGTCGAAACTCGTTGAATTTCTCAAAAGTTTCCCACTTGTGTTTCATAAGATACACATAACCATAACGCGATGCATCATCCGTAAAGGTTATGAAGTATTCGTATCCACCTCTAGCCTGGCTAGACATGGGCCCGCATACGTCACTATGAACGAGGGCTAACAGCTCGGTGGCACAAACACCTTTACCACTAAAAGGTGTTTTAGGCATTTTGCCTTACAAACAAGATTCCAAAACATATATAAATCAGGACCAGATCCGTCCAAGTATCCATTCTTCGAAAGAGTGGATATACGAGTCTTGTTAATGTGTCCCAGACGACAATGCCACATCTAAGTCTCATTTGTTTTACTCAATTTGAGCTTTTTGTTTGTCATGTTATATGTTTGAGATTCATTTATATTCAAAATATAAAGACCATTATTAACATTTGTTGTACATATCAAAATATCATATTTATATACAAAACACCCAGTGTTCCGGAATACAAAGGTATACCCGCATCGGGTCAAACTAGATACAGAGATGATGTTCTTAGTCAAACTAGGTATAAAATAACAGTCACCTAATGTAATTACATGCCCCGAGGGCAGATTCAAAACATAGGTGCCAACGGCCAAAACAGCGACTCTCGTCCCGTTTCCAACTCGTAGGTCGATCTCACCTGAAGCCAGTCTCCTGCTAATCTGCAGATCCTGTATATCAATACATAATTACATATGTGAGTACCACATCTAGAATCAAAAATCTAATTTTTAAAACCAGTAGTGGACATGTTTATTTCAATAACAAACATACCTGAAGCCAGAGCCTTGCCCTCATTCGCTTCCTTCAAGTCTTCCTTGTACATACGGCAGTCACACTTCCAGTGACTCGTTTGCCATAGTGTAGGCATACGTCTTGGGATATGTCATTTGTCTTCCTAGAAGACTGTGATGATTTAGCCTTGCCCTTTTTCTTTTTCTTCTTCACACCCCTAGAAGCCTTCGGCCAAGCCTTGGCCTTCTGGGATGTCGAAGTAAGATGCGTCTCGCGCTTATTGCCCTTCAGAAGCTCTGGCTCTGCTTCTTTCAGCATAGCTATCAACTCTCCAAGAGTCTTCTCTTGGTTCATCATACTATAGTTCATGTGAACTCGTCCTAGCAATCGGGCAGAGATTGTAAGATCAAATCTATAGAAGTATCGGCCTCGAAGGTAATGCCCAGCTGACCTTGCTGTTTGATGTCAGCAATCATCTGCGACAGGTAGTGTTTGACAGATGTACCCTCTGACATACGCGAGCGAAAGAGCTTTTTTTGCAATTTATACTTCTGAGATCTAAAATTAGATCTGTGAAGATCCTTCAATTTTAACATCATGTTATAAGGATCTGATCATTTGTTCTAATAACGAAATTGATGAGTCATTGCAGCAAGCATGACGGACTGAGCAGTAAAGTTATCATCTCGATGAGTCTTCCAAAGCTCATGATCTACTGCCCGCTCATGTTCGGGCTCATGCCCGAGATGTCTCTCTATAACATAGAGTAACTTCTCAACTCCCAGGACTATCCTGAGATTCATTTCCCAGTCTGGAAAATTGGAGTCGTTAAAGACATTCTCGCCCATGATTATGTCTCTAACGCTAATCTTTCCAGCCATCTTGATTGCTATAGTCCAACTATCCAATCAACGATTTCGGGTACACTCAAAATACAATGGTTACTATAGTCCAATTATATAACCAACTACAAATGTAGTAGAGTTGAGTACAGACTAACTGTTCAAATAAAGCAATAAAATAATATTAGTCCAACTAATATAAACAATAATGAGAAATTATAATAAAAGAGCGCGCATTAGCGAGTATTAAACGAAATTACAAATTTAATACTTGCCTCCCATTATTTTTCGGCGAGCCTATAACCCTCTGTTGAGTACTCGGGAAACCTAGTTTCCTAATGGGTTAGGATCCCGTTAAATAACACACAACCTTGACTTTGGCCAATAAGCTGTATAAAACTTAACTAGGTAGATCTCTAAGATCAATTGGATCACATATAATTCCTAGATCCGGTAGGTGGACCTCCAAGTCCAAAACATATATCCAATATATATTTCCTAACCTATTTCCTCTGAATCAACTAAGCATTGGCTTTCGTTCAACAAGCTTAATGATTCCAGTTAAGCGTGACCCATTGACAGTGGGAAAGCTTCGTAATCCACGTCGATATACATAAGTGACCTTGACTTTGGCCAACAAGTCACAGCTGCCCAAGACATGCGATGTATAACAAAGCTTTCATGGTTCAAACACATCCGTGATGGACAATGATCTTGACTTTGGCCAACAAATCAAAGCCAATCTTGGATCTTGAGAGAGAACCACTCAATAAAAGGAAAGCGCTTAATATTAAAGTGATGGTGTTTATCGTAAATTGGCAACCAATTTATTATCTTTGATTAGGTCTCATCATACACCCTTAAACATGCATTCTAAAAGCATAATAAGACGCGATAAAATTAATAATGATATGTGGATGGATATTCATAAATTTGTTCCTAGAACAAATCTCTCTCTTTTGCCTCTCTCCCGCTAGCACTTTACATTCTTTCACCCAATTACATAATACTATAAGAAACCTCATTTACATTGAGGGGAATTGGTGAGAAGAGAAATACAATGAGATAAGAAGGTGATAGGCTGGACACGCAGGTCCAATTTCAAATAAATACCATATTTACAACAATTTCCAAAATTGCCTCCACCCAACTAATATCCATCCGATATACATTATTCAACAAATACATCCAAGTATTCACACATAGCATGTTGTCAATCAATCTAATCCAATTAATTAATCTTTAATTAATGACCATCCAATGTTCATACAACGATTTGATTTGTGCGAGTCCAACTCGTTTAAGAAAAAATACTCAAATTAAGTATTCTTGAATTATATCGAACTACAATTTTAAATCCAATTTAAATTGTATCCAATACTAATTCATGTTTAATTCAAAATTAAACAATTACACTTATAATAGTGTCTTTTTAGACTTGGATTCCAAATCCAATCCAATTGGGTCTCAAAGGCCCAATTAGCATCTAATGCCAATTCAATTAAGTCCAATGGACTTTTAATTAATTCTTTAGGCATGGACTTTGGCCATTATGGATCAAACCCAAAATACCAAGGCCCATTTAGGAATCACCATTTGCCAAAAATCAATTTTGGCCCATTAGGCCCAAATAAATAATTAAAGGCACAAAATCATATTTTGAACTTTATGGAAATGATTTAGGCCCAATTGGATCCAATCCAATTGTCCAAAACCATACTTGGCCCAACCAAGCCCATTAGCCCACATACAACCAAATTAGATTTATATATTATTCCAAATATCACATTAATCCAATAAAGTGTAACTAACACAATTAATTAATTAGTCTAATATTCCAAAACATTAATTAATCTAATTAATCATGCTTAAACAATCCAATTCAATTCTAACACAAATTGAAGCAAAATCAAGTCTTCCAACAACATACATCTCACGGCAATAGCAAGAAAATAACATTCAATTTTGATTTCAATCCAATTAAATCAACAATTAACATTTATTTCATGCTTATAACACATCCAATTGTCTAATTTCAAAAAATCACCATGAGATAATCTTAGGGTTCTATTCGACCAACTAAAGGATTTTGGGGAAAATTTGATCCAATCAATTTTCACAAATCCAACAATGCATAACTCTAAGTCATCAACTTCTAACATCAACCAAACAATCAATTTTGAATTTACATGCTCCAAGCATAAAATCCCCAAATTAAAGTGTATAAACCCTAGAATTCAAATCAAGTTTAGAAGGCTCTAGATACCATTGTTAGTGTCTCTAAGACATGCCCAAGATCCTAAACATGATTAATGTGTAAATTATCAAGTAAAGTTGCGGAAAAAACTTACATTGATCGGTTGAGAAATTTCCAAAATTTCCTTGGATGATGAAACTCCAAGCTTGATTTCAGTTATTTGAACTATTGGGTGAGTTTCCCTAACACCTCATTCAACTCTCAAAGTGCTAGCTTGATCAAATTTTTGAATCAAAAATTTTCCTCCAATGGAGAAAGGTGATGAGTGGTAATTATATCACTATTCCCACTCATTTGACCTAATATTTTGTATAGTTTCTTTAGTTTTGTGAATATTTTGATGTTTTTTGTGTTATTTTGTAGATAAATAAAGTTTCAGGACTCTCTGGAGGTGATTTGGGCCAAAATAGTGAAAATTGGACGAAAATGGCAAAATGGTCATTTCGTTGCATCGCGACGCGCAACCATTTGGCGTCGCGACGCCTAACATGTGCCGAACAGTGCTAACGTGTGCCGGGTCCACAAGTCAGAATCTGAGAAAACTTTGACTTTACTAACGTGCGCCGTGCCACGTGTCACCATCATAATCGATCCGCTAACGTGCGCAGTGCCACGTGTCATCATCTTACGGTGCCGACAGTCTCCATCGCCACGTGTCACTCCACGTGTGTGCCACGTCATCATCCATATCTTCAGTTGACCGAGTCAACATGCCATATCATCGCCACGTCGTCATCAGCCAATCACAGTGTGCCACGTGTCGCAATTCTATGGTGCCGACAGTCACTATGCCAAGAAACAATTTAGGCCCATTAGGCCCAATTAATATTAAAGGTCCATTAAGTCATATTTAGACTTTATGGATATGGTTTTGGGCCCAATTGGATCCAACCAATTAGCCTAAACCAAACTTGGCCCAACCAAGCCCATTTAGCACAATTACAACTTTAAAAGCCCAATTAATTAATTTCAAAATTCCAAATTTCATAATTAAATTAACCAAAGTGTATGCCATAATTAATTAACCAAATTAATATTTTCAAAACACTAATTCACTCAATTAATTATGCTCATTATCATCAACATATGTCCAACACATTTGAATCAAAAAATCACATCATTTTACATGCTACACATTCACGACATTTTGGGTTTATTTGTCCAATTCAAAATTCAATCCAATTAAATCTCAAATCAACATTACCCAATGTTTTCCAACTCATCCAATGATCAAAAATAGAAAAATCACCATGAATTTAGGGCAAACTCACATTCGGCCAAGCCTTGTGATTTGGGGAAAAATTATCCGATTCGATTTTTATCAAATTGACAATGCATAACACCATGTTATCATAATTTAAGCATACTCAAACAATCAATTTCACTAAAACATGCTCAAATCAATTTTGCCCAATTTTACCTTAAATAAATTTCATGCTCAAAATGGCTCTGATACCATTGTTGGGTTTCTAGTTAGTCCAAGATCAATTTCGAGCAAGAAACATGTGCGAATACAACAAAGAAGCATAGCGAAATCATACTTACATTGATCGAATTCGGCGATGCGAGGAACACAAAACTCTAAGCTCCTTGAACTCTCGGCTTTGGCCTTCTTTTTGTTCTTCCATTTTCGGTCATGTCCTCCATTGATGCTCCAAGCTCCAAGCTTTCGAATGGTGATTCCATGCTCACAAGTTAGTTCTTTATCACCTTAGGATGACCCTTCATGTGCTAGCATAGGAAAAATTGCCAAAATTTTCCTTTTCACTACTTGTAATTTTCGGCCTTGCCAAAAATTGGGAGGAAAGCATTTTGGCCTTTGCCGATTGTGAGGAAGAAAGAGAGAGGAGAATGTGTTGGTTGTTTGATTTCCAAAACCTAACAAAACATATACCAAATTAGTCAAAGCTTTTCCAAAAAGCTTAGAAAATTTTGGAGGCAAAAATACAATAAATGCATTCCAACAACTCACATCACTCATGAATAGTGACTGGTTATCAATCACTCAAAGTGACTAGACATCCATCACTTGAATAATGTGCGATGTGATGTGACGCGTGTGATGTGACATGTGGGCCGCACTTGATTCGAAATGCTAGTGGGCTCGCAAACACTCCCGGGATCGAGTTCGCTAATTCCAAATTAACGAATTTTCCATTGCGACGTAATTAAATCTAATTTAGTAAATAATTGTGCCTAACAAAATTACTATTCATGTCGCTAACGAATTAATTCTAAATTAACTTGTTCGCCCGAATTAAAATCTAATTTTAATTCCGCGTCGAAATCCAATTTTGTATAATATATCGAATATATTATTTTATCGATTATCTCTCTTTAAATAATATATTATCCAAATAAAATATCTCTGTAATTAATCCCAGATTAATTTTCTCTCTTTTATAATTAATCATAGATTAATAAAGTGCGAGTCATACGTCATCGGTGAATCTTCGGGAAGCGAACCATGAGATCCCCAGATATGTTGGCAGTAAATCCGGTCGTCGGACTATCCGTACACGTACATACCTAGTACTACGTTTTTACCGATTTAGAAGACATGGTTGGCTTCTAGCAAAGCACCGTGCCCACTCAATTCTCCAGAAATATTCTTACTGGAATATGGGATCTATATCAGGCGTAGTATACATAGTATTGCGTATTGCGTATTACGATCCAGTATCGGATGTCACGTGCTAGGCCTGGGGCTGGAATCGTGTCTGACCCGTACGAAGCACATATCGGATATCCGATAACAAGTCTCTATAATCGGATAAACATGACCTAGTCATAATATCCCGATAGCTGCAGTATATAAGAGCACCAGTTCCGTATCCTACGTGATCATCATCTCCACTATGACTGAAGTGATACTTCTGTCTTGACATCACACCCAATACACTAAGATTCTCAATATACCCAGAAGAGGCATACACAGAACCTGTTAAAGCCCTGGACGACCAAAACCAAAGAATATTGATTGTCGCAAGTATTAGCGGTGCAAGTCTCAGGTTAAGACCAAATACACCTACCCTGATTCGGACTTCCATAGACACATAGTCATACTACCAATGGAATTCTGAGGGGTCTATCAATAGCGAAGCTGTTTCCGTACCATCGGTAAACACAACCTCCTATTACACTTGCATGAGTATCATATACCCAAATATATGAGAACTAGGTCGTTATGCTCCCACAACGCGCACAAGTGTAATACTAGTCTATTCCGCATTATCGATGTCCAATCTCGATAATACTACGACTAGGGATATTTAATGATTAAACCTTCGTGGATTGATACTGTCTCATATCATCTCAATCTGGAACTAGGCATATGGACCTTCTATCATTTATACATCTTGGTAATCTAATTACAAATGATAAAAGAGCAATTTCCTTTGTCACATAGTTAATTTGTACAATAACACCATGATCTGTACAAATAGTGATGCTATGGGCCATAACTGTTCAACAATCTCCCATTTGGCCTATAGCCAATCACTCAAGTGTCCTACACCCGAACTATGTACGGTTCACTCAAACTTCTGCTGAGAAAATGCTTTCGTCAGCGGATTTGCATAATTATCATCTGATATGATTTATTCGATCATCACATCGCCACGATGTATGATCCGAATGAATCAGATGAATATTTGAAGTATATATGTCAGGATCGTTGATGAGACCATTAATTCTTTAGTCTTTGCTGTAGCCTAGCTCAACTGCTAACAAAACTACTCCTAATCTTATTATGATTATTATCGATCCAAAAGGCTTCTATTGGTGCCTCAGCTGCAGCAATATCCCGCTTTTGTTGTTATTCGGTAACAGTATCTTGCTTGGAAGATTTCCAGCTCACTATTCCGTTATTCAAATTGTATAGTACCGTTGTTACGACTTATAGTCATTTTATCGGTTAGGAAACTTGCAGCAGTGAACCCAGTCACTTCAAGTTCCCCTTCTCCATAATATAAGAAAACAACCTTAGTTCATCTAAGATGCTAAGGATGTTCTTAACATCAATCCAGTGACTATCACTTGGATTGGCCCGATTGTGACTCCATATGCTCAAAGTATATGAGACACCAGGTCGCGTACATTTATTTCAATGTACGAGTTCTCGGAGAGTGCTAACAACCTTTAGATCTATCCCAGTAGATCTTTGTTCCTAGAATAAAAGTTGTCTCTCCCAAGAATTCTACGGAGAATTTTCATGAAAGTAAGCTTTCAGTGATGTATTATGGGAATATCATTTCCAAGAAATGATATGTCATCATTATTTAGGACATTTATTGTCAGTGAGCTCCCACTAACCTCCTTATATACACAAGAATCATTTTCGTTTTGAATTAAATCATACATCATTATGATTACATCAAAACGATAGTTCCAAGAACCCAATGCTTGCTTCAATCCATCCAAGGATCGAATAACTTGCAAACCTTGTTTGCTCGTTTTGGTACGACAAAACCGTCAGGATGTTGTAAACATCCTCCAAAAGGTTTCCGTTAAGGAAAGCGGTTTTGGCATTCAGCTGCCATATTTCATAAATGAAACATGCAGCATTAGCAAGCATTGTCCAAATGGATTTAACCATGGCAACGAGTAAAAGGTTCCGTCGTAATTGACACAATATTGATAACGATACCTTTTTGCTACAAGCATAGCTTAGTACGTTGGTATGTTGCCTTCCATATATGTATTCCTTGAAGACTTATATAGTACCAATAGGCATAATGTCTTCTGGTACATCAATCAGTGTCCAAACTTGGTTGGTATACATGGAATCCATTTCGGACATCATGACACTTTTCCATAATAGTGAGTCGATACCTTGTATCACTTCCTCATACGTAGTCAGTTCGTATTCCTCAATAAGATTGACATCTCTATGAGGTGAGATCAGAAACCCATACCCCAGGTTATTTTCTGACTCTCTCCGACCTACGTGGTTCTTGTGTATTCGAAGATTATTGGTATAGTTTCATCATTGATGAACTATTTGTGTTCCATTAAGGAATCGGTGTCTGGAATAGTATTACTCCGATTTTCATCGAGTTTTACTTTCCTCCCACTTACCACTGCATATAGTTATTCCTCTTAGGAAAACCGCATGGCGAGCAACAATTACATTGTTCTCATGTGAGTTGTATAAGTACTATACTTTGGTTTCCCTAGGATAACCACAATTAGGCACTTATACAATTTGGGTTCTAGTTTGGTATCATCCAAACATATGCCTAGCATTCCCAAATCTTCAGGAATCAGAAAACCCGATTTCTTTCTTGTTCATATCTAATATGAAGTTTTTCTAACAGATTTTTATGAAACCTTATTCTAAATAAGTTCCGCACTGTTTAATGTGTATCCCTTGAAGGAAATGGTAGCTCAAAGCGACTCATGATTAACCTTATCATGTCCAACAAAATTTGGTTTCTCTGTTCGGACACACCGTCAAATTGACGTGTTCCGAGAGGAGTCCTCATTGAAAGAATGCTATACTCTTTCAAGTATTAGAGAAAATTATTGCTTAAGTATTTTCCATCATGGTCTAACCGAGATGTCTTTAATACTTTTGCCGATCTGTTTGTCTACTTCGTGTCGAAACTCTTTAAATTAATCAAAAGTTTCCGATTCGTGTTTCAAAAGAAAACACATAACCATAATGCGATGCCATATCCGTAAAGGTCACGAAACATTCATATCCACCTTTAGCCTAGCTAGACATGGGCCCACTTACGTCACTATGAACGAGGGCTAACGGATCGGTGACACTTATACTTTTACCAAGTAAAAGGTATTATAGGCATTTTGCCTAATAAACTAGATTCGTAGACATCATTTAAATAGAATCAAACCCTTCCTAGTTATCCACTCTTCAAAAGTGTGGATATACGAGTCTTGTTAATTGTGTCCCAGACAATAATGTCACTCATAAGTCTCATCTGATTAAATCAGTTTGAGCTATTTGTTTTTCATATTATGTGTTTGAGATTTATTTATATCAAAATAAAATACTGTTATTCACATCTAATGTGCTTATCTCAATATCATCTTTATAAAATAAAACACTTTAGTGTTCTAAATATAAAGGTATATCTCAACGGATTATACTCTGATGTAGAGATAATGTTTATAGTCAAACTAGTACATTATAACAGTTTCCTAATTTAAGTACACACCCAAAAGATAGTTCCTAAACTTAGGTTTCTACGGTTAAAACAGTGACTTTCGTCCCATTTCCTATTGGTAGATAGATCTCATCTGAAGTCAGTATCCTGCTCTCAGCAGATTCTGCACATCAGCACATATTTTTATACCACACTTAGTATCTAAAATCCAATTTTAATACTAGTAGCGAACATATTTATGACAAACATATTTGAAGCTGGATCCTTGCCCCTCTTCATTTCCTTCATGTCTGCCTTGTCCATACTGCAGTCACGCTTCCAGTGACCCCGTTTTTCACAGATTAGGCAGACATTTTGGATATGTCCTTTGTCTTCCCAGAAGATTATAATGACTTTGCCTTTGCCCATTTTCCACACCCAGAAGCCTTTGGCCAAGCCTTGGCCTTCCGGAATATCGAAGTAAGGTGCGCTTGCGCTTCTTGCCTTATTGCAAACTCTGGCTTTGTCTCCTTGAATATAGCCATTAACTCTCCAAGAGTTTTCTATTGCAATTTGTACTTCTAAGATCTAAGGATAGATCTATGAAGATCCTTCAATTTCATTATCATATTTTAAGGATCTAATCCTTAGTTCTGATTAAGAAATTAAGGAGTCTATTTGGCAAGCTTAATGGATTAAGCACTAAAGTTATCATCACATGAATCTTCCAAAGATCATGCTCTACTATTTGCTTAACTCCGGGCTTAGGCTCGAGACGTCACTATATCAAATAAAGTAACTTCTCGGTTTTCAGGACTATACTGAAGTTTTATTCCCAATTTGAAAATTAAAGTTGTTTAAATACATTTTCACCCAGGATTATGTTTTAAACATTAATATTTCAATTATCTTGATTTCAATAGTCCAACTATCGAATCAACGATTTTAGGTACTATTAATTATAATGATTACTATAGTCTAACTATATAATCAACTATAATTTAAATTGGTTAAATTCAATTATATTGATTACTATAATCCAATTATAAAATCAATTATTAATTGAAATTGTTTGAATACAGTCCAACTGTTCAATTTAAAACAACAATTAAATATTAGTCCAACTAATATATATTTATGTATTGACGAAAAATTTGAAATGATCGCGTATGTCAAGTAACTAAAGGAATATTGCAAATTTAATACTTGTCTCCCACTATTTTTCGGCGAACCTCTAACCCTCGGTGGAGTACTCGGGGGAAACCTTGTTTCCTAGTGGGCTAGGATCCCGTTAAATAACACACAATCTTGACTTTGGGCAACAAATTGTATGATAATTAACTAGGTAGATCTCTAAGATCAATTGGATCTTATCTAATTCCTAGATCCAGTAGGTGGACATCCAAGTCCGAAACATATATCTTATATATGCCAATATATCGAATATATTGCCTAACCTTTTTCCTCTAAATCAATTAAGTCTTGGCTTTGACACAACAAACTTAATGATCACAGTTAAGTGGAACCCATCGACCATGGAAAGCTTCGTAATCAATGTCGATGGACAAGAAGTGATCTTGAATTTGGCCAACAAATCATAACTTGGACAAGACACCGATATGGAATAAAGCCTTCATGATTCAAACACATCCGCGACAGACAAAGGTCCTGACTTTGGCCAACAAACCAGTGCCATTCTTGGATCTTGAGTAAGAATCACTCAATGGAAGAAAAAATGTTTAATATGTAGTGAGGGCTTTTCGCGTAATTGGCAACCAATTAATTATCTTTGTTAAGGTCTCATCAACATACACCCTTAAACATGCATTCTAAACACATAATAAGGCGCGTAAGTAAATAAATATAATAATGATATGCGGATGGATATTTAAACACATTATTCCTAGAACAAATCTCTCCATTTCCTCTCTCCCGCTAGCACAAGTATTACTACTTCTACCCGATTACATAACACTTCTAAAGAAACCTCATTTACATTGAGGGGAATAAGTGAGAAGAAAATACACAGAGTCAAGAGGTAATAGGATGGACACGCATGTCCAATTAATAAATTCTAAATTTATTATAACAATTTCCAAAATTGCCCTCACCCATCTAATATCCATCTGATATACATTATTCATACATCGCATCCATGTATTCACACAAAGCATGTTATTAATCAATCTAATCCAATTAATTAATCTGAAATTAATGTTCATCCAATGTTCAAACAACGATTTGATTTTTCGCGAGTCAAACTCATTTTGCGAATAAGTACTCAAAGTACGAATTCTTGAATTATACTAAACTACAACATTAAATCCAATTTCATTTGCATTTAATACTAATTCATTTATTTAATTCCAAATTAAATAATTACACCTTTTAATGTGCATTTACGACTTAGATTCTAAATCTAATCGTTACGGGTCTCAAAGCCCAATTAACATCCAATGTTAATTTAATTAAAGTCCAATGGGCTTTTAATTAATTTCTTAAGGCATGAAATTTTGGTCAATATGGGTCAAACCCAAATACCAAAGCTCATTTAAGGAATCACCCTTATTTGCCAAGAAACCAATTTAGGCCCATTAGGCCCAATTAATATTAAAGGTCCATTAAGTCATATTTGGACTTTATGGATATGGTTTTGGGCCCAATTGGATCCAACCAATTAGCCTAAACCAAAATTGGTCCAACCAAGCCCATTAAGCCCAATTACAACTTTAAAAGCCCAATTCCAAATTTTAGCCCAATTAATTTAATTTCAAAATTCCAAATTTCATAATTAATTAACCAAAGTGTATGCCATAATTAATTAACCAAATTAATATTTTCAAAACACTAATTCACTCAATTAATTATGCTCATTATCATCAACATATGTCCAACATATTTGAATAAAAAAAATCACATCATTTTACATGCTACACATTCATGGCATTTTGGGTTTATTTGTCCAATTCAAAATTTAATCCAATTAAATCTCAAATCAACATTACCCAATGTTTTCCAACTCATCCAATGATCCAAACACAAAAATCACCATGAATTTAGGGCAAGCTCACATTCGGCTAAGCCTTGTATTTGGGAAAAATTATCCGATTCGAATTTTATCAAATTGACAATGCATAACACCATGTTATCATAATTTAAACATACTCAAACAATCAATTTCACTAAAACATGCTCAAATCAATTTGCCCAATTTTACCATAAATAAATTTCATGCTCAAAATGGCTCTGATACCATTGTTGGGTTTCTAGTTAGTCCCAAAATCAATTTCAAGCAAGAAACATGTGCGAATACAACAAATAAGCATGGCGGAATCATACTTACATTGATCGGATTCGGCGATGCGAGGAACACAAAACTCTAAGCTCCTTGAACTCTCGGCTTTGGCCTTCTTTTTGTTCCTCCATTTTCGGTCATGTCCTCCATTGATGCTCCAAGCTCCAAGCTTTCGAATGGTGATTCCATGCTCACAAGTTAGTTCTCTATCACCTCAGGATGACCTTTCATGTGCTAGCATAGGAAAAATACCACAAATTTTCCTTTTCACTACTTGTAATTTTCGGCCGCCAAAAATTGGGAGGAAAGCATTTTGGCCCTTGGCCGATTGTGAGGAAGAAAGAGAGAGGAGAGTTGTTGGTTGTTTGATTTCCAAAACCTAACAAAACATATACCAAAATTAGTCAAAGCTTTTCCAAAAAGCTTAGAAAATTTTGGAGGCAAAAATGCAATAAATGCATTCCAACAACTCACATCACTCATGAATAGTGACTGGTTATCAATCACTCAAAGTAACTAGACATCCATCACTTGAATAATGTGCGATGTGATGTGACGCATGATGTGACATGTGGACCGCACTTGATTCGAAATGCGAGTGGGCTCGCAAACACTCCCGGGATCGGGTTCGCTAATTCCAAATTAACGAATTTTACGTTGAGACGTAATTAAATCTAATTAATAAATAATTGTGCCTAGCAAAATTACTATTCACGTCGCTAACGATTAATTCTAAATTAACTCGTTCGCCCGAATTAAAATCTAATTTAATTCCGCATCGAAATCCAATTTCGTATAATATATCGAATATATTATTTTATCGATTAATTCAAAATTAATCGTTCTCTCTCTTAAATATATTTTATCCCAAATAAAATATCTCCGTAATTAATCCAAATTAATTTTCTCTCTTTTATAATTAATCACAGATTGATAAAGTGCGAATCATACGTTATCGGTGAATCTTCAAGAAGCGACCCATGAGATCCCCAGATATATTGGTAGTAAATCCGGTCGGACGGACTATCCGAACACGTACGTACCTAGTACTACATTTTTACCGATTTACAAGACATGGTTGGCTTCTAGCAAAGCATCGTGCATACCCAATTCTCCAGAAATATTATTACTGGAATATGTGATCTATATCAAGCGTAGTATACGTAGTATTGCGTATTGCTTATTACGATCCAGTATCGGATGTCACGTTCTAGGCCTGGGGCTGGAATCGTGTTTGCCCCGTACGAAGCACATATCGGATCTCTGGTAACTAGTCTCTATAATCGGATAAACATGACCTAGTCATAATATCCCGATAGCTGCAGCATATAAGAGCACCAGTTCCGTATCCTACGTGATCATCATCTCCACTATGACTGGAGTGATACTTCCGTCTTGACATCACACCCAATACACTACGATTCTCAATATACCCAGAAGAGGCGTACACAGAACCTGTTAAAGCCCTGGACGACCAAAACCAAAGTATATTGATTGTCGCAAGTATTAGCGGTGCAAGTCTCAGGTTAAGACCAAATACACCTACCCTGATTCGGACTTCCATAGACACATAGTCATACTACCAATGGAATTCTGAGGGGTCTATCCAGAGCGAAGCTGTTTCCGTACCATCGGTAAACACAACCTCCTATTACACTTGCATGAGTATCTTATACCCAAATATATGAGAACTATGCTGTTATGCTCCCACAACGCGCACAAGTGTAATACTAGTCTATTCCGCATTATCGATGTCCAATCTCGATAATACTACGACTAGGGATATTTAATGATTAAACCTTCGTGGATTGATACTGTCTCATATCATCTCAATCCGGAACTAATCATATGGACCTTCTATCATTTATACATCTTGGTAATCTAATTACAAATGATAAAGAGCATTTTCCTTTGTCACACAGTTAATTTGTACAACAACACCATGATCTGTACAAATAGTGATGCTATGGGCCATAACTGTCCAACATATCCGCGCCTATAAATTGAGCTCGATATTTCAGTTTCAAATGTACCTTCCTCTCTGAATTCTCTTATGTAAATAGGGAGTTTTCTATCTAGTTTCTTTTAATTTTTAGTTTTGTAATTAATTTTAATTACGTTCTGTAATAATAGTAATTTACTTTCTTTACTTTTTACAGTTTTTACTATTCACCATGATGAGGTAACTTCCCCCTGTTAGGGTGAAAGGTAATTCTTTTGCTATTAATATGTAGATTAATCTTCCTTAAATATAATATATTCACTATTTAAAATTTGACTTAAAAAAGATAATGCTATATTGGTCGGTTGGTAATTCATTTTAATCTGGTTTAAACATGACTAATCAAGGATACCGCCAGATTGGTCGGTTGGTAATTAAATTTTCTTACCGCCTATATGGCAGGTTTATTTTGGTTATGCCTTTATGGCTAGTTGGACTTAATTTGACTTAATCACGTTACCGCCTATATGGACGGTTGGTAAAATAATCACAAGTTAATATATTATATTAAGGGAGATATCTAAATAGTAATTAGTAAAAGTTGATCCTTTTACCTTAGCATTTTATTTTATTGTAATTTACTTTTCAGCTTTTACTTTACCGCAATTACTTTTCAACATTTTTACTTTATGTCTTTTAATTTTAAGTTTTTACTAGCCCTAGTTATGTGTTAGTTATCTGGGGTTGTGATGAATTCTAATATCACTGGTTTATAAGGGGTTATTTTATAGTTTGGGTAATTTAAAGGTTTACTTATTAAGTCTTAAGCTTAATGCTTCTTGTTGTCTTATCACCAATAAGATTGATGTGATAAATCTAAAATAAACTTGACAAAGGAATTTTAGGTTTCAGCCTTAGACTTAATAGCCCACGATATTCCTTGAGGATAGATAACCCTTTAGTTTAGTAGATTTCCTTATAGGATAGACATATACCTGTCGGGCGGGGGTAGCCATAATTGGAACTTAAACTTAATGAATCCAGGTAATTTGGTTGACATAGACATATGGTCCAATTGGGTTAAACTGGGTATTTGCGTCTGACCATCGACATAGGTTTTCGCATAATTTCGTGTTCCAGGTTAGTAAACTGATTTATTACAAAAACATAAAATAATCACTTCATCTTTTAAAAGATATTAGAAAGATTCACAACCCTACATCTTTGAGTCTTTTGTTATTTTCCTTAGTATTTTCTTTTGTTTATTTTATTTATTTTAATTAAGGAAAACCACATTCAACCAACCAATCAAACATTCATTCTCTTCTCCCTATAATTAGATATTTGTAAATAAATAGATTCAACAATAATAACAACAGTGGGAATTAAGTCCTCGTGGGATCGATATTTTATACTATTTGAACGATACGTACGCTTGCGTTATACGTGTGTGTTTACGCCGGTCAAGAGGCCCACGACATTGAAGGAGAGAAGAAGAGAAAATGTGTTGTGTTTTCTTTCCAAAAGTTGGTGGCTGTTTTCCAAAACTAGGTTGGTGTAATGAAAAAGAATTCATTAAATGCAAGCCAACTACTCACATCAAGCTTAAGACATTTGATGTAAGTTGTGGGTCCCACCATAATTAAATTCCAAAGTTAAGTTTGCTTCTCTATATACAACTTGACTTGGACCCGGTCGTTTAATTCCGAATTAACGAATTTACCGTCGCGATATAATTAAATCCAATTTAATTAAATAATTATGCATAGCAAAATTATTAGGATAGTCGCTTACGAATTAATTCCAAATTAATTCGTTTGCCCGAATTAAAATTCAATTTTAATTTCGTATTGAAATCCAATTTCAATTGATATATCTGATATATTTATTTTATCGATTAATTCTAAATTAATCGTGTTCTCTCTTCTATACGAATTTAATCTCAGATAAATTCTTGCCGCAATTAATCTCATATTAATTTTCTCTCTCAAAATTAATATCAGATTAATTCTATTTGAGTCAAATGTCATTGATGAATCTTTGGAAAGCGACCCAAGAGATTCCTGGATATGTTGGCAGTAAATACGGCCATCGACCATCCGAACACGTGCGTACGTCGTACCACGTTCTCACCGATTTACAAGACATGGTTGGCTTCTAGCAAAGCACCGTGCCTACCCAATTCTCCAGAAATATCCACCGAGGAATATTATCTGTATCAGGCGTAATAATACAATGTAATGTGTAATATGATCCAGTATCGGATGTCACATGCTAGGCCTAGGGCTGACGCTGTGTCTGCCCCGTACGAAGCATATATCTGATCTCGCGTAACTAGTCTTTCTGTGATAAAATATTTTGGAACGATAAAATTAGTGTTTTTGACTTTGAAAATAAAATAAATATTCTTTCTGTGATAAAATATTTTGGAACGATAAATGTACATAATAATGCATATCAAATTGTGTGTAATTGAAAAAGTTAATAATTTTGATCATATAGTGATATTTATTTTTTTTAGTGTTTTTATGTAATTTGGTGTGACCTTTTATGTATGCATATTATTACTGATTTTAACACATTGAAAAGACACTATAAACATATAGATGGAATATTTTTAGAATGAACCAACTCATAAATTACACCTATCAAGTATAAATCAATATTCAATTTTGACATTGTCCAGCAAAGATTATGAACTTATTTTCAAATATTGCACTTTTCACATCCAATGATATTTAAATTCACAATTCACAGCATTTATAGATGGGAGTTTGATAAAAAGTAATCAAACAATTAACATAAGATCTTAAAAAAAAAATAGAAAACTTAATCAATAATGTTGAGGTAAATATTTCACAGCAATAAGTTTAAACTAACATATAAATATAAAGATAGCCATTAATTTTTGGGTTGAATTAGGTCCATGTATTTCAATAAATAAAGTTAAAAAAAAAAAGAATTTTTGAATATTTTCTTAGTGACAAAGTTAAATGCACCTATTTAATATTTATTTCTTTTGAGTATTATATTAGAGACTAAAGATCTGAAATAAAATAAAACAATAAACAATAATAAATAATTGAATGAGGTGGGATGGTGCTTTACCAAACCAACTACGGAATTGTAAAACTTAAATACATCTGTTGATGGTGTTTTTCAGGCACCACAGTATTTAAGACAGCACGACAAGGACAAAAGGGTAAATTCTCTCTCTAGTTAAGATCATGTGGCCGACCCGACCACAACATGGGAAGACCGACCACTTTGGTTCATATGACCGAGCACTATAGAGGTCGGCAGGAACACCCTCAGCATAAAAAATTGTCATGGCCGACCTCATTAAAGACCGACCAGACAACGAGCCATGTTCAAGGCAACAGCACCCCATTCTCGTGGATAAGAAAAGAAAGATATCCTACTCTCACAAGGAGAAGGAGTCAGAATCCAAAAGGGAATACGGAAGAATAAGGCAATACCGGATCAGGAATCCCTACAAGAAGAGAAGATTGAGTTCAAATAGGATTTCTTATGCAAATAGGAGTCTGATTTCTGTATTATTATAAATAGGAGGGTAGAGCATGTGTAGAAGACATCTGAAAATCATCACAAGAGTGAGAGATTAGATTCATAAAGCTCCGATTTGTACGAGCAAAGGAGAGGTTCAAAGAGTGTATTTGAGTAATAAAAGAGTACCACCCTGTTCTTGTCCGTGGACGTAGGTCGGATCCCAAAATCCACCGAACCACGTTAAATCGCCTTGTCTGATTGGTGTATTTCCTAGTTTTCCGCTAAATTTGCTTTTGGTTCCCGCATAACCAAACAAATTCACAGTTGAAGGAGGATTCCCTCAGAGGTGATATTCCCGTATTACCCTGAGACCAAAATCCGCCGTCAACAGTTGGCGCCGTCTGTGGGGAACTTCAACAAAAAGCAACTCGCGTGATAAGACAAATGGCGGAAGACGGAAATCACCACCAGGAGGTCCGGCAATGGACTGGATGAAAAAAATGGAAGATAGCATGAGGACTATGATGGATCGACTAGAAAGGATGGAAGGAGCAGACAACGAGAAACCTGAAACCGGGGTCGGCCAGAAGAGGAAAGAAAGGGAAAAAGGAAAAAGAGTAGTAGATATAAGCGAAGACGAGGGACCCAGAAAGAGAGGCCCTTATGGGATAAGATCTGAAGTAGTAGGAAGAGAGCCACGATCAGAAGACACATGGGAAAAAGAAGAGGAGGAACAATCACCCCGACCCCTCCTCCGACAGTTTTTACAACTCCGAGAGGGAGGATAGAAAGTACAACGAAGACGTACGGGAGACCTCCGAGCTTAAGGAACACCGCGCCCGGAATGACAGGAAAACAGAAGGACACAGAAGGCGACACGGGGGCACAGCCCGTTGAAATAAAATCTTGGCTGAGAAAAGAGATGACCAGATGGGAAGAAGGCCTAAAGATCGGCGCGGGAGACACCCGAGGCGAGGAAGAGGGGTCTCCCCTTACAGAAGAGATAAGGTCAACACAGTTCCCGAAGCGATTTAACATGCCGACCATGGCGCCATACAAAGGCCACTCCGACCCAAAATCCCACATCGAGAACTTTGTCCTCCTGATGGAAGTACAGAGAGTAACGGGCGACGCCATATGCAAAGTATTTCCCTTAACTTTAGGTGGACCTGCCATCCTATGGTATAGAAGTCTGGCCCCAGGGAGCATCCAGGGTTTCTCCCAGCTTAAGAAATCATTCATCCGACACTTCAAAGGAGCCTGCACCCCTAAAAAGACAATAGGAGAACTAAGGCTCATAAAACAGGGAGATGACGAAACACTAAAAAGCTTCATTGAAAGGTACCACAACACCGTGCTCGAGGTCGGAGGATACGAATCCCAAGAAGCCCTGGAAAGTCTGAAGGGGCCCTAAGGGTCGGGAAACTGTGGACCCATCTGAGAATCCATGAGACACCGGACTACGCTACCGCACTGGAGATAGCCAGGAAGTACGTCCTACTAGAAAGCGAAGAAAAAGTATCCCGGAGGGGGACAACCACCAGAGAAAGGGTGACAAGGAGGGAAGACCACCGGCGACCGGAGAGAGAATTCCGGAAGTTCAATCCAAGACCCAAAGAATTCAAGCCAATGGCTCAAAAGATCAAGGAAAGAGGCCACAACTCAGGTAAACCATGTGGTCCGAGAGGAGGCATATATCCCCCTGAGCAAGCCACCGGGAGAAATCATCATGGAGATACGGGAGAAAGGCCTCTTAATAGAACCCGACCTCAGGAGGTTTCCCCCAGACAAGAAAAACAAAAGATCCTACTGCCTACATCACAACCTAAAAGGGCACACAACCGATGAGTGCAAGGATCTGCGGGAACAAATGGAGGACCTGGCCCGGAACGGGTACCTGAACAATTACATCGACCACGAAATCATGGCCGCCAGACAAAGGGCAAGGAATCGAGGGGTGAACGTCATCGCAGGAGGGGCAACACTGGCCGGGGACTCTAACCGATCAAGAAAGAATTACAGCCGAGCACGGGGAACAGAAGTGCTGAAAACAGAAAAAATCCCAAACCCCCAAGGAAATCGGTCAACACCAATTATGTTCACCGATGAGGACGCTCAGGGGGTAAGTTTCCCCCACAATGACGCACTGATAATCAAAGCAACGATCGGCGGCACAGAAGTGGACCGAATCCTGGTGGATCCTGGGAGCGCGGTAGACATAATTTCCAAAGAGACTTTGGAGGACCTAGGGGTAGAATGCACAGCCCTAACCAAAGACAGCACCCCCTGTACGGATTCGGGGGTTCAACGGTCATCCCCCTGGGAAAAATTCAGTAGCAATGACGATCGGGGCTGCCCCCAAAACCCGAAACGTTCATGATAAACTTCACCGTAGTAGACTGCATGAGCAGTTATCAAGTCATGTCGGCCGCCCCTTCATGATGAAAACCAAGGCCGCAATGTCCTGTCATTACTTGAAATTGAAGTTCCCACACGGGAAGGGATCGGAATCGTATGCGGAAGCCAGAAAAAAGCCCGCAGCTGTTTTGCCACTTTCTCGCGAGAAACCCTCTGCGTAGAAAGAGGCACAAGAAGAGACAGAGAGACGAGGATGACGACGAGAATACAAGGAAAGACCCTGCTCCTCGGCCGATAAAGCTGCACGGCTCGGATCAGCCGAAGAGTTGGAAGAAGTAAAACTGTTCGGGCAGAGAAGAACATAAAATTGGAGGAAGTCTAGACAAGGCCCTAAGAAAAGACTTGTTGGAATGTCTACAGGAGTACCCCGACGTTTTTGCATGGGGACACGATGACATGCCCGGGATCGACCCAAAATTCGTAAGCCATCGCCTAGCAGTGAACCCATTACATAAGCAGTAAAACAGAAGAGGAGAATATTAAACCAGGAGCGGCGGAGCAATAGCAACCGAGGTGGAAAAGTTGCTGAAAGCCGGCTTCATCCGGGAAGTAAAATACCCGGAATGGGTGTCCAACGTGATTGGTGAAAAATCTAACGG
>SKCR01031179.1:0-95279 GCA_019454045.1 Zanthoxylum bungeanum
CGAATGATGAATGAGGAGCTAAAGAATTGGGTGGTAGCACACATATGAGCCATACCAAGGTGATATGGAAGTGATTTCATGAGCTTGGAATCACCTTGTGAAGCTTGGAGCTTGGAGCTTCCATGGAGGATCACCCATGGCTGAATACAAGATGAAGAAAACCACCCACTGCCGTGCAGTCCACCCTTTGAGCAGTTCACTACCGAGCTTCATGGAGGAGGGCAGTTTGTTTTTGTTCTTCGTAGTATCATGACCGATCAATGTGAGTAATACTTTGCACCTCCTTTGAATGTATTCACATGTTATTTTCTTGCTTGCAATGATCTTGGGAAGCTTAGAGTATACCAACAATGGTATCAGAGCCTTTGAAAGCATGAAATTGATTTTAGGGTTAAAATTGGGCAAAATGAATTTGGGCATGATTTAATGAAATTGGATGAATTAGTATGCTTAAATGTTGTTGAATTGATGATTGATTGGATCAATTTGATGAAAAAGTGTTTGGAACAATTTTCCCCAATTTTGGTGTGTTAACCGAAAATAGAGAACCCTAAATTGTCTTGGATTTTTTTTTTTGATTCATTGGATGGCTTAAAAACAATTTGGGATGTTGATTTAATGTTAATTTGGATTCAATTGGATTGGATATAAAATTGGACATGAAAATCCTCACTGGCCGAGACTTTGAGCATGAATAATTGGGTTTGATTTTGATCAAAATGTGTTGGACATGTTTTGTTAATGACAAGCATGATTAATTGTACAAATTTGGTGTTTTGGAAATATTGATTTAGGTAATTAATAATGCTATACACTTTAGGTAATTTAATTGAGAAATTTGGAATTTTTTGAATTAAATTAGTTGGGCTTAAAATTGGATTTGGGCTTGTTAAGTTGTTATTGGGTTTATTGGGCTTTGTTGTACAAAGTTGGGTTTAGGCAAAATTGGTTGGATCAAATTGGGCCCAAAACCCCTTCCATAAAGCCCAAATACGACTTAATGGACCTTTAAAGTTTAATTGGGCCTAATGGGCCTAAATTGATTTCTAGGCTTATGGGGTAACTCCCGGATTGGATTTTGGTTATTCGGTTTGATCCGAGTTGACCAAAAGTCCACACCTTAAGAAATTAATTAAAAGCCCATTGGACTTTAATTAAATTGACGTTGGACGTTAATCGGGCTTTGAGACCCGTTGCGATTAAATTTGGAATTTAAGTCGTAAAAGTTCATTATTAAAGTTTAGTATTTAATTTGGAATTAAATAGTGAATTACAATTAAATGTATATTGAATTGGATTTAATTATGTAGTTTAATTTAATTCGAGAATTCGTACTTTGAGTACTTATTCGCAAAAACGAGTTTGACTCGAGAAAAATCAAATCGTTGTTTGAACATTGGATGGTCATTAATTATCAGATTAATTAATTTGATTAGATTGATTGATAACATGCTTGTGTGAATACATGGTTGCGATGCATGAATAATGTATATCGGATGGATATTAGCTGGGTGGGGAAATTTTGGAAATTGTAATAAATTTGATTTATTAATTGGACCTGCGTGTCCAGCCTTATCACCTCATATTCTTTGTATTCTCTTCTCACCTATTCCCCTCAATGTAAATGAGGTTTCTTTAGAAGTGTAGTGTAACGGGTAGAAGTAATACATGTGCTAGCGGGAGAGAGAAATTGAGAGATTTGATCTAGGATCATTGTGTAAAGTATCCATCCGCATATCATTATTATTTTTCATATGCGTTTTATTATTTGTTTAGAATGCATGTTTAAGGGTGTATGATGATGAGACCTTAACAAAGATAATAAATTTGTTGCCAATTTGCACTCGAAAAACCCTCGTAAAATATTAAGCGTCCTTCCTTCCATTGAGTGATTCTCACTCAAGATCCGAGACTGGCATTGGCTTGTTGGCCAAAGTCAAGGCCTTTGTCTGTCGAGGATGTGTTTGAATCACAAGAGCTTTGCTCCATATTGGTGTCTTGTCCAAGTTGTGGTTTGTTGGCCAAAGTCAATACCACTTCTTGTCCATCGACATTGATTACGAAGTTTTCCATGGTCAATGGGTCACGCTTAACTGGGATCACTAAGTTTGTTGTGCCAAAGCCAAGGCTTAGTTGATTCAGAGGAAAAAGGTTAAGTAATACATTGGATGTATTGGCATATATAAGATATATGTTTCGGACTTGGATGTCCCTCTACCAGATCTAGGAATTGGATTGGATCCAATCGATCTTAGAGATCTACCTAGTTAATTATCATACAATTTGTTGGCCAAAGTCAAGATTGTGTGATATTTAACGGGATCCTAGCCCACTAGGAAACGCGGTTTCCCGAGTACTCGACAGAGGGTTAGAGGCTCGCCGAAAAATAGTGGGAGGCAAGAATTGAATTTGCAATACTTGTTTAATGACTTGCCATACGCGCTCATTCAAATATCATTCGTCATATAAATTAATATATTAGTTGAACTAATATTTAATTGTTGTTTTAATTAAAGCAGTTGGACTGTATTATAGTTGATTATATAATTTTCTATTATAGTAATCAATATATTTGAATTAATTAATTTCAATTTACAGTTGATTTTATAATTGGATTATAGTAATCAATGTAATTGAGGTTAATTAATTTAAATTATATTTGATTATATAGTTGGACTATAATAATCATTATAATAAATAGTACCACAAATCGTTGATTAAATAGTTGGACTATTAGAATCAAGATAAATGAAAGATTAGTGTTTAAAACATAATCCTGGGTGAAAATGTATTTAAACGACTATAATTTTCAAATTGGGAATTATTTCAGGATGGTCCTGGAAAAATAATAAGTTATTTTATTTGATAAAATAATATATTAAGCCTAAGCCCGGAGTTAAGCAAATAGTAGAGCATAATCTTTGGAAGATTTATGTAATGATAACTTAAGTGCTTAATCCATTAAGCTTGTTGCAGTAGACTCCTTAATTTCTGAATCAGAACTAAGGATTAGATCCTTAAAAGTATGATGACGAAATTGAAGGATATTCATAAATCTATGTTTAGATTTTAGAAGTACTAAAATTGCAATTGATAACTCTTGGAGACTTAATGACTATTCTCAAGGAGATAAAAGTCAAACTTTGCAATTAGGCAAGTAGCGCTAGTCGCACCTTACTTCGATATTCTAGAAACCCGAGGCTTGGCCAAAGGCTACTGGAATGTTGAAAATGGCAAAGGCAAAATCATTATAATCTTCTGGGAAGATAAATGACATATCCCAAAATGTCTGCCTTAATTGTGGCAAACGGGATCGCGGAAGCGTGACTGTCGTTTGGACAATGCATACATGAAAGAATTGAATACGAGCAAGGCTCTGACTTCAAATATGTTTGTCAACATTATCTTCACTACTAGTATTAAAATTAGATTTTAAATACTTAGTGTGATACATAAATATATGTATTGATGTTCAAAATCTGTTTTGAACATGACACTGACTTCAATAGAGATTTATCTACGAATTGGAAACGGGACGAAAGTCGCTGTTTTAACCGTAGAAACCTAATTTTAGGAACTACCCTCGGGTGTGTATCTAAATTAGGAAACTGTTATTTTGTAACTAGTTTGACTAGGAACATTATCTCTATATCAGTGTTTAACCCGCTGCGGGTGAACATTTATATTCTAGAACACTAAAGTGTTTCATTATATAAAGATGATATTGAGATAAACACATTAGATGTGAATAACAATATTTATATTTTGAATATAAATAAAATCTCAAACATATAACATGACAAACAAATAGATCAAACTGATTTGATCAGAAGAAACTGACAAGTGGCATTGTTGTCTGGGACACAATTAAACAAGAATCGTATATCCGCACTTTTGAAGAGCGGGTACCATGACTAATTTGATTCCATTCAAATAAAGTCTACGAATCTAGTTTATTGGGCAAAGTGCCTAAAATACTATTTACTTGGTAAAAAGTGTGAATATCACCTATCTGTTAGCCCTAGTTCATAGTGAATCAAGTGGGCCCATATCTAGCTAGGCTAGATGTGGATATGAATATTTCGTGACCTTTACGGATGTGGCATCGCATTATGGTTATGTGTTTCTTTTGAAGAACACAAATCGTAAACTTTTATAGTTTCGACACGAAATAGACAAACAGATCTGCTGAAGTATTAAACCGTCACGGTGAGACCGTAATGGAAAATACTTAAGCAATAAGTTTCTAATGTACTTGAAAGAGTATAGTATTCTTTCAATGAGGACTCCTCCCGGAACACGTCATCCTGACGGTGTGTCCGAACGGATAAACCAAATTTTGTTGGACATGATAAGGTTAATCATGAGTCGCTCTGAGCTACCATTTCCTTCAACGGATAAGCTTTAAATAGTACAGAACTTATTTTGAATAAGGTTCCATAAAATCTGTTTGACAGATTTCATATTAGATATGAACGAGAAAGAAACCGGGTTTCTCAATCCCGAATATTTGGGATGCTAGGCATATGTTTGGATGATACAAAACTAGAACCCAAATTGGATAAGTGCCAATTGTAGGTTATCCTAGGGATACCATAAGTATTGTACTTATACAACTCACGAGAAAATAATTAGATTTTTGCTCACCATGCGGTTTTCCTAAGAGGAATACCGATATGCAGTGGTAAGTGGGAGGATAGTAAAACTCGATGAAAATCGAAGTAATACTGTTCAAGGCACCGAATCCTAATGGAACACAAATAGTTAATCAATGATGAAACTATTACCATTAATCTTCGTATAGACAAGAATCGCGTATGTCGGAGAGAGTCAGAAAACAACCTGGCGTATGGCGTATTTTGTGATCAATTTTGGAGTAATTCTCGGGTTGACTAGCGTTGTCTGGGTTGGGTGTTCATCCATCTTCAAGCTGTTCTTGGCAAAATTCTGTGTTTGATCTTCTTTTTGCTGATTTTTGGGAGTAATTCTTGTTTGTCACGTGTGTCACTTATGGCTACACGTGACCAAACAGCAACTGCGGGGGCTAGCTCTTCCTCTGGGCCGGTGGCAGCTGCAGTTGGGCCTATTGAAGATCTCCTTGCTAAGATGGAAGCAAAAGCTAAGGCCCATTTGGAGTCAAATCCCTTTCGTGGGCTGGGAAAAGAGAATGCTAAAGGCAATGGGCCTCTTAGAAGGCCTGGGAAAGAAAAGTTGCAAAGGCAAGGATTGGAAGTGGTTGGGCGTGCTCCAAAACAGATTATTTTGGGGGGGAAAATTGATACTCAGGCATGTGCTCCTCTAAGTAAACACGTGCCTGATTCTCTTCTTCAACCTAATCACGCAAAGTCTGCTGAAGTAAAGGCTGCTGATGTTAAGAAGGCTGAGGTAGTATGAATCAATAACAGCAAGGGAAAGAACGAAATTGGGAAAAGATCTTGGGCTGATAAAGTCCGAGCTTCCTCGGCAAAGTCAAGGTTTTGCTTGGAAAGTGATCTGGCACAAGAACATAGGCGTGATTCTTATTCATTGCCTGATGAGTTTATTGAGGAAGATTTTGGGGATTGGACTTGTTTTTTGGTGGGATTTATTCCGGGATCTCCTTTTCCTTTTTATGCTGCTAAATCTATTGCAATGCGGGAATGAAAGTGCTATGGAATTGAGACAGTCTTCTCCTATGAGGATTTTTTCATTTTCTGATTTCCAAATGAAGAAAGGGTCCAAGAGGTGTTGGCGGATGGGCCTTGGCTCTTTGGAGGTAAGTATATGATGCTCCAACAGTGGAATGCATGTTTTGTATTTGACAAAAGTAAACTCTCTAAGGTCCCGGTTTGGGTGAAGTTAAAGGGCTTACCGTTTACCTTATGGTCTAATAAAGCCTTGAGTTTTGCTGCTGGGATTGTGGGCAAACCCTTGTCTTGTGATAGGGATACCCATGAACGCTCTAGGCTTTCTTACGCTAGAGTATGTGTTGAAGTGGATGCTAGTAAACCATATGTTCACATCTTTTTTCTGAATTGCAAACTTTCTTGTGAGCCTATTCGGGTTGGGGTGGAGTATGAGTGGAAGCCACAACGTTGTTCTAAATGTTGTGTATATGGTCATAACTGTGAAATGAAGGCTGTGGCGGAACGGAAGGTTGATGGTTTTTCTGGGAATGTTGGACAGGAAAGCCTGGCTCCGGAGGCTATGGTGGAGAAATCGGCTCTGGTGACTGTTGTGGAGAAATCGGTTCTTGGGGTGACCCTGGAAACTGATGGGCTGAATGACTCAGGTAGCAATGAAATTGTTGGGAGTGAGGCCAAAGTAAAGTCTTCAACCTATTTGGAGGCAAAAGATGATGCTAAGGTCATGGCTCCTTTGCTAAATGAGAGTATTCTTGATCATGGAAGTTCTATGTAGTAGGAGGGTTGCAATGAAGTTAGAAATATGGAAAGAGTCATTGAGACTCCCCTTCCTATTGTGTCTAGCCCTGTGAGGGCGAGTAAGGATTCTTCTTCCTCTAACCTGCAGATGGCCTTAGTTCCGTTTGAGGTTTCTAGTGCTCTGGTGGGTAAGGAAATTCCCAACTGGGAAACACGAGAGCTAGACTCTCTAGGATTAATTCCTTTTGATTTGGAGGAATTGGTTTCGGCTGGTGGCTCCAATTCTTCTGAGTGCTTAGAAGATGAGGAGGGTGTTCTTATGGTGGATCCCATTCAAGCAGTTGGGGATGAGGCGGGGGACTGTCGAATTAATAAGAGAGTGTCTCTTAGCAGTGGTAGTTCTTCAAAGTTGACCTTGGGAGATTTTGTGGGTTCTCTCGGAGATGTTTCCTGTACCTCCAAGCCTCTCAAGCAGAGGAAGAAGGGGAAGAATGAAGGGGGTCCGCGCCCCCAAACCCGCTCTCGAAAAGTTTTCCAACCCCAATGATTGGGTGTTGGAATGTTAGGGGTCTTAATAACCCCAACTCTATTATGGCGGTTAAGAAATTAATCGATATGCATCTTCTGAATTTTATTGGTATTTTAGAAACCAAAGTAGCGATAGCTAATGTGGAGGCTGTAATAAGCAGATGTGCTCCGGGTTGGAAGTTTCTCTCCAATGCCACAGTCACTTTACCTGCACGCATAATTCTTGCATGGAACCCTCAAGTGTTCAATCTGGTGAATTGCTTGGTTTCCGATCAAAGAATTACGTGCTGGTTGGAGGATTTTAATCAGAGCTCTAGTTTTGTTCTCAGTTTTGTTTATGGTCACAATAATCTTGCTCATAGGAGGGCATTATGGCAGCAACTTCGGGACGATTACTTGATTTGCAATTCTGTTTCTTGGGCTATGATGGGGGATTTTAATGATATCCTTCATCCAGGAGATAGAGTGGGGGGCAGCTTGGAGTGGTCGGCGGATCCCCGGGATTTCTCAGTTTGTCTTCAAGATATTGAGATGGGAGAACTCCCTTCTCTAGGTCTCAAATATACATGGCATAATGGTAGGGATGATCAGGGTTCTATCCTTCGGAAGATTGACTGGGCTTTCGGTAACTCCTATTGGTTCGCCTCCTATCAATTTGTTGTTGCAGATTTCCTCCCAAGAATTGGCTCTGATCACTCTCCCATTGTTCTGCGTTCTTCTTGTGTTCCTGAGAAGACTCGTAGTCCCTTCCGGTTTCTCAATATTTGGACTGATCATGTCGATTTTCTCCCTATTGTTAGGAGTGCTTGGCAAAGGTCTGTCTCGGGTGATCCATTGTTCCGTTTCACTATGAAGCTCAAAAACCTCAAGAAGGATCTTCGGAACCTGCATAAATCAAATTTCAATGGCATTTCTGGACGAGTGGAGGCTGTTAGGAAGACTGGATAGACTCACAGGTTCGGCTTGATAGTTCTCCGAATGATAAGGCTTCTATTCTTCACGAGAGGTCTACTTCAAAGATTTACTTTCAGCTTTGTCGGGAAGAGGAATCTTTTTTCAGACAGAAAGCCAGAGTGAATTGGCTGAATTTGGGTGATCAGAACACAAAGTTTTTCCATAAAACCTTGGTTCACAGGCAAGCTCGGAATCGAATGCATAGATTGGAAACGGAGGATGGTTCGGTTTATACTTCTATTGAGAAAATGGGCTCTCATACGGTTGATTATTTCTCTAAGCTTTTCTCAGCTCCTGGACTGGTCAGTCTTCAAAATTCAGATCAATACTTCCTGCACCAGATCCCTGCTGAGGACTTTGGGATGTTAGAAGCGGACATTCAAGATGATGAAATTAAAAGCGCTTTATTCAGCATTTCTGATGACAAGGCTCCTGGTCCGGATGGTTATTCGGCCTCTTTCTTTAAGAAATGTTGGGAGATTATTGGTCGGGATTTTCTTTCTGCTGCCAAGCATTTTTTTACCTCTGGAATCATGCCAAAATGCGTAAATGCAACCCGAATTGCCTTAGTTCCAAAGGTTGAGCGGCCAAGGATGTTGAGCGACTACAGACCAATCTCTTGTTGCAATGTATTCTACAAATGCATTTCCAAAGTCCTTGCTAATAGATTTAAACGGATTCTTCCTTCTGTTATCACCCTACCCAGTCGGCCTTTGTCCCAGGGAGGCAAATGTAGACAATGTTCTATTATCTCAGGAACTCCTAAGAACTATCATTTGGATGGCCCTCCAAGGGTGGCTCTTAAAGTGGATATCCGTAAGGCTTTTGACACGGTTAGTTGGGAATTCCTCCTAGTTGGTCTTAAGGCAATAGGGCTGCCTCCTCATTTTATTGATTGGATTAAAGCCTGTCTTACCTCCCCTTTCTTCTCGGTGGAATCAATGGTGATTTATTTGGCTTTTTCAAGGCTTCTAGAGAGGTTCGGCAAGGGGATCCCTTGTCCCCTTACCTTTTTGTTTTAGCTATGGAGGGTTTGCATGGAATTCTCCATAAAATGACTTCTCATTCTGGGTTCCATTATCACTCTCGATGTGGTAAAGGGAAGATCACTCATTTGTGTTTTGCTGATGACTTACTCATGTTTTGCAAAGGAACTGAAGATTCTTTGGCTGTTTACAAGAATGCTTTAGCCGAATTTGCCAAGCTTTCTGGCTTGGAAGCAAATAGCCAAAAGAGTCGTATTTTTGTTTCAAAATTAGCCAGAGAAAAGGTTTGCAGGCTTCAGCATATTATTGGTTTCCAAGAAGGTGAATTGCCCATCAAATACTTGGGTGTCCCTCTTTTAACCTCTCGTGTGAAGCACCGAGATTGCCAATTGTTACTGGACAAAATTTTAAGCCGAATCCATCTATGGACTTCCGCTTCTCTCTCTTATGCTGGAAGATTGCAATTGATCAAATAAGTCCTTTTCTCCATGCAAGTTTATTGGAACTCCATTTTCCTTCTTCCTCAATCAGTGGTTAGACGCATTGAGAGTATTCTTTCATCTTTCTTATGGAAAGGTTTGGTGGGTGCAGGTTCGGCCAAGGTTGCTTGGGCATCTCTGTGTTACCCGAAAGAGGAGGGTGGTTTGGGTATAAAACGGATTAAGGACTGGAATCGAGCGGCTTTCCTTAAACACTCTTGGAGAATTCTCACTGACTCGGGCTCTGTTTGGGCTACATGGATTCGAGATATTATTCTTAAAGGTCGCTCCTTTTGGGCTATTACCCCTACCTCAAACTCATCTTGGATATGGAAGAAAATCCTCAAGAGCAGAGATTGGTGTAGAGATCTGTTTCAAGTCCGAATTGGAAATGGGCAGTTGGCTTTTCTTTGGAGGGATTACTGGCTTCCTACGGGTCCTCTTTGCAACTTGTTTAGTTTTCGGTTACTAAGGCAGACAGGCTTGTCCCCAGATGCTAAGGTTGCGGATGTTATTTGTGACGGTTGTTGGAGATTCCCAGTTAGTTTCCCTGCCCTGGAGGAAATCTGGAGTTCAATAACTTTCACTCCTTCCTTGGAGGAGCTAGACAGACATGTTTGGAAGGGTTGCAGGTCTAACTTGTTCTCCATTGATAGTGCATGGGAAGTTCTGAGAAGCAGGAGAAGTGCAAGTACCATTCACCATCTTCTATGGTTCCCTATGCATATCCCCAGGCACTCTTTCATCCTGTGGCTAGCTGCTATAGGCAGGTTGCACACAATGGATAGGCTTTCTAAGTTTGGTATTATGCAAAATACAACTTGTGTTCTCTGTTTTTCCTATTCTGAATCTCATAAGCACTTATTCTTTGATTGCGGTTTCTCCAAGGCTGTTTGGCAGGCTGTCTCTAGTAGGACTCAAATCAATTGGCCGAACTTGGGTTGGTCTTCTTTCCTTAGATGGGTAGTGGTAAAAATCAAAAGGAAGGGGGATCCAAATTTCCTAGTTGCTAGGATACTTCTGGCTGCTTCTATTTACTTCATATGGTATGAGAGAAACAGGCGTGTGTTTGATGGAGATACTGCCTCAGTAGCTCAGGTAGTCAAGGAAATTTGTGATGCAGTTAGAGGCAGATTGGGGTTTCTGGGTACACTCCCTGATCATATTACAAATGCTTGGTCTATTGACAGGGCATCTGTTTGAGGGTCTAGGGAGTATGCTGTTTGGCGTTCTCGGGGTTTGCCTGCTGACAAAGGTTGAGGATTGATCTTGGGAGTTTGTGGGTTCCTTGGTTGAGCTCGGTGTGTTGGCTCTGGAGGGGTTTTATGATTTTCTTCTGATGAGGGACTTGGGTCCTTTTGTTTTGCTTGAGGACCAAGGTGGTGTTGCTGAGGTTTGCTTATAGCTGAGTGCCGTGGGCATTTCTTGACTATTAGTTACAGTAGGTAATGGATGTGGGATTGGTTTTGTTCCGGTTGCTATCT
This sequence comes from Zanthoxylum bungeanum, assembly GCA_019454045.1. Taxonomy (NCBI): domain Eukaryota; kingdom Viridiplantae; phylum Streptophyta; class Magnoliopsida; order Sapindales; family Rutaceae; genus Zanthoxylum; species Zanthoxylum bungeanum. The sequence continues at coordinate 10,794 of SKCR01031179.1, forward strand.
TGTACCTCCTTCCCATAATCGATGTGGGATAAGGGGCCCAGCTTTTGTTGCTTTGTATCGGCATCTGCATTGTGGGCCTCCTTGGGCTTATCTTGATGCTCCTTTGTGCTCCTTGTGCATATTGTGACAAGAGGGCCTCATGAGTCTATCAGAAATGCTTCATGCGATGGATCCACGTGCTTCATGTGAGAGTACACAAGTGTGGGCTGTTCGTAACTTAGACTGTGAAGTGGGTTTGTTGAATCACTGACTGAAGTTTCTGCTCGTGAAGTGGATTGACGTGAGGTGTGTGCGTGATCCAGTGGTTTTTTTATGCTATTGGGCTGATTTTGGGCTGATGGCGTAGGCGAATTACTGAGGACTTTGCATCTCGTTTGCAATTGGGCTGCGGGACATACTAATTGCTAATGGGCTGTTATTCATGCTCTATTAGTATGTGCTGTTTTGCTCAACTATGTTAGCGCGGGCTAGATGGATTTGTTTGCCGATTGTTTTGGCATTTTTGGACTTTGGGTCATGTATCTTTTGTTTCTGTGGGCCATGTATTCGGCTTTATTGAACTTTGATTCATTATAGTGCTTTCTGCACTTTCCTGGGGGATGCCCCTTGTACTATTATACAAATCACATACTTTGGAATATACTTGTAACCTTTTCCAAAAAGTTTAGAACATCCGTTAGTATCTTAGAGAACTAAGGATGCTGTCTTAAAACTATGGAGAATGAGAACTTGAAGTGACTAGGATCACTGTAGCAAGTTTCCTAAACCGATAAAATGACTATAAGTCGCAAACGGTACTATAAAGTTTGAATAACGGTACAGTGAGCTGGAAATATTCCAAGCAAGATACTGTTACCGTATAAACAACAAATGCGGGTTAATTGTTGCAGCTGAAGCGGCAATAGAAGCCTTCTGGGTCGATTAACAAATATAATTAGATTAGATATAATTATGTTAGCAGCTGAGCTAGGCTCGAGCACAGGCTAAAGAATTAATGGTCTCATCAACGATCCAGATACATACTTCGATATTCATCTGATTCGTTCGGATCATACATCATGGCGATGTGATGATCGTATAAATCGCATCAGACGATAGTCATACAAATCCACTGACGAAAGCATTTCTCAGCAATTTGAGCCAACCGTACATAGTTCGGGTGTAAGACACTCAATTGACTGGCTATAGGCCAAGTGGGAGATTGTTGGATAATTATGACCCATAGCGTCACTATTTGTACAGATCATGGTGTTGTTGTACAAATTAACTATGTGACAAAGGAGATTGCACTCTTATCATTTGTGATTAGATCACCTAGATGTATAAATGATGAGAGGTCCCTATGATTTGTTCCTGGACAGAGAATGATATGAGACAGTATCAGTCCATGTAGGATAAATCATTAAATATCCATAGTCAGAGTATTATCGAGATTTGACATCGATAAATACGTAAAAGACTAGTATTAAACTTGTGCGCGTTGTGAGGGCACAACGGCATAGTTCTCATATATTTGGGTATAGGATACTCATGCAAGTGTAGTAGGAGGTTGTGTTTCACCGATGGTACAGGAAATAGCTTCGCTCTGGATAGACCCCCTCAGAATTCCATTGGTAGTATGACTATGTGTCTATGGAAGTCCAAAATCAGGGTAGGTGTATTTGGTCTTAACCTGAGACTTGCACCGCTAATACTTGTGACAATCAATATTCTTTGGTTGCGGTCGTCCAGGGCTTTAACCGGTTCTGTGTACACCAATGCTGGGTATATTGAGAATCGTAGTTGTTGGACAAAATGACCCATAGCGTCACTATTTGCACAGATCATTGTGTTGTTGTAGCAAATTAACTATGTGACAAGGAAATTGCACTCTCATCATTTGTGATTAGATCACCATACATATATAAATGAAGAGAGGTCCCTATGATTAGTTCCTGGACTGAGAATGATATGAGACTGTATCAGTCCCCGAAGGTTTAATCATTAAATATCTCTAGCCGGAGTATTATCGAGACTGGACATCGATAATGCGGAATAGGCTAGTATTGCACTTGTGTGCGTTGTGAGGGCACAACGGGATAGTTCTCATATATATAAGTATCGGATACTTATGCAAGTGCGATAGGAGGTCGTGTTTCACCAATGGTACGGGAAAAAGCTTCGCTCTGGATAGACCCCTCGGAATCCCATTGGTATTATGACTATGTGTCTATGGGAGGCCGAAATCAAGGTAGGTGTGTATAGTCTTAGCCTGAGACTTACATCGCTAATACTTGCGATAATCGGTAGACTTTGGTGTTTGTGGTACAGGGCTTTAACCGGTTCTGCGTACACCACTTCTGGGTTTATCAGAGAGTCGTAGTGTATTGGGTGTGATGTGAAGACGGAAGTATCACTCCAGTCATAGTGGAGATGATGTCATGCAGGATACGGTATTAGTGCTCTTAAGTGCTGGCCGGCCATCGGGATATTATGACAAGGTCATGTATATCCGATTATAGAGACTAGTTACCAGACATCCGACATGTGCTTCGGACGGGCCAGACACTTATCCAGCCCCAGCCCTAGCACGTGACTATCCGATACTGGGCCGATATACACAATACTACGGTATACTACGCTTGATACAGATCTATATATTCCTGTAAGAATATTTCTGGAGAATTGGGTAGGCATGGCGCTTTGCTAGAAGCCAACCTTGTCTTGTAAATCGGTATAAACGTAGTACGAGGTACTTACATGTTCGGACAATCCGACGACCGTATTTACTGCCAACATATCCGGAGATCTCATGGGTCGGTTCCTGAAGATTCACCGATGACGTATGACTCGCACTTTAATTAATCTGGGATTAATTCGATGAGAGAGAAAGTTAATCTGGGATTAATTACGGAGATATTTATCTCGGATAAAATATCGTTAAAGAGAGAGAACGATTAATTTGGAATTAATCGGTAAATTAATATATTCGATATATTAATCGAAATTAGATTTCGATGCGGAATTGAAATTAGATTTTAATTCGGGCAAACGAATTAATTTAGAATTAATTCGTTAGCGACGTGAATAGTGAATTCGCTAGGCGTAATCATTTAATTACGACACGACGGAAAATTCGTTAATTTGGAATTAACGAACCCAAGCCCGAGAGTGATTGCGAGCGCATTCGTATTTCGAATTCGAGTGCGGCACGCAAGTCACATCAAGCGTCAAATCACTAGTCGCATCAATTGTCAAATCACTTGTCACTTTGAGTGATGTGACATGACAAGTTGTCACTTATTAAAGTGAAGTGACTTGATGTAAAAAGTAGAAGTGATGGGTGAAAAGTTGAAAGCTTTTGCTTTTTGCTTTTTGATTTTTTAATTAATGTTTTGTATATCCTTTTATTTTTATATTACTTGGTAAATAAAGAAAAATAAAAATGATATACAAAAGCATCACTTTCTCTCTCTTGTTTTTGACATTCACGGTTTTAAGGCTTTTGGAGCCAAAAACCTTCACCTCTCTCTCACGGTCTCCTTGGCCGATTCTTCTTCACTTTCTTCTGGTTTGACCGAGCAAATGGAGAACCAAAACAGCCCCCACCGTGCACTCCACTGCAGTTCAAGATGGCCAAAACCGAGCTTGATGGAGGTAGAAAAAGACTTGTGTTCTTTGCATCTCAAACCAATCATTGTGAGTATATGTTTCCGCCATTATTCCTTGATGTATTCATGCAATTTTATGCTTGATTTGGATGATTATTGGGACCTATATTAGAACTCAACAGTATTGTGTTGGGTGTGATGTCAAGACGGAAGTGTCATTCCAGTCATATGGAGATGATGGTTACGTAGGATACGGTACTAGTACTCTTAAGTACTGCAATCATCGGGATAAAATGACAATGTCATGTTTATCCGATTATAGAGACTAGTTACCAGACATCCGACATGTGCTTCGTACGGGGCAGATACAATTCCAGCCTCAGGCCTAGCACGTGATCATCCGATACTGGACAGAAATACGCAATACCATGTATACTACGTCTGATATAGATCGCTTATTCCTGTAAGCATGTTTCTAGAGAATTGGGTAGGCATGGCGCTTTGCTAGAAGCCAACTTTGTCTTGTGAATCGATGTTAACGTAGTACTAGGTACTTACGTGTTCGGATAGTCCGATGACCCGATTTACTGCCAACATATCCGGGGATCTCATGGGTCGCTTCCCGAAGATTCACCGATGATGTATGACTCGCACTTTAATTAATCTGGGATTAATTTAATGAGAGAGAAAATTAATCTAGGATTAATTGCGGAGATATTTTATATGGGATAAAATATCATTTAAAGAGAGATAACGATTAATTTGGAATTAATCGAGAAAATTAATAAATTCGATATATTAAACGAAATTGGATTTCGATGCGGAATTAAAATTAGATTTTAATTCGGGCGAACGAATTAATTTAGAATTAATTCGTTAGCGACGTGAATAGTGATTTCGCTAGGCGTAATCGTTTAATTGCGTCGCAACAGGAAATTTGTTAATTTGGAATTAGCGAACCCGAGCCCGGGATTATTTACGAGTGCATTCGCATTTCGAATTCGAGTGCTGCACGCAAGTCAAATCAAGCGTCAAATCATTAGTCACATCAAGCGTCAAATCACATGTCACTTTGAGTGATGTGACAATTGATTGATTGATTGATGTGAGTTGATGTGAGATAATTGAAAGCATTTAATGCTTTTCTTTTTAGAAAAAGTCCTTGGTAAATGGTTAATTAATTTTGGAAATTAAATAAACCTATTACATTTTCTTTTTCCCTCTCTCTCTCATGTTCACGGTTTTCACCCTTTTTGGAGCCAAAAACCTTCTTCTCTCTCACGCCTCTTCTCCTCTCTGTTTTTTTGGTTTGACCGAATGATGAAGAAGGAGCTAAAGAAATTTGTGGCAAATTTCTTGGGTGCTAGCACACATAGGAGCCATACCAAGGTGATAAGGAAGTGATTTCATGAGCTTGGAATCACCTTGTAAAGCTTGGAGCTTGGAGCTTCCATGGAGGATCACCCATGGCCAAATACAAGATGAAGAAAACCACCCACTGCCGTGCAGTCCACCCTTTGAGCAGTTCACTGTCGAGCTTCATGGAGGAGGGCAGTTCATTTTTGTTCTTCGTAGCATCATGACCGATCATTGTGAGTAATATTCCGCACCTCTTTTGAATGTTTTCACATGTTATTTTCTTGCTTGCAATGATCTTGGGAAGCTTAGAGTAGACCAAAAATTATCAAACCCCCGAGGCCGGAGCATTACTACCCCATGACTCATATTTTTGAGGAATAGCTCGGGTAAACTGGACCCATGGAGGTTTCTTCCCCTGCAAGTCGGCTGGTGAATCCTGTTGAGAACCACCAGGCACATGGCATGGGGACGACTGAATGGCCTCCATGACCCTCGTGACCTCGGGTAAATCGGACCCAATGAGGTTTCTTCCGCTACGAGTTGGCTGGTGAGTCCCATTGAGAAACACCCTCGGGATGGCAAACACGGGGAGGTTTCTTCCCCCGTGAGTTATCTGCCTAACCACCTCGGATCAGGAGAAGCATAGCATGGGGAGGTTTCTGCCCTCATAGCATTTGTAGACGCTAGAGCCGTCCAACATGGGAGGTTTCTTCCCTCATGGCTTTGGTCGCTCACCGATCCATAGCCCGACTAGCCGGGACGCTGAATTGTAAGGTTCAGAATTATTTTTTGAGAGGCACCCGAGTTGTTATCTTTTTTGGGTCTGTGTGGAGTATGTGCTAAGTCACCTCCGATGTACTTACCTTGTCCTATTTCCACTTTTTGTTTTTGCTGATGCCCCGTAAAGGGATGCCTACACCAGGATCCATGGAGCCTCAGAGGTTGAAATTTCTTCCCTCACGATTAAGTCTCATTTGTTCCACCAGTTCGGGGCTGGGTTCATCCCGCCGAGGCTATTTGTTCCAACAGCTCGGGGATGGATTTGTTCCGCTGATGCTATCTGTTCCACTAGCTCGGGGCTGGATTCGTTCCATCGAGGCTATTTATTCCACCAGTTCGGGACTGGGTTTGTCCCGCCGAGGCCATGTGTATTACTAGCTCGGGGTCGGGTTACGTCCCCCTGAGTGGATCATAATCAACGTAGGGTCAGAGCACATTCCACACGGATAGGTAACGAAATCCTCGATGATAGAGCACATGAGGATGAGAGGGATGACTTGATTGGCAGTCGGAGCGATTCTCTTTATAGCTCCTGGAAATGACCGCCGGTCGGTTGATCAACTCACACCCGACTTTGTAGTTCCCGGTACAAACTCGTACACTCGTTGAAACCGATAACTAGGGGATAAATATTGATGGTGTTTTTTATGACAAAGTATTAGAACAGTACAGCAAGGGCATATATGGAACTTCTCCTTTTGAAGGAACGAGTGTTCAGAGGGTATTGATTACTCCTCGGCTATGCATGATGTTCAGAACCGGTTTCCCAGATATGGCCGACGAGAGGACACAGCATGATGCAGGTCTCAGAGGTCGACATCATCAGAGTTGAGACCCACAACTTTAAGCCCGATAGCTCGGTTCAGTTCTACTTTTCCTCCTAGATTGAGATGATAAGCTCAAATATTTTAGGTCAGGACGGAAGTAGTTGGGGTAGTTCGACATATGGTTTGGCCGTGCACACGAAGCCCGATGTGTGATCAGGACCGTTTGAACTTTTCTCCCTGACATGTACTATCGTACAAGAGACCTTTACAGGTTGTCATCATTAATGGTGAAATGTGGCAGTGTAGAAAACGGCGTGATGTGACAGGAAGTCAGATGGCAGGTTTGCTTTCGGTGAGGCAGTTGGGGCAGAGAGCCCGTCAATTCGCCGGAAATCCGCATGGCTGACGTCATAGAAATATGGGAATAGTATTGTATTTTCCTTAGTATATAAAGGGAGGGTAATCTCATTTGTAAAGGTTAGAAAAAATTTCGTTTAAAGCATTACTTGTGAAAACACTACAAAAAGCAAACAACTCGATTACATTAGACCACCCTTGAAAAGAGGTCGGCCGAGCTCGGTTTGGTAATAAAAGCAACACCCCACTTTGTGCCTGTGGACGTAAGTTCGGACCACCCCGTCGAACCACGTAAAACCCTCTTGTCGATTTTGTGTTTACCTTGTCTTTTGCCAAATTTGCCTTTGGTCCCTTTATAACCAAACAAATTCACTGTTGAGGGAGGATTGTCCCGGGAGCGTTATCTCGAAACTGCCCCTGGAATGAAAATCACCTGTAAACACAAATAAACAAAATTCAACCAAGAAGACAAGGAATTGCCCCCCGGCCGAACTAAACTGGCAAGATAGATTTATTATTATTATTATTATTATTATTATTATTATTATTATTATTATTTTGTAGTCACTCTAATGAATCTTTCAACGTAATTATAGGCACTGCATTTTTACATATAAGTCCCGATGATGAGTCTCACATGGAGACACTACCTCTTTAAGTTGTGGAAGTCGCGGGAAATGGAGGTCGAAAGGGAAACGTCAGAAATTGATATCTTGTTGGACTAAATTCGTTTGCTTAGCTGTGGGTTCGCTCGTTGGACCTCTGTTTTTAAATTAATCATTGGCCCAAACCCCCGCAAGTCACACACCAAGCCCACACATCACCAAGCTATACACCAAGCCCATAAAAATGGACCAAACTCACGCCCAAGAAGACGAAAGCTACGCCCAAAGCATTCCAAAATAAAAAAATAACACATTAAACACATGCTAAAATCAAGACAAATCACCTTCCCAAATTAAAAGATTCAAATCAAATATCATCAAACACTTTCCTAATTTAATTAAATCATATCCCTAATCAAAAGAGAAGAAATCAAATCAAATTAAATCACATCCCTAATTAGATAGATTTTTCCTTATAGCACATTAATTAGAATATATCCCCATAATTACACAAAATCCTTTCCTTATTCGCATAAGGATAACCCTAACCTTTGCCTATAAAAAGAAGCCAAAACCAACTCTTCACACCCTAGTTGATTCACGCCCAAAGCATAGAAAAACAATCCCTCATTACCGTGAACTGTAGTCCAGAAAAATCCCTCAAACAGCCGCACACCTGCAACCTAAAATAGCCCTCCATCACCACAAAATAGCAACCTAAAATAGCCCTGCATCACCAAAAATCACAGCCATAAACACCCCCTTCATCACCGAAAATTATAGTCCAGAAACAGCCTCTGTATCACCAAAAATCACAGCCCTGAAACCCCTTCAATTACTACAAAAAACACCCTGAAAATTATCCTTCAATTACCGCAAACAGCAGCCCAAATCACCTCTAAATTACAACTTTAAATAGTCCAAAAATAGCAGCAAAAATAGCAGAAATAGTAGCCCAAAATAGAGGAAACAACAGCCCGAAATAGCGAGGCAACGAAGGAAAACAACGAACTAGTGAATCAGAGGTTGCGGAGCATTAACCCTTCCGACGGTCGCATAACGCACTTCCAAGAGACGACTTAAGAGGTTAGACCTGAGGGCACCTTTTTATTTACTCCCGTTCTTTTGTTATTATTTCTTCGCATGTGTATTGTCGATTCATGAATGTTGTGGCCATGGGATGAATGAAATATGTGTTATCTCTTGTGGTATATCGGATGGTAACCCAGACGTAAATTCCGTAGCCGAATCCGAATGGACGGTAATGCGGTTTGTACTTGGGAAACAACTCCACATACCACTTGAGAGACACACAAATGTCGTTTCATCCAATCTTATGTTTATTCTTGATTTAATCATTTAGTATGTTATTTTCCTTTATGCATGATTTAGTCGTTTATTATCTTCTTTTTTATGCATGATTTAGGTGTTTATGTGATTAGAGGTATCATTTTTGTGATTCTATTCGAACGATCAAATGCTATATGAACATATGCATTATGCCTCGTCCCATTCGAACGTGATATCAAACGCTACTCGAACGCGTGTATTTTGTTTACCGTTCGAACACGTTTACGAATGCTACACGAATGCGCACGCATTGGACAGATTCCTTCATCATGTTTTGCATGTTTGTTTCCTTAGTTATTTCTTTCCCCATCATATGCTTAGTTAGCTCGTTTTAATGTTTATGCTTTTACCGTCATTGTTTATTTACCTTTCCACATTTATTTATCTAGTATGTTCATGAAATTGTGTGTTTACCGTTATTTCAACTTACTGTATGCATGCAAACTTAGATATAGGTAGTATGCAAACTTAGATGTAGGTTGTTGTTGTGTAGACTTGGTTAGATTATTGCACAAATCCATTCATTACAAGTGGCATAAGTAAGGGACCATTCCGAACCCAACGGTTTGAGGTATTCCCTTGCGAGGGATGAGTGCGGCCTTAAATCATTTTCCCAGTTCACACTGGGTGGCGACTCCATGTTATTTCTCCGGTTTAGTTCCCCTGTGGACTACTCTGTACTCCCAACTAGGTCGCGAGCCTGGAACAGCGTCGTCAAGTTCTGTGTCCTACAGTCTGGCGACTCCACTGGGGATAGAGAATCGGCCCCGAAATAATGCCTTGTAATGTTTCTGATTTGTGATTTAATTAACCGTGCCTACCGTGGGTTGAAAGGGGTTTAATCAAGGGCATTATTAGAGCTAAGTAATGGTTTGGTGTCTTCCTTCATTCACTACCTTTCTATAAGGAAAAGCTGTGAAGGCACCAAGATAATCATTTACTTGAAGCTTACTGTGATGGACTAATTTGGAGGACTTGTTGTTTATTCCTGTCACCAAGGCGATAAGAGCCTAAGAGGCTTGGGTATTTAAGAGAGTTCGCTCCACCCTCCCTCTGGGGAATCTTCAATAGGAATCCATTTGACAGTCAGTCATGCATCATAACTCTGTTGGACAGTTATGACCCATAGCGTCACTATTTGTATAGATCATGGTGTTGTTGTACAAATTAACTATGCGACAAAGGAAATTGCTCTCTTATCATTTGTGATTAGATCACCAATATGTATAAATGATAGGAGGTCCTTATGATTAGTTCCTGGATTGAGATGATATTAGACAGTATCAATCCACGAAGGTTTAATCATTAAATATCCCTAGTCAGAGTATTATCGAGATTGGAAATCGATAATGCTTAAAAGACTAGTATTACACTTGTGCGTGTTGTGAGGGCATAACGGTATAGTTCTCATATATTTGGGTATAGGATACTCATGCAAGTGTAGTAGGAGGTTTTGTTTTACCGATGGTACGGAAAACAGCTTCGCTCTGGATAGACCCCTCGGAATTCCATTGGTAGTATGACTATGTGTCTATGGAAGTCCGAAATCAGGGTAGGTGTATTTGGTCTTAACTTGAGACTTGCACCGCTAATACTTGCGACAATCAATATACTTTGGTTTTAGGTCGTCCAGGGCTTTAACAGGTTCTGTGTACGCCTCTGCTGGGTATATTGAGAATCGTAGTGTGTTGGGTGTGATGTCAAGACGGAAGTATCACTCCAGTCATAGTGGAGATGATGATCACGCAGGATACGGAACTGGTTCTCTTATATACTACAGTCATCGGGATAATATGACTAGGTCATGATTATCCGATTATAGAGACTAGTTGCCAGAGATCCGATATGTGCTTCGTACGGGGCAGACACAATTCCAGCCCCAGGCCTTGCACGTGACATCCGATGCTGCATTGAAATATGCAATACTACATATACAACGCCTGATATAGATCACATATTCCTATAAGGATATTTCTGGAGAATGGGTAGGCATGGTGTTTTGCTAGAAGCCAACCTTATCTTGTAAATCGGTACAAATGTAGTACAAGGTACGTACGTGTTTGGATAGTTCGACGACCGAATTTGCTGCCAACATATCCGGGGATCTCATGGGTCGCTTCCCGAAGATTGACCGATGACGTATGACTCGCACTTTATTAATCTGGGATTAATTAGATGAGAGAGAAAATTAATCTGGGATTAATTGCGGAGAAATTTTATCTGGGATAAAATATTAATTTAAAGAGAGAAAATGATTAATTTGGAATTAATCGATAAAATAATATATTCGATATATTATACGAAATTGGATTTCGACGCGGAATTGAAATTAAATTTTAATTCGGGCGAACGAGTTAATTTAGAATTAATTCGTTAGCGATGTGAATAGTGATTTTGCTAGGCATAATTATTTAATTGCGTCGCAATGGAAAATTCGTTAATTTGGAATTAGCGAACCCGAGCCGGGATGCGAATTTAAGTGCGGCCCGCAAGTCACATCAAGCGTCAAACCACTAGTCGCATCAAGCATCAAATCATTAGTCACTTTGAGTGATGTGACAACTTGTCACTTGATTGATTGAGTGATGTGAATAATTGATGTGGTGGTTGAAGGCATTTAAGGCGTGGATAATTGTTAAGGCGTGGACTTTTGATGTGAACATTAAAGGTTCATTAGCCGCAAGTCACATCAAATCATTATTAAGATGTGAATAATTGTCAAACTAATCGTAACGCGTCTCAAAGACCGATTAACGTCCAACGTCAATTCAATTAAAGTCCAATGGGCTTTTGATTGATTTCTTAAGGCGTGGACTTTTCGTCAACTCGGGTCAAACCGATAACCAAAGTCCAATCCGGGATTTACCCCATAAGCCCATAAATCAATCTTGGCCCATTAGCCCAAATTGAACATTAAAGGTTCATTAGCCGCAATTGGGCTTTATGGTTAAGGTTTTGGGCCCAATTGGATCCAATCCACTTGGCCTAAACCAAACTTGATAAATCAAGCCCAATAGGCCCAATTACAACTTTAAATTCCAATTTCAAAAATTAGGCCCAATTAATTAAATCGAAAAATCCAATTTTCACAATTTAATTACCAAAAGTGCATTATATGATTAATCAACTAAATCAACATTTCCAAAACACTAAATTAGTCCAATTAATCATACTTTATTCATTATTACATGTCAAACACACATAATGAAAAATCAACCCATTTACATGCTTTCATGCTCTCGGCCAAGGAAGGTAATTGTGTCCGATTCGGTTTCGATCCAATCGAACCTACAATCGACATCAAATCAACATCCGATTTGATTTCATACACATCCAATGTCACAAAACCAAAATTACCAAGACATTAGGGCAATGACACTTCGGCCAAGGTAAGGAATTTGGGGTTTTTGTCCAATTCGAAATCCAATCCAATTCGATTCAAATTAACATCAACCTAAATGATTCTAACTCATCAAACGAATCAAATCACAAAATTCCAAGAATCCAAAATATCACAAACCATTCGGCCAAGGCATTATTTTGGGGAAAAAATAATCCAAATCATTTTTCATCAAATTAGTCCAACCAAAATGAATTTAAACATGTTATAAGCATACTCAAACAAGCAATTTATTCAAATCATGCTCAAATCACATTTACCAAAATTTTAAACCCTACAAATTTCATGCTTGCAACATTAGCTCATGATGCCATTGTTGGTTATTTCTAAGGTCCCAAGATCAAATCAAGACATGAAATAATACATGAATACATCAACGGAGGTAGCGGAATACTCACATTGATCGGTTATTGTCGATTTGAAGACGAATCAAGGCCAAAAACGTACTGCCTTGCTCACGCCACTGCAACCAGTCCATGCTCACTGTTGGCAGTTTCGGGTCTCAAAACGAAGCTCCAAACTCCGTCGGATGAGTCCCGCCTCATGGGTGAACCTCCCTACCACCTTCGCAAGACTCGTAGTGTGCTAGCACTTGCGGTTTTCACCATGAAAACCCAACCCTTGCTTCCCTTTAGTGTCACGTTTTTCTGGTTCAAAACCAGTCCCAAAATTCTGTTTTGGGCGTGAGAGGAAGAGAGAAAATGAGAGAGAAGAAGTTTTGTGTTAAGTTAAAATGATTTACCAAAAATCAATTTATATTTATGCCATAATTTTTATTAATTTAATAATAAAATTATGACACAAAACATGCAATGGCTTAGAGTGTCAAACACTCAAACTCCATGCAATGACATTGAGTGCAATGTACACAATCTACATGCAAAGCATTAGAATGACATGTGTCATGTGGGCCCCACACGTTTCCAAATGAAAGTGGGCCCACGTGCACTCACGCGTTCGGGTTTGATATTTCCGAAATACCGAGCTTACGTCGCGACGTTAATTAATCGAATTTAAATAAATAATTGCGCCTAGCGAAATTATTATTTACGTCGCTAACGAATTAATTCTAAATTAACTCGTTTGCCCGAATTAAAATCTAATTTTAATTCCGCGTCGAAATCTAATTTCGTTTAATATATCGAATATATTAATTTACCGATTAATTCCAAATTAATCGTATCTCTCTCTAGACGATATTTTATCCCGGATAAAATATCTCCGTTATTAATCCTAGATTAATTTTCTCTCTCTCTTCTGTATAATCCCAGATTATTCAAGAGTGCGAGTTGTGCGTCATCGGTGGATTATCGGGAAGCGACCCATGAGATCCCCGGATAATCTGGCAGTAAATACGGTCGTCGGAGTATCCGAATCACGTACGTACCAAGTACTACGTTCTACCGATTTACGAGACAAGGTCGACTCCTAGCAAAGCACCAAGTCTACCCAATTCTCCGGACATATCCATTTAAGAATATTAAGATCTGTATCAAGCGTAGTATACTAATGTATTGTGCGTATCGGCCCAGTATCGGATAATCACGTGCTAGGGCTGGGGCTGGATAAGTGTCTGCCCCGTCCGAAACACATATCGGATGTCTGGTAACTAGTCTCTATAATCGGATATTCATGACCTGGTCATAATATCACGATTGGATGCGCATCACTTTAAGAGCACTAATACCGTATCCTGCGTGACATCATCTCCAATATGACTGAAGTGATACTTCCGTCTTGACATCACACCCAATACTCTACGATTCTCTGATAAACCCGAAGAGGTGAACACAGAACCAGTTAAGATCCCCCACCACCAAAACCAAAGTTTACCGATTGTCGTAAGTATTAGCGATGTAAGTCTCAGGTTAAGACTATACATACCTACCTTGATTTCGGCCTCCCATAGACACCTAGTCATAATACCAATGGGATTCCGAAGGGTCTATCCAGAGCGAAGCTGTTCCCGTACCATCGGTGAACACGACCTCCTATCGCACTTGCACAAGTATCCAATACTTATATATATGAGAACTATGCCGTTGTGCCCTCACAACGCGCACAAGTGCAATACTAGCCTATTCCGCATTATCGATGTCCAGTCTCGACAATACTACGGCTAGGGATATTTAATGATTAATCCTTCGTGGACTGATACTGTCTCATATCATCTCAATCCAGGAACTAATCATAGGGACCTCTCTTCATTTATATATCTATGGTGATCTAATCACAAATGATGAGAGTGCAATTTCCTTATTACATAGTTAATTTGCTACAACAACACAATGATCTGTGCAAATAGTGACGCTATGGGTCATATTATCCAACAGCATGCCCTCCACTCTGCATCAGGTTATTAAGTTTTCGTATGAGGGAGAAATTGTCACCATCTGAGCTGAGTTAGACAATGTTGTGGCCGCTTTAGAAATACAACCTTTCACGAGGTTCCAAGTGTCGGCAACCTTTGAGGAGTGGGTAGATCCTAAGGTGGCGAGGATCATGGAGAAAATGAAGTTCGAGCCAGACACAGGCTCAGATGTTGGAGGAGCATTACCCGACTTCAAGGGGCAGACCACCCGGAGGGGTTTAGGATACAAGTCTGATGAGGATAAGCCGAAGGCTAAGAAGAAAGGGTTGAATCTGACGGAATTCTTTGTGAAGGTAATGGGATATCAAGGGGAACCTGAACCAGTAGAAGTCAACGGGGTCATGGTGCCCGGATTTGAGATCTTTCAGGATGTGATGAGTGAGAAACCACCGGCATCAGAAGTTGCAAATGAGGAAGAGAAGTGGGAGGAAGAGTTGATGAAGCTGGAGAGCCTGAACCTCGAAGAGAATAAGGAAACCGAGGAAGACCCGGCTGTGGGGGATGAAGCATCTGCAGAGGATGAAGATGTTTACCTCTCTGATTTATTCGAATGTATTCCTACATCTGCTAGCAATAAAGACATTCATTTCGCTTACTTGTCTGAGTCTCTCCCTTTCAATTTGCATGACTTGAGTATATTTGACATCAACTCAACCAAAACAAACGCATTCAACCTTGGTACGCTTGAAAGCCCCAAGGAAGTCTTAATTGCGAGTGAGGTTACCTCTGAAGAGCGGAAGAAATTAGAAGAGATGTTGGTCAAATATGCCAAAGTATTTGTTTGGTCCTATAAGGACATGCCTGGGGTAGACAGAAGTATCGCCCAGCATATGATACCGACTTATCCAAATATAAAGCCGGTAAAGCAAAAAATCCGAAGGATGAGACCTGAGTAGGCCGAGAAGGTCAGAGAAGAAGTCAAGAAACAGATAGATGTGGGATTTCTAAAAGTGGTGAAATACCCTGAGTGGTTGGCAAACATTGTGCCAGTGCCGAAGAAGGATGGAAAGGTCAGAATGTGCGTAGATTACAGAGACCTCAACAAAGTTTGCCCGAAAGATGATTTTCCTCTACCCCATATAGACGTATTGGTTGATAGTGCGACTTTATCTGCCATGTACTCATTTGCGGATGGGTTCTCAGGATATAATCAGGTTCTTATGGCTGAAGAAGACTAGCATAAGACTGCATTTGTTACAGAATGAGGTACGTATTGCTACAAGGTGATGTCGTTTGGGCTTAAGAATGCAGGAGCCACTTACCAGCGGATGGCCACGACATTATTCCACGACTTGATGCATAAAGAAATTGAGGTATATGTGGATGACATGATGGTGAAGTCGGAGACAAGAATGGGACACATAGAAGCACTGGAGAAGTTCCTTGAACGAGTCGACAGATACAACCTGCGACTAAATCCCAAGAAGTGTGTGTTTGGGGTGACGTCAGGCAAGATGCTAGGACATACAGTAGGAATGGGAGGAATAGAAGTAGACCCTGAGAAGATCAAAGTGATCACTGAGATTCCAGCGCCGAAGACAGAGAAAGAAGTTAGAGCATTCCTTGGGAAGATCCAGTACATCTGTCGGTTCATCACCAAGCTGACATCGGTATGTGAGCCTATCTTCAAATTACTAAGAGAGGACCAGCCAGTGAAATGGAATGAGCAATGCCAAGAAGCCTTCGACAAGATCAGAGAATATTTGGTGAAACTGTTAGTGTTCCTAGAACATGCCAAGGATCTAATAAGCAAGAAAATGTGTTCATAAATTCATTATAAGTTGTGGAATTACTTACATTGAATGGATTTGAGCTTTTAAAATTTTGAGAAGAAGATCTCCAAGATCCTTCCTTTGTTGATTCCAAGCTTTGAGTTGGTTTCCAAGATCCTTCCTTTGTTGATTCCAAGCTTTGAGTTGTGAATGAAGAACTCCAAGATCCAACCTTTGTGTTGATTACAAGCTTTGAGTTGGTTTCCCTATCACCTTAGAAGACTTCTACAAGTGCTAGCTTTGTTGATTTTGCCACAAAATCAAAGTGAAGAGATGGAGGAAGCTCACGCCCATGGAGGAGTTCTTAGGGTTTCATTTTGTGTCAAGTGTTGTGTAATGAGAGAGAGAGATGTCTTTTGGTAAAACCAATTTACCATTTTCACCTAAATAAGGTGGTTGGGTAAATGGTTTCACCAAAACCATTCCAAGGTAGTTGGAAAGTTGGTGGCTTGGCATAAATGCCAACTACCCTCCCAACTACCACATGTGAAGTGGGCCCCACATTTGAATTCAAAATTCAAATGGATTCTACGAATGTTTGCCGCGGCTCGGATTCGTTTAATCCGATTAAACGAATTTCCGTCGCTAAATAATTAAATCTAATTTAATTAAATGATGACGCCTCGTAAATATATTACGAATGCCGTTTACGAATTAATTCTAAATTAATATGTTCGCTCGTATTAAAGTCCAACTTTAATTTCATAATGAAATCCAATTCATATTAATATATCCGATATATTAATTTTAGCCCATACAAATAAATTAAATAGAAAAATCAAATTTAACTATTAAATTTATTTTACCGATTAATTCCAAATTAATCGCGTTCTCTCTCTTCTGAACACATTTAATCCCAGATTAAATAAAGCCTCAATTAATCCCAAATTAATTTTCTCTCTCTAAATTAATCCCAGATTAATTCTAGTTTAAGTCAATTGTCATCGGTGAATCTTTGGGAAGCGACCCAAGAGACCTCTGGATATGTTGGCAGTAAATCCGATTATCGGACTATCCGATTAAGTGCGTACCTCGTACCACATGCTTACGGATTTACAAAACATGGTTGGCTTCTAGCAAAGCACCGTGCCTACACAATTCTCCAGAAATATTCTTACTGGAATATACAATCTATGTCAGGCGTAGTATACATAGTATTGCGTATTTCGATCCAGTATCGGATGTCACATGCTAGGCCTGGGGCTGGAATTATGTCTGCCCCGTACGAAGCACATGTCGGATGTCTGGTAACTAGTCTCTATAATCAGATGAACATGACCTAGTCATATCATCCCGATGACTGCAGTACTTAAGAGTACTAGTTCCGTATCCTACGTGACATCATCTCCACTATGACTGGAGTGATACTTCCGTCTTGACATCACACCCAATACACTACAATTCTCAATATACCCAGCAGAGGCGTACACAAAACTGGTTAAAGCCCTGGACGACCAAAACCAAAGCATATTGATTGTCACAAGTATTAGCGGTGCAAGTCTCAGGTTAAGACCAAATACACCTACCCTGATTTCGGAGTTCCATAGACACATAGTCATACTACCAATGGAATTCTGAGGGGTCTATCCAGAGCGAAGCTGTTTTCTGTACCATCGGTAAAACACAATCTCCTATTACACTTGCATGAGTATCCAATACCCAAATATATGAGAACTATGCTATTATGCCCTCACAACGCGCACAAGTGTAATGCTAATCTCTTACGCATTATCGATGTCCAATCTCGATAATACTCTGACTAGGGATATTTAATGATTAATCCTTCGAGGACTGATACTGTCTCATATCATCTCAATCTAGGAACTAATCATAAGGACCTCCTATCATTTATACATCTTGGTGATCTAATCACAAATGATAAGAGTGCAATCTCCTTGTCACATAGTTAATTTGTACAACAATACCATGATCTGTGCAAATAGTGACGCTATGGGTCATAATTGTCCAACAGAAACCTCCTATTTTGAAAACTCCAAGACTGGGCAAACCTTTGGTATTATATTTGGCCATCGAACCTGAAGCGCTGGGGGCAATGATGTTACAAACATATGAGACAGGGGTAGAGCATGCAGTGTACTACCTCAGTAAGAAAATGCTTCCGTACGAAGCTCGCTATCAAGAAGAGAAGATCTGTTTGGCAGTAGTGTGGGCGTCCAGAAAGTTGCGTTATTACTTCCAATCTTACAAGATCCATGTGGTAGCAAAGGAGAATCATTTGAAGTATCTGCATTCAGTGCCTTCGCTAGTTGGGAAGTTGGACAGATGGTTGGTGTTGCTGACAGAGTTCGATATTGAGTACCTCACTTCCAAAGTAATCAAAGGGTGAGCTGTGGCAGAGTTCCTAGCATTACAACCGATATAAGGGGATCAATACAAGTTTGAGTTCCCAGACGAGGAAATCCAAGCTATAACAGTCCAAGGATGAAAGATGTACTTCAACGGAGCAGTGAACTATAAAGGAGCCTGAATCAGAATTGTGATAGTAACCCCTGAAGGAGAAACCCTACCTATGGCCAAGAGGTTGACGTTCGGAGTAACCAACAATATGGCTGAGTATGAAGCATGCGCCTTCGGATTGACAACATTGATAGCCTTGAAAGGTAAGAGCATAGAAGTCTATGGAGACTCGATGTTAGTAGTCCGACAACTGCAAGGAGAATGGGAATTGAAGGAAGAACGGTTGAAACCATACTTGTTCCACCTCAGGAGTCTAGCACAGGCCCTCCCCGATTGTAAGTTCCAGCACTTGTCGCGAGAAGAGAACCAAATGGCAGACGCATTGGCTACACTTGCCCCAACTTGGGAAAATCTGGAGAAGTTGGTAATGAGACCTCTAGTGTTGACAACGGCGAGAAAACCAGGTTATGAGATAGAAAGAATCTTAGAAGTAGAAGTCGATGATGGGAAACCTTGGTACTATGACATTCAGCGATACTTAGAACACGGGGAATTCTCGGAAGTTGCAAGTAGAAAGGATAGGATAGCCATCCAGAAGTTGGCTTCTCAGTATTTGAGTTTGAAGGGAGAACTATACAAGAGGCAAGCGAATGGCATTTAGTTGAAGTGCTTAAGAAAAGAAGAGGCTCAGAAAGCAATGGAAGAAGTGCATGCCGGAGTATGTGGACCGCACATGAATGGGTTGAATTTGTCCCGCAAGATAGTCAGAAAAGATTTCTATTGGTCGACCATGGAAGTCGACTACGCGAAGCTGGTAAAGCATTGTCACAATTGTCAGGCGCATGGTAACTTAAACCATTTGCCGCACACAGAGTTGCATGGGCTATCAGAGCCGTGGCCTTTCTCAGCATGGGGAATTGACATGATCGGAGAGAATCGACCGCATGCATAGAACGGACATCGCTTCATAGTAGTGGTAGTAGACTACTTTTCAAAATGGGTGGAAGCCGAGTCGTTTCACAACGTAACAGCCAAGACGATGGCAAATTTCATAGCTGGAATCTCATATGCCGATATGGAATGCCGCATCATGTGGTCACACACAATGGAGTCCAGTTCCAAGGAGAAACAAAGGTAATGCTACAGAAGTATGGGATAGAGCATCATAAGTCGTCACCTTACCGACCACAAGCAAATGGGGCAGTCGAGGCGGCCAATAAGACAATAAAGAAGATATTAGCCAAGATGACGGAAAACTACAAAGATTGGGCCGACAAGCTACCGTATGCCCTGTGGGGGTACAGAACTTCGGTGAGAACAGCAACGAGAGCCACGCCTTACTCTTTGGTCTACGGAATGGACGCAGTACTGCCAGTGGAAGTTGAGATACAGTCCATGCGGGTTTTAGCAGAAACAGAGTTACCTAAACAAGAATGGGCCTCGCAGAGATTTGAACAGTTGGCACTGCTGGATGAGAAGAGAATGAAGTCCTTGTGTCATATGCAGTTATACCAGAAGAGGTTGGCTTGAGCAGTCAACAAGAAGGTGCGTCCTACCAAGATCAGAAAGGGTGATCTGGTGCTTAAGCAGTCAAAGCCGTCGACGATAGACCCGAGAGGAAAGTTCAGACCTAACTGGGAAGGACCCTACATAGTCCAGAAAGTAATGGGAAATGGGGCAGTGAGGCCGTCAGACTTGGAAGGGAACGAGTTCACCGAGCTGATCAACGTGGGCAGATTGAAGCAGTATTTTGCCTGAGGAAGAGAAGGCCGAGCGATCACCAAGAGGACTGGCGGAAGACCTAACCCAACGGAATAGGAAATCCATTCATGCATGCATGCATACACGTAACGTATTTGCATTCTTTTGTTTTGTTGTGTTTTTTTTTGTTTTGTATTCACAGGTTTCAAAGAAGAAAAGAAGAAAGCGGAAAATGGAAGCCAACCAGAAGCAGCAACATATGAATATTAGTTTCGGGGATGAATCCCAGGGTTGAGGCCCGTATTAGTGCCAGTTTCAGGGATGAGTCCCAGGGTTGAGGCCCACACCGGTATCAGTTTCGAGAAAGGAATCCCAGGGGACGAGGCCTACGTTATCAGCGGTTGAAAGGAAAAATTCCAGTGGAGTGAAAAAAAAAAAGTCATTGATGGTTAGACATATGTCCGGTGATGAAATTGTTTGCTGTAAGGTGAAACCTTAGAAATGATAAGTGCGAGATGTGTTCTCATCTGGTATTTTGAGTGGATTGATCTCGGCTAAACTCACGAGCACTCGATTACGGGATTTTAGTAGTAGAAGCCTGAGTGGTCGGTGAGATGACTAGTTGAAGAGATGGCGGATCAGTGAATGACCGTTTGCCTAGATGTCCACATGGCTTACCTATGTTACGATATATGATATGGTTGGAAATAAAGAAAAAGTCTCTGAAAAGAAAAGAAAAAAAATAGACCACCTATAATCAATAAGCGTGAAGCTACCCATGGGCGAGTATTAGGACCACTATGAGGAGAAATGTTACCTTAAAGGGTAGGTGTGTCGAGAAAAAAAAAAGAGAAAAAAAGAAAAGAGAAAAAGAAAAAGAAAAAAAGAAAAAAAAAAAGAAGTTCAAAATGAAAAGAAAGAAAAGAAAGAGACGAAAGAAAAGAAGCAGAAAACCATATCATGTTGAGTACGAGAAAGTAATCACAGAGTATGATTAAGACATCTCGGTTGGTTAGACCCACTGATCCAATTCTCCGAGACAAAATCATCGAGTTGGCTTACTTAAGGATTAAGCTACGAAAGAGCCTTGGCACACACACACTAGGAGTCTAGTTCAGATCACTCATTCAGACGAGCGGATTTGAGTGTATTAAGTACTTTGAAGGTTCCCTGGTTTCGACACGAAGCATCCGTTGAGGACAAAAATATGTTTAGCTATCAGGATTATCTCGTGAGAAGCAGTACATTGTGTTGGTATGTAACACCACATCAGGAGATCTACATTGACCTAATGAAAATAGCAAAGAATAGAAAAATGAACCGAGACTGGGGGCGACCAGTCTACCTTTTCTCATACAGCACGGTTAGGGAATAAACTCGCATCATCATCAATATCAGTTTTGGGGATGAGTCTCGGGGTCGAGGCCTGCATCAGCATCAATATCAGTTTTGGGGATGAGTCCCGGGGACGAGGCCGCATCAGCATCAGTATCAGTTTTGGGTATGAGTCTCGGGGTCGAGGCCCGCATCATCATTAGTTTTGGGATGCGTCCCAGGGTCGAGGCCCATATTGTCAGTGGTATTAGGATGCATCCCAGGGTTGAGGCCCCCGTTGTCAGCAGTTCCGGGATGTGTCCCAGGGTAGAGGCCTACTGCGTCATCAGTTGTAGTTCCTGGGATGCGTCCCAGGGTCGAGGACCCACTACATCATCAGTTTTGGGATGCGTCCCAGGGTCGAGGTCCATATTGTCAGCAGTATTGGGATGCGTCCCAGGGTCGAGTCCCCCATTGTCCGTTACAGTTATTGGGATACGTCCTAGGGTCGAGGACCCACTACATCATCAGTTGCAGTTTTAGGATGAGTCCCAGGGTCGAGGCCCACTGCGTCATTGTAGGCACTGTATTTTTGCATTTAAGTCCCGATGATGAGTCTCGTACGGAGGCACCACCTTTTAAGTCGCGGAAGTCGCAAGAAACGGACGTCAGAAAGGAAGGGTCAAGAATTGACATGTTGGTGGATTTGGTTCGCTCGTTTAAGCATCGGGTTCACTCGTTCGGTCTCATTTTTAAAATTTATCCCCGGCCCAAACCAAACACAATCCAACAAATTAATAACAAAACACAAAATCCCTAACAACTACCCATCACCCCACGTGAACAACCCATTCACTCACCAAACAAAGACCAAACACTAGCAAACAAACACAAACTAACAAAGCCATGGACCCTTCATACAAGCACCCATGCAAACCCAAATGAACCCATCCCCACGTGAGTGATATCCAATCAAACACAACCCATAACCACCCATACCCTATTCATGCTAACCACCTTTCATGCCTCTCACCCATACCTCTCTCTTGATCCCTTCACTCTCTCAAACAACAACCATATAAACCCTAGACTTCACGCACAAATGATGGCTGGATGGCAGCCTTCTTTCCCACCACTACACGCCATTACCCTTCAGCAGCCCCTCTCCACTAGCTGAGACACACTCACGAAGCAGCCACAAAATCAAAACACCGACCAAACAAACACACTCAACTAGCCACAACCCACACGCGTCCCACCACAGCCTACTCACGCAGCCCCTCCATGCAATGACATGCAAACAGACCTTCCACTAACATATGAGCAACGAACCCTAGCCTCACTCAGCAATTCACGCTCACGTACCCTTCATACCTAGCCACGCAACCCTCACCAGTCCTTTAATGAAAGACATCTAACCACGCACAACTCTCCATTCACTAACACCCTTCAACACTCACGCCACACCCCCTAACTCACGTACAAGAGACAGAAAACAACCCTAAACAACCCTAGGATGCCTCATTCAACACTCACTCATGGCCCTTATTCAAAATAACCCCCTCCTTTAGACACCTTCTCTACGCACGCCACAACCCTCAAAGCAGACCACTCAGCACACATGAAGTAGCAACACAACAGTCCCAAAAATAACAGCCCATTACCGAGAAACATCCCTGAATCGAGACATAAAACTGCCCCAAAAACCGTCCTTAAATCAGCCCAAAAATAGACCGAAAATTATAGTGAAAACAGAGAAAATAGTGAGCAGAAATAGCGAGTGAATCAGAGAAAACAGTGAGCGGAAACCGCAAGTGAAAATGGACAAAACAGTAGAAACAGTGGACCTGTGAAAACAGTAGAAATAATAAACCAGCGAAACTAGTGGAAACAGTGAAAATGGCGGACCAGTGAAATCAGTGGAAACGATAACCCTTCCGACACCGCGAAACACACTCCCGGAAAGCGACTTAAAAGGTAAGACCTGAGGGTACCCCTTTTATTTATTATCTTTTATTTTTATTCATTTTATTACTTTATTTAGCATGAGTATTGTGGATTGGTGCATGATGTGATTCCCGGATGAACGGAATATGTGTTCTCTCTTACGGTATATCGGATGAAACCCGGACGTAAATTCTGTAGCCGAATCCGAATGGACAGTATTGCGGTTTGCACTCGGGATACAATGCCACGTACCGCTTGAGAGACACATGTTTCGTTTCATCCAACCTTGTATTCGAGCATGATTTAGTCTAATATGTTATTTATTTCTTAAGTATGATTTAGTTTAGTGTGTTATTTATTTTTATGCATGATTTAGTTATTTTCTTCACAATAGGAATTTAAATTGCGTATGTTTAGGATGTTATTTATTCTTTGTATTTGATGATTCAACATGCTCATTATGGGATATCATATATTGCCGTTATGATAACCTACTTTCAAAGCATGCAAAACTTAGATTAGGATTTACTTTGATGAATGCGAACTAGATCTAAGTTACTCTTGAGCATATATGTTGCGTAGACAAAGTTAAATTATTGCACAAATCCGTTCATTACAAGTGGCATAAGTAAGGGACCATTCCGAACCCAACGGTTTGAGGTCTTCCCTTGCGAGGGGTGAGTGCGGCCTTAAATCATTTTCCCGGTTCACACAGGGTGGCGACTCCATTTTATTCTCCGATTTACTCCCCCGTGGGCTACTCCGTACTCCCGACCAGGTCGCGAGCCCGGAAAAGCATCGCCGATTTCTGTGTCCTACAGTCATCAACTCAGTTCGAAGCAGCAGGCAAGTCAGGTGGCAGCTGGCGAGCCAGGTAAGTAAAAATGCATTGCATAACTTTGATATGATTGTCATTGTCACACACTGCATAAGTCCCATCAAAGTGGGGGCGACTGTAGGCACTGCTTTTTTGCATATAAGTCCCGATGATGAGTCTCACATGGAGACACTACCTCTTTAAGTTGTGGAAGTCACGGGAAACGGACGTCGAAAGGGAAAAGTCAGAAATTTATATCTTGTTGGACTAAATTCGTTTGCTTAGCTGTGGGTTCGTGTTGGACAATTATGACTCATATCATCACTATTTGTACAGATAATGGTGTTGTTGTACAAATTAACTATGTGACAAAGGAAATTGCCCTTTTATCATTTGTAATTGGATTACCTAGATATATAAATGATAGAAGGTCCATATGATTAGTTCCGGATTGATATTATATGAGACAGTATCAATCCACGAAGGTTTAATCATTAAATATCCCTAGTCAGAGTATTATTGAGATTGGACATCGATAATGCGTAAAAGACTAGTATTACACTTGTGTGAGTTGTGGGAGCATAACGGCATAGTTCACATATATTTGGGTATAGGATACTCATGCAAATGTAATAGGAGGTTGTGCTTACCGATGGTACGGAAACAGCTTCGCTCTAGATAGACCCCTCGGAATTCCATTGGTAGTATGACTATGTGTCTATGGAAGTCCTTATACTTTGGGTAGGTGTATTTGGTCTTAACCTGAGACTTGTACCGCTAATACTTGCGACAATCAATATACTTTGGTTTTGGTCGTCCAGATCTATAACAGGTTCTGTGTACGCCTCTTCTGAGTATATTGATAATCGTAGTGTATTGGGTGTGATGTCGAGATGGAAGTATCACTCCAGACATAGTGGAGATGATGATCACGTAAGATACGGAACTGGTGCTCTTTTATGTTGCAGCAATCGGGATATTATGACTAGGTCATGTTTATCCAATTATAGAGACTAGTTACCAGAGATCCGATATGTGCTTCGTGTTGGATAGTTATGACCCATAGCGTCACTATTTGTACAGATCATGGTGTTGTTGTACAAATTAACTATGTGACAAAGGAAATTGCTCTCTTATCATTTGTGATAAGATCACCAAGATGTATAAATGATAGGAGGTCCTTTTGATTAGTTCCTAGATTGAGTTGATATTAGACAGTATCAATCCACGAAGGTTTAATCATTAAATATCCCTAGTCAGAGTATTATCGAGATTGGACATCGATAATGCGTAAAAGACTAATATTACACTTGTGCGCGTTGTGAGGGCATAACGGTATATTTCTCAAATATTTTGGTATAGGATACTCATGCAAGTGTAGAAGTAGGTTGTGTTTTACCGATGGTACGGAAAATAGCTTTGCTCTGGATAGACCCCTCGGAATTCCATTGGTAGTATGACTATGTGTCTATGGAAGTCCGAAATTAGGGTAGGTGTATTTGGTCTTAACATGAGACTTGCACCGCTAATACTTGCGACAATCAATATGCTTTGGTTTTAGGTCATCCAGGGCTTTAACAGGTTCTGTGTACGCCTCTGCTGGGTATATTGAGAATCGTAGTGTATTGGGTGTGATGTCAAGACGGAAGTATCACTCCAGTCATAGTGGAGATGATGGCCATGTATGATACGGAACTCGTTCTCTTATATGCTGCAGCTATCGGAATATTATGACTAGGTCATGTTTATCCGATTATAGAGACTAGTTACCAGAGATCCGATATGTGCTTCGTACGGGGCAGACACATTTCCAGCCCCAAGCCTTGCACGTGACATCCGATACTGGATCGAGATATGCAATGCTATGTATACTACGCCTGATATAGATCACATATTCCTGTAAGTATATTTCTAGAGAATTGGGTAGGCATGGCGCTTTGCTAGAAGCCAACCTTGTTTTGTAAATCGGTATAAACGTAGTACTAGGTACGTACGTTTTTGGATAGTCCGACGACCGCATTTACTGCCAACATATCCGGGGGTCTCATGGGTCGCTTCCCGAAGATTCACCGATGACGTATGACTCGCACTTTAATTAATCTGGGATTAATTAGATGAGAGAGAAAAGTAATCTTGGATTAATTGCGGAGATATTTTATCTTGGATAAAATATCAATTAAAGAGAGAATACGATTAATTTTGAATTAATCGATAAAATAATATATTCGATATATTCTACGAAATTGGATTTCGACGCGGAATTGAAATTAGATTTTAATTCGGGTGAACGAGTTAATTTAGAATTAATTCATTAGAGACGTGAATAGTGATTTTGCTAGGCATAATTATTTAATTTCGTCGCAACGAAAAATTCGTTAATTTGGAATTAGCGAACCCGAGCCCGGGATGCGAATTTAAGTGCGGCCCGCAAGTCACATCAAGCGTCAAACCACTAGTCGCATCAAGCATCAAATCATTAGTCACTTTGAGTGATGTGACAACTTGTCACTTGATTGATTGAGTGATGTGAATAATTGATGTGGTGGTTGAAGGCATTTATGGATTGACTTTTGGAAAGCAATTTATGTGTTTTTTATTTTTAGAAAATCATTAACTTATTTTTGAAACAACCTAACAACACTCTCTCTTCCTCACTTCATCTCTCTCTCTCGGCCTTAGAGGCCTTTTTCTTCTCTTCACTGGTTCTGTAAAAATCGTGAGCCATGAAGAAGCAAAGAATGATTTTTATGGCAAAAATCAAGAGTGCTAGCACACATCGGAGTCTTGCGAAGGTGATAGGGAAACCCACTTGTGAGCAAGGAATCACCAAATCAAGCTTGGAGCTCAAAACTTGATGATTGCCGAGAACACCAAGGAGCCAAAACAGTGGACTGCCGTGAGCTCTAGGAAGGAAAAGCTTGAAGTTTTGTTCTTCGTCGCATCATTCAACCGCTCGATGTAAGTATTCCACAACTTCCTCTTATATTCGCACTTATGTTTCTATGCTTGAATTGGTCCTTGGGACTTAGAGATTTCCCAACAATGGTATCAGAGCTAGTTAAAAGCATGAAACTTGATTTAGGGTTAAAATTGGGTAAAATGTATTTGAGCATGATTTGATGAAATTGGATGATTGAGTATGCTTAAATGTAGTTTAATTGAAGATTGATTGGATCAATTTCATGAAAAGTTGTTTGGAACAATTTTCCCCAAAAATCTTAGCTTGGCCGAGACGTAGCTTGCCCTAAATGTCTTGGAATTTTTGATTTTTGATTCATTGGATGACTTGAAATCAATTGGGAATGATGATTTAATGTTGAATTGGATTCAATTGGATTGGATTTAAAAATTGGACATAATATACCCAAATTGTCGAGACATATATGAGCATGAAATGGGTTTGAATTTTGATAAAATGTGTTGGACATGTTTTGTTGTTAATGAGCATGATTAATTAGGCTAATTGGTTTTTTTGGAAATATTGATTTGGGTAATTAATTATGCTATACACTTTGGTTAATTAAATATGAAATTTGGAATTTTTGTGATTTAATTAATTGGGCTAATTTTGGAAATTGGGCTTAAAAGTTGTTTTTGGGCTAATTGGGCTTGGTTGTACCAAGATTGGTTTAGGAAAATTGGTTGGATCCAATTGGGCCCAAAACCATTTCCATAAAGTCCAATTATGACTAATGGACCTTAATATTTTAATTGGGCCTAATGGGCCTAAATTGGTTTCTAGGCTTATGGGGTTATTCCTTGGTTGGGCTTTGGTTATTGGGTTTGACCCAAGTTCACCTAAAGTCCACGCCTTAAAGAAATTAATTGAAAGCCCATTGGACTTTAATTAAATTAACGTTGGACGTTAATCGGGTTTTGAGACCCGTAACGATTAAATTTGGAATTTAAGTCGTAAAGGTTCGTCAAATAAAGTGTAGTATTTAATTTGGAATTAAATACCGAATTAGTATTAAATACATATTAAATTGGATTTAATGTTGTAGTTTAATTTAATTCAAGAATTCGTACTTTGAGTACTTATTCGCAAAACGAGTTTGACTCATGCAAAATCAAATCGTTGTTTGAACATTGGATGGTCATTAATTATGAGATTAATTAATTGGATTAGATTGATTGATAACATGCTTGTGTGAATACATGGTTGCGATGCATGAATAATGTATATCGGATGGATATTAAATGGGTGGGGTAATTTTTGAAATTGTTGTAATAAATTTAGAATTTATTAATTGGACCTGCGTGTCCAGTCTATTACCTCCTTACTTTTGTATTTCTCTTCTCACCTATTCCCCTCAATGTAAATGAGGTTTCTTTAGAAGTGTTATGTAACGGGTAGAAGTAATACTTGTGCTAGCGGGAGAGAGAAAATGGACAGATTTGATCTAGGATCAATGTGTAAAGTATCCATCCGCATATCATTATTATTTATATATGCGCGTTATTATGTGTTTAGAATGCATGTTTAAGGGTGTATGATGATGAGACCTTAACAAAGATAATAAATTGGTTGCCAATTTGCACGCGAAAAACCCTCACAAAATATTAAGCGTTTTTCCTTCCATTGAGTGATTCTTACTCAAGATCTAAGACTGACATTGGTTTGTTGGCCAAAGTCAAGGCCTTTGTCCGTCGAGGATGTGTTTGAATCATGTAGGCTTTGTTCCATATCAGTGTCTTGTCCAAGTTGTGGTTTGTTGGCCAAAGTCAAGACCACTTCTTGTCCATCGACATTGATTACGAAGCTTTCCATGGTCAATGGGTTCCGCTTAACTGGGATCACTAAGTTTGTTGTGCCAAAGCCAAGGCTTAGTTGATTCAGAGGAAAAAGGTTAGGCAATATATTGGATATATTGGCATATATAAGATATATGTTTCGGACTTGGATGTCCCCCTACTGAATCTAGGAATTGGATGGGATCCAATTGATCTTAGAGATCTACCTAGTTAATTATCATACAATTTGTTGGCCAAAGTCAAGATTGTGTGACATTTAACGGATCCTAGCCCACTAGGAAACAAGGTTTCCCGAGTACTCAACAGAAGGTTAGAGGCTCGCCGAAAAATAGTGGGAGGCAAGTATTAAATTTTCAATATTCGTTTAGTTACTTTCCATACGCGCTCATATCAAATTATTCGTCAAATATATTAAATGTTAGTTGGACTAATATTTAAATTATTGTTTTAAATAAAAAAGTTGGACTGTATTCAAACTATTTCATTTATAGTTGATTATATAATTGGATTATAGTAATCAATATATTTGAATTAACAAATTTCAATTAATAGTTGATTTTATAATTGGATTATAGTAATCAATATAATTGAATTTAGTCTATTAAATTATAGTTGATTAAATAGTTGGACTATAGTAATCATTATAATAAATAGTACCTGAAATTGTTGATTAAATAGTTGGACTATTAGAATCAAGATAAAAATGAAAGATTAGTGTTTAAAACATAATCCTGGGGAAAATGTATTTAAACGACTTTAATTTTCAAATTGGGAATAAATTTCAGGATAGTCCTGAAAACTAATAAGTTACTTTATTTGATAAAATAACATATTAGGCCTAAGCCCGGAGTTAAGCAAATAAGTGGAACATGATATTTGGAATATTCATGTGATGATAACTTTAGTGCTTAATCCATTATACTTGCCAAAAAGACTCATTAATTTCTTAATCAGAACTAAGGATTAGATCCTTAAAGTATGATAATTAAATTGAAGGATCTTTATAGATCTATTCATAGATCTTAGAAGTTCTAAATTGCAATAGTAAACTCTTGGAGAGTTGATGGGTATACTCAAGGAGTCAATGCCAAAGTTTGCAATAAGGCAAGAAGTGCAAGGCGCGCATCTTATTTCGACATTCTGGAAGGCCAAGGCCTGGCCAAGGGTTTCTGGGGTACTGAAAAGGGCAAAGGCAAAATCATTACAGTCTTCTAGGAAGACAAAGGACATATCCCAAAATATCTGCCTTAATTATGGCAAACAGGATCGCAGAAGCGTGACTGCCGTTTGGACAAAGCAGACATGAAGGAATTGAAGAACGAGCAAGGCTCTGAGTTCAAATATGTTTGTCATAAATATGTTCACTACTGGTATTAAGATTGGATTTTAGATACTTAGTGTGATACATAAATATGTATTGATGTGCAGAATCTGCTATGAGTAGGATACTGACTTCAGATTGAGATTTATCTGTGAATTGAAAACGGGACGAAAGTCGTTGTTTTAACCGTAGAGACCTATGTTTAGGAACTACCCTTCGGGTGTGTACTTAAATTAGGAAACTGTTAAAATATAATTAGTTTGACTAGATACATTATCTCTATATCAGGGTTTAACCTGTTGCGGGTATACCTTTATATTCTAGAACTCAAACTGATTATATTTCGAATATAAATAAATGATATTAAGATACACACATTAGATGTGAAAAACAGCATTTATATTTCGAATATAAATAAATCTCAAACGTATAACATGACAAATAAATAGCTCAAACTGATTTGATCAGAAGAGACTTATATGTGGTCTGAGACACAATTAAACAAGACTCGTAAATCCACACTTTCGAAGAGTGGGTATTAGGACAAATTTGATTCCAATCAAATAAAGTCTATGAAAAGTGTGAATGCCACCGATCTGTTAGCCCTAGTTCATAGTGAAGCAAGTGGGCCCATATCTAGCTAGGCTAAAGGTGGATATGAATATTTTGTGACCTTTACGGATGTGGCATCGCGTTATGGTTATGTGTTTCTTTTGAAACACAAATCGGAAACTTTTACAGTTTCGACAAGAAATAGACAAACAGATCGACTAAAGTATAAAACCATCACGGTTAGACCATGATGAAAATACTTAAGCAATAAGTTTCTCAAATACTTGAAAGAGTATAGTATTCTTTCAATGAGGACTTCTCCCGGAACACGTCATTCTGACGGTGTGTCCGAACGGAGAAACCGAATTTTGTTGGACATGATAAGGTTAATCATGAGTCGCTCTGAGCTGCCATTTCCTTCAACGGATAAGCTTTAAACAGTGCAGAACTTATTTTGAATAAGGTTCTATAAAAATCTGTTTGACAGAATTCAGGAAAGAAACCGGGTTTTCACATTCTTAATGATTTGGGTATGCTAGGCATAGGTTTGGATGATGCCAAACTAAAACCCAAATTGGATGAGTGCCAATTATAGGTTATCCTTAGGAAACCAAAGTATAGTACTTATACAACTCACAAGAGAACAATGTAATTATTGCTCGCCATGTGGTTTTCCTAAGAGGAATACGTATATGCAGTGGTAAGTGGGAGGATAGTAAAACTTGATGAAAATCGGAGTAATATTGTTCCAGGCATCGATTTCTAATGGAACATAAATAGTTCATCAAGGATGAAACTATACCATAATCTTCGAATACACAAGAACCACGTTAGTCGGAGAGAGTCAGAAAACAACCTGGGGTATGGGTTTCTGATCTCATCTCATAAAGATGTCAATCTTATTGAGGAATACAAACTGACTACGTATCAGGAAGTGATACAAGGTATCGAATCCCTATTATGGCAAAGTGCCAAGGTATCCGAAATGGATTCCATGTATATCAACTATGTTTACACACTAGTTGTTGTACCGCAAGGTATTGTGCCTATTGGTACTATATAAGTCTTCAAGGAAGACATACATGGAAGGCAACATACCAACGTACTAAGCTGGGCTTATAGCGAAAATGTATCGTTATCAACATTGTGTCGATTACGAAGAAACCTTTTACTTGTTGCCACTGTAAATCCATTTGGATAATGCTTGTTAATGTTGCATGTTTCATTCATGAAATATGTCAGCTGAATGCCAAAACCGCTTTCCTTAATGGAAACCTTTTGGAGGATGTTTACAACATCCTGACGGTTTTGTCATACCAAAACTAGCAAACAATATTTGCAGGTTATTCAATCCATGGATGGATTGAAGCAAGCATTGGGTTCTTGGAACTATCGTTTCGATGTAATCATAATGATATATGATTTAATTCAAAATGAAATGATTCTTGTGTATATAAGGAGGTTAGTGGGAGCGCACTGACAATGAATGTCCTAAATAAAATAATGATGATATGTCATTTCTTGGAAATGATATTGTTGGATAATATGACCCATAGCGTCACTATTTGTACAGATCATGGTGTTGTTGTACAAATTAACTATGTGACAAAGGAGATTGCACTCTTATCATTTGTGATTAGATCACCTTAGATGTATAAATGATGAGAGGTCCCTATGATTTGTTCTTGGACGGAGAATGATATGAGACAGTATCAGTCCACGTAGGATAAATCATTAAACATCCCTAGCCGGAGTATTATCGAGACAGGACATCGATAATGCGGAATAGGCTAGTATTGCACTTGTGCGCGTTGTGAGGGCACAACGGCATAGTTCTCATATATTTAAGTATTGGATACTTATGCAAGTGCGATAGGAGGTTGTGTTTCACCGATGGTACGGGAAACAGCTTCGCTCTGGATAGACCCCTCGGAATCCCATTGGTATTATGACTATGTGTCTATGGGAGTCCGACATCAGGGTAGGTGTATTTGGTCTTAACCTGAGACTTGCATCGCTAATGCTTACGACAATCAATATACTTTGGTTGAGGTCGTCTAGGACTCTAACCGGTTCTATGTACGCCAATACTGGGTATATTGAGAATCGTAGAGTGTTGGGTGTGATGTCAAGACGGAAGTATCACTCCAGTCATAGAGGAGATGATGTCACGCAGGATACGGTATTAGTGCTCTTAAGTGATGCGCATCCAATCGTGATATTATGACTGGGTCATGAATATCCGATTATAGAGACTAGTTACCAGACATCCGACATGTGCTTCGGACGGGGCAGACACTTATCCAGCCCCAGCCCTAGCACGTGACTATCCGATACTGGACCGACATACGCAATACTTGGTATACTATACGCTTGATATAGATCTTAAATATTCTTAGATGGATATGTCCGGAGAATTGGGTAGACCTGGTGCTTTGCTAGGAGTCGACCTTGTCTCGTAAATCGGTAGAACGTAGTACTTTGTACGTACGTGATTCGGATACTCCGACGACCGTATTTACTGCCAATATATTCGGGGATCTCATGGGTCGCTTCCCAATAATCCACCGATGACGTATGACTCGTACTCTATATTAATCTGGGATTAATTAGAAGAGAGAGAAAATTAATCTGGGATTAATAACGGAGATATTTTATCTAGGATAAAATATCGTCTAAAGAGAGAGAACGATTAATTTGGAATTAATCGGTAAGTTAATATATTCGATATATTAAACGAAATTGGATTTCGACGCGGAATTAAAATTAGATTTTAATTCGGGCGAACGAATTATTTGGAATTAATTCGTTAGCGATGTGAATAGTGAATTCGCTAGGCGTAATCATTTAATTACGACGCGACGGAAAAATCGCTAATTGGGAATTAGCGAACCCGAGCCCGAGTGTGATTGCGAGCGCATTCGTATTTCGAATTCGAGTGCGGCAACGCAAGTCACATCAAGCGTCAAATCATTCGTCACATCAAGTGTCAAATCAAATGTCACTTTGAGTGATGTGACAACTTGTCACTTGATTGAATGAAAGATGTGACTTTGATGTAGTTGGTAGTGGTTGGAAAAAGGCTTTTAAAAGTTGATGGTAATATATTGTTACATATATTACTTTGACTTTTGAAAAGTGTATATCATATATTTAATTTTAGAAATTATATATAAGATATACCAAACCATTTTTTTACAACTAATATACAACTCTCTCTCTCCCATTTTCTCTCTTCATGTTCACGCCCAAATGGGCAAATAGCTTACTGGTTTTAACCAGTAAAAACGTGAGCAGTGGGGAAGCTTGGAGTGGGATTTTGTGGCAAAATCTCAAGTGCTAGCACACTTACGGAACATGCGAAGGTGGTAGGAGGTTCACCCATGAGCCGGGATCCGTTTGACGAAGCTTGGAGCTCCGTTTCGCAGCTCAAAAACAGAAGACGGAAGGCAGTGAACTGCACAACCATTGAGCAGTCCACGCCCAATGCAGTGAGGTTTTTGAAATTTTGTTGCTTGCCGCGTCTCTCAACCGATCGATGTGAGTATTCCGCTACCTCCATTGATGTGTTCACACATGATTTTCATTGCTTGTTTGATCTTGGGACCTAGAATAAACCTAACAATGGCATCAAGAGCCTTAGGTTCAAGCATGAAACTTTTAGGGTTAAAATTTGGGTAAATTGATTTTGAGCATGATTTAGTTAAATTGTTTGATTGAGCATGTTTAAATGATGTTGAATTGCATTTTGGTTTGACCATTTGTTGAAAATTAATTTGGAATTATTTTCCCCAAATTTCATGAGTTGGCCGAATGTGTATTGATTTTGGGTTCTTGGAAATTTTGTTTTTTGATTCATTAGATGAATTGGAATCATATTTTGATGTTAATTTGAGTCAATTGGATTGTACTTTGAATTGGACAAAAAAAACCCCCAATCTTGTGTTGGCCGAATGGACTTAATGCCCTAATGTCTTGGGGATTTTGATTTTGTGACATTGGATGTGTATGAAATCAAATTGGATGTTGATTTAATGTCGATTGTGGGTTCGATTGGATTGAAACCGAATCGGACAAAAAATCCTTCCTTGGCCGAGAGCATGAAGCATGTAAATGGGTTTGATTTTTCATTTTGTGTGTGGGACATATAATAATGAGTTGAGTATGATTAATTGGACTAATATGATGTTTTGGAAATGTTGATTTAGTTGATTAATCATATTATACACTTTAGGTAATTAAATTGCTAAATTGGATTTATGTAATTTAATTACTTGATGCCTTAAATTGGATTTGGGCTTCTAATGTTGTATTTGGGCCTATTGGGCTTGATTTTATCAAGTTGGGTTTAGGCCAAATGGATTGGATCCAATTGGGCCCAAAACCTTAACCATAAAGCCCAAATGCGACTAATGAACCTTTAAAGTTCAATTGGGGCTAATGGGCCAAGATTGATTTATGGGCTTATGGGTAAATCCCGGATTGGACTTTGGTTATTGTTTGACCCGAGTTGACCAAAAGTCCACGCCTTAAGAATCAATTAAAAGCCCATTGGACTTTAATTGAATTGACGTTGGACGTTAATCGGTCTTTGAGACGCGTTACGATTAAATTTGGAATTTAAATCGTTAAAGGTTTATTAAATAAAGTGTAATATTTAATTTGGAATTGAATAGTGAATTAGTATTAAATACATGTTAAATTGGATTTAATGATGTAGTTTAATTTAATTCAAGAATTCGTACTTTGAGTACTTATTCGCAAAACGAGTTTGACTCGAGAAAAATCAAATCGTTGTTTGAACATTGGATGATCACATAATTATCAGATTAATTAATTTGATTAGATTGATTGATAGCATGCTTATGTGTGAATACGTGGTTGATGAATGAATAATGTATATCAGATGGATATTAGATGGGTGGGCAATTTTAGAAATTGTTGTAATAAATTCGATTTATTAAATTGGACCTGCGTGTCCAGCCTTATCACCTCTATTCTCTTTGTATTCTCTTCTCACCTATTCCCCTCAATGTAAATGAGGTTCTTTAGAAGTGTAGTGTAACGGGTAGAAGTAGTACAAGTGCTAGCTTGAGTGAGAGAGGGAGAGATTTGATCTAGGATCAATGTAAAGTATCCATCCGCATATCATTATTATTTTATTTCATACTCGCTTTATTATGTATTTAGAATGCATGTTTAAGGGTGTATGATGATGAGACCTTAACAAAGATAATTAAATTGGTAGCCAATTTGCACGCGAAAAACCCTCAACAAATATCATGCGTTTTTCCTTCCATTGAGTGATTCTTACTCAAGATCCGAGATTGGCATGGGTTGTTGGCCAAAGTCAAGGCCCTGTCCGTCGAAGATGTGTTTGAATCACGAAGCTTTGTTCCATATTGGTGTCTTGTCCAAGTTGTGGTTTGTTGGCCAAAGTCGAGACCACTTCTTGTCCATCGACATTGATTACGAAGCTTCCATGGTCAATGGGTCGCGCTTGACTGGGATCATTAGGTTTGTTGTGCCAAAGCCAAGGCCTAGTTGATTCAGAGGGAAAAGGTTAGGGTATATATTGGATATATAGGCATATATGAGATTATATGTTTCGGACTTGGATGTCCACCTACTGGATCTAGGAGTTGGATGATATCCAATTGATCTTCGAGATCTGCCTAGTTAATTATCATACAATTGTTGGCCAAAGTCAAGATTGTGTGATATTTAACGGGATCCTAGCCCACTAGGAAACACGGTTTCCCGAGTACTCGACAGAGGGTTAGAGACTTGCCGAAAAATAGTGGGAGGCAAGAATTGAATTTGCAATATTCGTTCAATTACTCGCCATACGCGCTCAAACAAATATCATTCGTCGTAATATTAAATGTTAGTTGGACTAATATTTAAATTGTTGTTTTTAATTAACAGTTGGACTGTATTATATTTGATTATATAATTGGATTATAGTAATCAATATATTTGAATTAATTGATTTCAATTTACAGTTGATTTTATAGTTAGACTATAGTAATCAATGTAATTGAGGTTAATTAATTTAGACTATATTTGATTATATAGTTGGACTATTATAATCATTATAATATATAGTACCACATATCGTTGATTAAATAGTTGGACTATTAGAATCAAGATTAAAATTGAAAGATTGGACATTTAAATATAATCTTGGATTAAAATATTTAAATGGTTTAATTTTCAAATTGGGAATTAAATTTCAGGATAGTCCTGGAAATAAATAATAAGTTATTCTATTTGATAAAATAACCTATTATGCCTAAGCCCAGAATCAAGCAAATAAGTAGAGCATAATCTTTGGTAGACTTATGTGATGATGACTTTAGTGCTTAATTCATAATACTTGACATAAATCTATGTTTAGATTTAAGAAGTATTAAAATTGCAATTAATAATTCTTGGAGAATAAATGACTAATCTCAAGGAGATAAAGTCAAACTTTGCAATTAAGCTAGTAGCGCAAGGCGCACCTTACTCAATATTCTAGAAACCCAAGGCTTGGCCAGAGGCTTCTGAAATATTGGAAAGGGCAAAGGCAAAATCATTATGATCTTCTGGGAAGATAATGACATATCCCAAGTGACTGTCGTTTGGATATGGCAGACACGAAGGAATTAAAGAAGGGCGAGGCTCTGACTTTAAAAATTATTTGTCAAAGTTATGTTCACTACTAGTATTAAAATTAGATTTTAAATACTTAGTGTGGTACATAAAATATATGTATTGATGTTCAGAATCCGCTATGAGCTGGATACTGACTTCAAGCTGAGATTGCTCTAACGAATCGAAACGGGACGAAAGTCACTGTTTCGACTGTAGATACCTAAGTTTAGGAACTACCATTCGGGTGTGTACTTAATTTAGGAACTGTTATAATGTAACTAGTTGGACTAGTAACATTATCTCTATATCAGTGTTTAATCCGTTGCGGATAAACCTTTATATTCTAGAACACTAAGTGTTTCTTATATAAAATGATACTGAGATAAACACATTAGATGTGAATAACAGAATTTATATTTTGAATATAATTAAAATCTCAAAACATATAAAATGATAAATAAATAGCTCAAATTGATTTGATCAATAGAGACTTATTTGTGGCATTGTTGTCTGGGACAAATTAAACAAGATTCGTATATCCGCACTTTTGAAGAGTGGGTACTAGGACTGATTTGACTAATCAAATAAAGTCTACGAATCTAGTTTATTAGGTAAAGCACCTAAAACACTATTTACTTGGTAATAGTGAAAAAGCCACCGATCTGTTAGCCCTATTCATTGTGAAGATAGTGGGCCCATATCTAGCTAGGCTAGATGTGAACATGAATATTTTGTGACCTTAGCGGATGTGGCATCACGATATGGTTATGTGTTTCTTTTGAAGAACACAAATCGGAAACTTTTAGAGTTTCGACACGAAGTAAACAAACAGATCGGCTATAGTATTATACCGTCACGGTAAGACTGTAATGAAAATACTTAAGCATTAAGTTTCATACATACATGAAAGAGTATGGTATTCTTTCAGATGAGGACTCCTCCCGAGACACGTCAGTTTGACGGTGTGTCCGAACTAAAAACTGAATTTTGTTGGACAAGATATGGTTAAATTATGAGTCGCTCTGAGCTATCATTTCCTTCAACAGGATATGTATTAACAGTGCAAAACTTATTTAGAATAAGGTTCCATATAAATCTGTTTGACAGATATCATATAGGATATGAACAGGAAAGAAACGGGTTTCTCATTCCTGATAATTTGGGTATGCCAGGCATAACGTTTGTGTTGATCTTGGGACATATATTACATCACACCCAATACACTACGACTCTCTGATAAACCCAGAAGCGGTGTACGCAGAACCGGTTTAAAGCCCTGTACCACCAAGACCAAAGTCTACCGATTATCGCAAGTATTAGCGATGCAAGTCTCTGGTAAGACTATACACACCTACCTTGATTTCGGCCTCCCATAGACACATAGTCATAATACCAATGGGATTCCGAGGGGTCTATCCAGAGCGAAGCTGTTTCCCGTACCATCGGTGAAACACAACCTCCTATCGCACTTGCATAAGTATCCAATACTTAAATATATGAGAACTATGTCGTTGTGCCCTCACAACGCGCACAAGTGCAATACTAGCCTATTCCGTATTATCGATGTCCAGTCTCGATAATACTCCGGCTAGGGATATTTAATGATTAAACCTTTGGGGACTGATACTGTCTCATATCATTCTCAGTCCAGGAACTAATCATAGGGACCTCTCTTCATTTATATATCTAAGGTGATCTAATCACAAATGATGAGAGTGCAATTTCCTTGTCACATAGTTAATTTGCAACAACAACACAATGATCTGTGCAAATAGTGACGCTATGGGTCATATTATCCAACAGTTTGGATGATACCAAACTAAAAGACCCAAATTGGATAAGTGCCAATATAGGTTATCCTAAGGGAAACCATAAGTATAGTACTTATAAATCTCACATGAGAACAATATAATTGTTGCTCACCATGCGGTTTTCCTAAGAGGAATACCGATATGCAGTGGTAAGTGGGAGGACAGTAAAACTCGATGAAAATCGGGGTAATACTGTTCAAGGCACGAAGTCCGTAATGGAACATAAATAGTTCATCAGGATGAAACTAAACCATTAATCTTCGAATACACAAGAACCGCGTAGATAGGAGAGAATCAGAAAACAACCTGGGGTATGGGTTTCTGATGTCACCTCATAAAGATGTCAATCTTATTGAGGAAGACAAACCGACTACGTTTGAGGAAGTGATACAAGGTATCGACTCCATTTATAGCAAAGTGCCATGAGTCCTAAATGGATTCCATGTATACCAACTATGTTTGGACACTAGTTGATGTACCACAAGACATTATGCCTATTGGTACATTAAACGTCTTCAAGGAAGACATACATGGATGGCAACATACCAACGTACAAAGCTAGGCTTGTGACGGAAAGGTATCGTTATCAACATTGTGTTAATAACGGTTCAACCTTTTACCTGTTGCCACTGTAAATCCATTTGGATAATGCGTGCTGAAGCTGTACATTTCATTTATGAAATGTGTCAGTTGTAGATCAAAATCGCTTTCCTGAAAAGGAAACCTTTTGGAGGATGTTTAACATCCTGACGATTTTGTATAACCAACAAATGAGGTTTGTGGGTTATTCGATCCATGTTGGATTGAAGCAAGCATAAGGTTCTTGGAACTGACGTTTTGAAATAATCATAATGGTTCATGATTTGACTCAAAACGAAATAATTCTTGTGTATATAAAGAGGTTAGTGGAGAGCACTGATAATGAAATTCCCATAAAGCAATTGGTGAAAGCTTGGCTTTCAATAGAAATTCTCCGTAGAATTCTGGGGAGTAACAACCTTTATTCAAGGAATAAAGATCTACTGGGATAGATTTGGAGTTGTTAACACTCTCTGGGAAATTGTACATTTGAAATGTATTTGATTGGTGTCTCATACGCTTCGAGCATATGGAGTCACAATCGGGTTAATCCAAGTGATAGTCACTGGATTGAAGTTAAGAACATCTGTTAGTATCTTAGAGAACTAAGATGTTGTCTTAAACTATGGAGAAGGAGAACTTGAAGTGACTGGGATCACTGCTGCAAGTTTCCAAACAATTAAATACTACGGTATTATAAAAGTTTGAACACTGGGACAGTGAGCTGGAAATATTCCGAGCAAGATAACTGTTGCCGAATAAACAACAAATGCGGATTATTGCTGCAGCTGAGGCAGCAATTGAAGCCATTTGGATCAAAAATAAATCTAATTAGATTAGATATAGTTCTGTTAGCTGCTGAGCTAGGCGTCAGCACAGGCTAAGGAATTAAAGGTCTCATCGACGATCCAGATATATACTTCTATATTCATCTGATTCGTTCGGATCATACATCGTGGCGATGTGATGATCGTATAAATCGCATCGGATGATAATCATGCAAATCCGCTGACGAAAACCTTTTCTCAGCAATTTGAGCGAAGCGTACATAGTTCGGGTGTTAGACACTCGAGTGACTGGCTATGTGCCAAGTGGGATATTGTTGGATAATATGACCATAGCGTCACTATTTGTACAGATCATGGTGTTGTTGTACAAATTAACTATGTGACAAAGGAGATTGCACTCTTATCATTTGTGATTAGATCACCTTAGATGTATAAATGATGAGAGGTCCCTATGATTTGTTCTTGGACGGAGAATGATATGAGACAGTATCAGTCCACGTAGGATAAATCATTAAACATCCATAGCCGGAGTATTATCGAGACAGGACATCGATAATGCGGAATAGGCTAGTATTGCACTTGTGCGCGTTGTGAGGGCACAACGGCATAGTTCTCATATATTTAACTATTGGATACTTATGCAAGTGCGATAGGAGGTTGTGTTTCACCGATGGTACGGGAAACAGCTTCGCTCTGGATAGGCCCATCGGAA
This sequence comes from Zanthoxylum bungeanum, assembly GCA_019454045.1. NCBI lineage: Eukaryota > Viridiplantae > Streptophyta > Magnoliopsida > Sapindales > Rutaceae > Zanthoxylum > Zanthoxylum bungeanum. Next base: position 52,499 of record SKCR01031179.1, read on the forward strand.
TCCCATTGGTATTATGACTATGTGTCTATGGGAGTCCGACATCAGGGTAGGTGTATTTGGTCTTAACCTGAGACTTGCATCACTAATGCTTACGACAATCAATATACTTTGGTTGAGGTCGTCTAGGACTCTAACCGGTTCTGTGTACGCCAATACTGGGTATATTGAGAATCGTAGAGTGTTGGGTGTGATGTCAAGACAGAAGTATCACTCCAGTCATAGTGGAGATGATGTCACGCAGGATACGGTATTAGTGCTCTTAAGTGATGCGCATCCAATCGTGATATTATGACTGGGTCATGAATATCCGATTATAGAGACTAGTTACCAGACATCCGACATGTGCTTCGGACGGGCAGACACTTATCCAGCCCCAGCCCTAGCACGTGACTATCCGATACTGGACCGACATACGCAATACTTGGTATACTACGCTTGATATAGATCTTAATATTCTTAGATGGATATGTCCGGAGAATTGGGTAGAGTGCCTGGTGCTTTGCTAGGAGTCGACCTTGTCTCGTAAATCGGTAGAACGTAGTACTTGGTACGTACGTGATTCGGATATGCCGACGACCGTATTTACTGCCAACATATCCGGGGATCTCATGGGTCGCTTCCCAATAATCCACCGATGACGTATGACTCGTACTCTATATTAATCTGGGATTAATTAGAAGAGAGAGAAAATTAATCTGGGATTAATAACGGAGATATTTTATCTAGGATAAAATATCGTCTAAAGAGAGAGAACGATTAATTTGGAATTAATCGGTAAGTTAATATATTCGATATATTAAACGAAATTGGATTTCGACGCGGAATTAAAATTAGATTTTAATTCGGGCGAACGAATTAATTTGGAATTAATTCGTTAGCGACGTGAATAGTGAATTCGCTAGGCGTAATCATTTAATTACGACGCGACGGAAAAATCGCTAATTGGGAATTAGCGAACCCGAGCCCGAGTGTGATTACGAGCGCATTCGTATTTCGAATTCGAGTGCGGCAACGCAAGTCACATCAAGCGTCAAATCATTCGTCACATCAAGCGTCAAATCAATGTCACTTGAGTGATGTGACAACTTGTCACTTGATTGAATGAAAGATGTGACTTTGATGTAGTTGGTAGTTGTTGGAAAAGGCTTTTAAAAGTTGATGGTAATATATTGTTACATATATTACTTTGACTTTTGAAAAGTGTATATCATATATTTAATTTTAGAAATTATATATAAGATATACCAAACCATTTTTTTACAACTATATACAACTCTCTCTCTCCCATTTTTCTCTCTTCATGTTCACGCCCAAATGGGCAAATAGCTTACTGGTTTTAACCAGTAAAAACGTGAGCAGTGGGGAAGTTTGGAGTGGGATTTTGTGGCAAAATCTCAAGTGCTAGCACACTACGGAACATGCGAAGGTGGTAGGGAGGTTCACCCATGAGCCGGGATCCGTTTGACGAAGCTTGGAGCTCCGTTTCGCAGCTCAAAAACAGAAGACGGAAGGCAGTGAACTGCACAACCATTGAGCAGTCCACGCCCAATGCAGTGAGGTTTTTGAAATTTTGTTGCTTGCCGCGTCTCTCAACCGATCGATGTGAGTATTCCGCTACCTCCATTGATGTGTTCACACATGATTTTCATTGCTTGTTTGATCTTGGGACCTAGATAAACCTAACAGATATTCCCAAATAAAATCGGCGAAAGCTTGGCTTTCGAGAAAATTCTCCGTAGAATACTTGGGAGAAAACAACCTTTATTCTAGGAATAAAGATCTACTGGGATAGATTTAAAGTTGTTAATAATCTCTGAGAACTCGTACATTGAAAAATGTACGTGACCTAGTGTCTCATACGCTTTGAGCATATGGAGTCACAAATAGGCCAATCCAGGTGATAATCACTGGATTGATGTTAAGGACATCCTTAAGTATCTTAGAGGAACTAAGGATGTTGTCTTAAACTATGAAGAAGGAGAACTTGAAGTGATTGGGATCACTGTTGCAAGTTTCCTAACCGATAAAACGACTACAAGTCGTAAAAACGGTACTATACAGTTTGAATAACGGAACAGTGAGCTGGAAATCTTCCAAGCAAGATACTGTTACCAAATAACCAATAAATGCGGGTTATTGCTGCAGCTGAGGCAGCAATAGAATCCATTTGGGTCGATAATCAATCTAATTAGATTAGATATAGTTCTGTTAGCAGCTGAGCTAGGCTACAGCGCAGGCTAAAGAATTAATAGTCTCATCAACGATCCAGATATATACTTCGACTGTTCATTTGATTCGTTCAGATCATACATCGTGGTGATGTATGATCGAATAAATCGCATCAGATGATAATCATGCAAATCCGCTGACGAAAGTCTTTTCTCAGTAATTTGAGCGAACCGTACATAATTCGAGTGTAGGACACTCAAGTGACTGGCTATATGCCAAGTGGGAGATTGTTGGACAGTTATGACCCATAGCGTCACTATTTGTACAGATCATGGTGTTGTTGTACAAATTAACTATGTGACAAAGGAAATTGCTCTCTTATCATTTGTGATAAGATCACCAAGATGTATAAATGATAGGAGGTCCTTATGATTAGTTCCTGGATTGAGATGATATGAGACAGTATCAATCCACGAAGGTTTAATCATTAAATATCCCTAGTTAGAGTATTATCGAGATTGGACATCGATAATGTGTAAAAGACTAGTATTACACTTGTGCGCGTTGTGAGGGCATAACGGCATAGTTCTCATATATTTGGGTATAGGATACTCATACAAGTGTAGTAGGAGGTTGTGTTTTACCGATGGTACGGAAAACAGCTTCGCTCTGGATAGACCCCTCGAAATTCCATTGGTAGTATAACTATGTGTCTATGGAAGTCCGAAATCGGGGTAGATGTATTTGGTCTTAACTTGAGACTTGCACAGCTAATACTTGGGACAATCAATATGCTTTGGTTTTAGGTCGTCCAGGGCTTTAACAGGTTCTGTGTACGCCTCTGTTTGGTATATTGAGAATCGTAGTGTATTGGGTGTGATGTCAAGACGGAAGTATCACTCTAGTCATAGTGGAGATGATGGTCACGTAGGATACGGAACTCGTTCTCTTATATGCTGCAGCTATCGGGATATTATGACTAGGTCATGTTTATCCGATTATAGAGACTAGTTACCAGAGATCCGATATGTGTTTCGTACGGGGCATACACATTTCCAACCCCAGGCCTTGCACGTGACATCCGATACTGGATCGAGATACGCAATACTACATATAATACGCCTGATATAGATCACATATCCCTGTAAGGATATTTCTGGAGAATTGGGTAGGCATGGCGCTTTGCTAGAAGCCAACCTTGTCTTGTAAATCGGTATAAACGTAGTACTAAGTACGTACGTGTTCGGATAGTCCGAAGACCGCATTTACTGCCAACATATCCAGGGTCTCATAGGTCGCTTCCCGAATATTCACCGATGACGTATGACTCGCACTTTAATTAATCTGGGATTAATTAGATGAGAGAGAAAATTAATCTGGATTAATTGCGGAGATATTTTATCTGGGATAAAATATCAATTAAAGAGAGAATACGATTAATTTTGAATTAATCGATAAAATAATATATTCGATATATTATACGAAATTGGATTTCGACGCGGAATTGAAATTAGATTTTAATTCGGGCGAACGAGTTAATTTAGAATTAATTTATTAGTGACATGAATAGTGATTTTGCTAGGCATAATTATTTAATTGCGTCGCAACGGAAAGTTCATTAATTTGTAATTAGCGAACCCGAGCCCGGGAGTGTTTGCGAGCGCACTTGCATTGCGAACTTAAGTGCGGCCCGCAAGTCACATCAAGCATCAAACCACTAGTCGCATCAAGCATCAAATCATTAGTCACTTTGAGTGATGTGACAACTTGTCACTTGATTGATTGAGTGATGTGAATAGTTGATGTGGTGGTTGAAGGCATTTATGGATTGACTTTTGGAAAGCAATTTATGTGTTTTTGATTTTTAGAAAATCATTAACTTATTTTTGAAACAACCTAACAACACTCTCTCTTCCAAACTTCATCTATCTCTCTCGGCCTTAGAGGCCTTTTTCTTCTCTTCACTGGTTCTGTAAAAACTGTGAGCCATGAAGAAGCAAAGAATGATTTTTATGGCAAAAATCAAGAGTGCTAGAACACATCGGAGTCTTGCGAAGGTGATAGGGAAACCCACTTGTGAGCAAGGAATCACCAAATCAAGTTTAGAGCTCAAAAATTGATGATTGCCGAGAACACCAATGAGCCAAAACAGTGGACTGCCGTGAGCTTTAGGAAGGAAAAGCTTGAAGTTTTGTTCTTCATCGCATCGCTCAACCGCTCGATGTAAGTATTCCGCAACTTCCTCGTGTATTCGCACTTATGTTTCTATTCTTGAATCGATCCTCGGGACTTAGAGATTTCTCAACACTTCGTACGGGCAGACACATTTCCAGCCCCAGGCCTTGCACGTGACATCCGATACTAGATCGTAATACGTAATACTACGTATACTACGGCTGATATAGATCGTATATTCCTTTAAGAATATTTCTGGAGAATTGGGTAGGCCTGGTGTTTTGCTAGAAGCCAACCATGTCTTGTAAATCGGTAAAAACGTAGTACTAGGTACGTACATGTTCGGATAGTCCGACGACCGGATTTACTGCCAACATATCCGGGGATCTCATGGGTCGCTTCCTGAAGATTCACCGATGACGTATGGCTCGCACTTTATTAATCTGGGATTAATTATAAGAGAGAGAAAATTAATCTGGGATTAAATACGGAGATATTTTATCTGTGATAAAATATTATTTAAAGAGAAAGAACGATTAATTTGGAATTAATCGATAAAATAATATATTCGATATATTATACGAAATTGGAATTCGACGCGGAATTGAAATTAGATTTTAATTCGGGCAAACGAGTTAATTTAGAATTAATTCGTTAGCGACGTGAATAGTAATTTTGCTAGGCATAATTATTTAATTACGTCGCAACAGAAAATTTGTTAGTTCGGAATTAGCGAACCCGAGCCCGGGAGTGTTTACGGGGCCCACTCACATTTCGAATCGAGTGGGGCCCACATGTCACATCAAGCGTCACATCAACTAGTCAACTTGGTTACTTTAAAGTGATAGAAGTTGGTGGTTGCTTTTTTTGCACACTTTGTCATTCTTGGAATGACTAATACCAACTTTTGATTTTTGGTATAAGCAAAATTGATTTTAGAAATCAATTACATAACACTTGACTCTCTCTCTCTCTCATTCTTCTCTTCTCCCTCTCACGCCCAAGGGGCCTTTTCTTCCTCCATTTTACTGCAATTACCGTGAGATGTAGGAGAAGCATAGGGAATTTTGTGGCAAAATTTCTAAGGTGCTAGCACACATTCGGGGTCTTGCGAAGGTGATAGGGAAACCCACCCGTGGGCATGGAATTACACACAAAGCTTGGAGATTGAAGGACCACCATGGTCGAATTTTTGGAGCACAAAATCAAGCATTTACTGAGAGCTATTGGAGGAAAAGCTTGAAGAGTTTTTGTTGTTCCTCGCATCGCCAAATCCGATCAATGTGAGTATGATTCCGCCATTCTTCATTGTTGTATTCGCACATGTTTCTTGCTTGAAATCGATCTTGGGACTATCCTAGAAACCCAACAGTTCGCTCGTTGGACCTATGTTTTAAAATTCATCCTTGGCCCAACCCCCGCAAGTCACAGACCAAGCCCACACATCACCAAGCTACACACCAAGCCCACCAAAATGGACCAAACTCACGCCCAATAAGACCAAAGCCACGCCCAAAGCATTCCAAAATAAAAAAATCACACATTAAACACATGCTAAAATCAAGACAAATCACCTTCCCAAATAAAAGATTCAAATCAAATCTCATCAAACACTTTCCTAATTCAATTAAATCATATCCCTAATCAAAAGAGAAGAAATCAAATCAAATTAAATCAAAATTTCCTTATAGCACACTAATTAGAAGATATCTCCATAATTACACAAAATCCTTTCCCTATTCGCATAAGGATAACCCCAACCTTTGCCTATAAAAAGAAGCCAAAACCAACTCTTCACACCCTAGTTGATTCACGCCCAAAGCATAGAAAAATAGTCCCTCATTGCCGTGAACTGTAGTCCAGAAAAATCAATCACACAGCCGCACACCTGCAACATAAAATAGCCCTCCATCACTGTAAAATAGCAACCTAAAATAGCCATGCATCACCGAAAATCACAACCCAAAAACACCCCATCCATCACCGAAAATCACAGTCCAGAAACATCCTCTGCATCACCGAAAATCACAGCCCTGAAACCCCTTCAATTACTACAAAAAAACACCCTGAAAATCAGCCTTCAACTACTGCAAACAGCAGCCCAAATCAACTCTAAATTACGTCTTTAAATAGTCCAAAAATAGCAGCAAAAACAGCATAAATAGGAGCCCAAAATAGAGGAAACAGCAGCCCGAAATAGTGAGGCTACGAAGGAAAATAACGAACCAGTGAACCAGAGGAGTTGCGGAGCATTAACCCTTCCGACGGTCGCATAACGCACTTCCAAGAGATGACTTAAGAGGTTAGACCTGAGGGCACCTTTTTATTTATTCTTGTTCTTTTGTTATTATTTCTTTTCATTTGTATTGTGGATTCATGAATGTTGTGGCCATGGGATGAATGAAATATGTGTTATCTCTTGTGGTATATCGGATGGAAACCCAGACATAAATTCTGTAGCCGAATCTGAATAGACGGTAATGCGGTCTGTACTTGGGAAACAACTCCACGTACCACTTGAGAGACACACAAATGTCATTTTTGTTGGACAGTTATGAGCCATAGCGTCAATATTTGTATAGATCATGGTGTTGTTGTACAAATTAACTATGTGACAAAGGAGATTGCTCTCTTATCATTTGTGATTAGATCACCAAGATGTATAAATGATAGGAGGTCCTTATGATTTGTTCCTGGATTGAGAATGATATGAGACAATATCAGTCCACGAAGGATAAATCATTAAAAATCCCTAGTCAGAGTATTATCGAGATTGGACATCGATAATGCGTAAAAGACTAGTATTACACTTGTGCGCGTTATAAGGGCATAACGGCATAGTTCTCATATATTTGGGTATAGGATACTCATGCAAGTGTAATAGGAGGTTGTGTTTTACCGATGGTACGAGAAACAGCTTCACTCTGGGTAAACCCCCTTGGAAATCCATTGGTAGTATGACTATGTGTCTATGGAAGTCCGAAATCAAGGTAGGTGTATTTGGTCTTAACCTGAGACTTGCACCGCTAATACTTGCGACAATCAATATACTTTGGTTTTGGTCATCCAGGGCTTTAACAGGTTCTGTGTACGCCTCTGCTGGGTATATTGAGAATCGTAGTGTGTTGGGTGTGATGTCAAGACGGAAGTATCACTCCAGTCATATGGAGATGATGATCGCGCAGGGATACAGAACTGGTTCTCTAAAGGATTGCAACCATCGGGATAATATGACTTGGTCATGATTATCCGATAATAAAGAGACTAGTTGCTCGTAATCCGATATATGCTTCGTACGGGGCAGACACTGTACCAGCCCAGGCCTTGCATGTGATCATTCGATACTGGATCGAAATACGCAATACTACGTATACTACGCCTGATATAGATCGCTTATTCCTGTAAGCATGTTTCTGGAGAATTGGGTAGGCATAGCGCTTTGCTAGAAGCCAACCTTGTCTTGTAAATCGGTACAAACGTAGTACTAGGTACTTACGTGTTCGGATAGTCTAACGACCAGATTTAGTGCCAACATATCCGGGGATCTCATGGGTCGCTTCCTGAAGATTCACCGATGACCTATAACTCGCACTTTATTAATATGGGATTAATTAATCATGAGAGAGAAAATTAATCTGGGATTAATTGCGGAGATATTTTATCTGGGATAAAATATCATTTAAAATAGAGATAACGATTAATTTGGAATTAATCGATAAAATAATATATTTGATATATTATGCGAAATTGAATTTCGACGCGGAATTAAAATTAGATTTTAATTCGGGCGAACGAGTTAATTTGGAATTAATTCGTAAGCGACGTGAATAGTGATTTCGCTAGGCATAATCATTTAATTGCGTTGCAATGGAGAATTCATTAATTTGGAATTAGCGAACCCGAGCCCGGGATTGTTTGCATTCGCATTTCGAATTCAAGTGCGGCACACAAGTCAAATCAAGCGTCAAATCGCTAGTCGCATCAAGCGTCAAATCATTAGTCACTTTGAGTGATGTGACAACTTGTCACATTGATTGATTGAGTGATGTGAATAGTTGATGTGGGTTGTTGGAAGCAATTAATTGCCATTTGACTTTTGGAAAGAAAATTGTTAAATCATTTAATTGATTTTAGAAAATTAATTAAATGTGTATTAGATACACTTTTCCTCCAACCAACCACAACACTCTCTTCCTCACTTCTCTCTTCTCCACGCCCATTTGGGCTGTTTTTGTTCTGTTTTTCTGGGAAAAACCGTGAGCAAGGGAAGCAAAGTGTGATGATTTTTATGGCAAAAACATCAAGAGCTAGCACTCAAAGAGACATGCGAAGGTGATAGGGAAACCCACCAATGAGCTTGGGATTTCATCACAAAGCTTGGAGCTTTCATGGAGGACCAAAGCCGAAAATGGAGAGCCCAAAACCAGTGGACTGCCGAGCATGACAGACGGCAGAAAATAAATTTTTGTTGTCCACCGCGTCGCCTAACCGATCGACGTAAGTGATGAGCGGAAAATATATCAATATTTACCGCCCCTTTTACTTTATATTTTGTTTAGTTTCTCAGGTTTGATGAACGTTTTGATGTGTTTTAGTTTATTTTGCAGATAAAATAATATCGGATCTCAATGAAATCATTTAGGACGAAATATGGGTCAAATAAAGGCAATTATTGGACTTGATATTTTAATTTTAGAGATTGGAAACTTGAAAGGGCGTTTTTGACGAAGTGCAGTTTTGGAAATTCCAATTTTGCGCATCTGTCGTAATTTGGGCATAACGTTTTACTCAGATATCTGATTGAGCTGATTGAAGTTCCAGATTAAAGAAGACTCAAATATCTACAGCTTTGAAAGACAAAATAATTTCGAATTCTGAAGATTTCATGCCCGAAATTGATGAACCATCCAGAAGTGTGTTGTGCATAATTATTAAAGTCACTTTCAATCATTTTCAAAGCAAAAAATAAATTAATAAATAAATAATAAAAATTATCAAATCATCACCAAACATGATAAGAGATTAGTGGAGCAATTAATAATGGATTTGATGGAGCAATTAGTGGAGCAATTAATAATTGATTTGGTGGATGAATTGATGGTGGCAAAATTATGCCTATAAATACCAAGCCATTTCATTTGTAAAATTCATACTTTCTTCTAAGGAATTCCTTAAGGATACTAAGAAAATTGTATCTTGTTTGTTTATTTACAGCTTTCAGTAATTAATTTCCACTTTTGCACTTTCTTTTCTTTACTTTTCAGTTTTTACTTTCCGCAATTTACTTTTACGCACAGTACTTTTCTTTCTTTAATTTTCAGTTTTTACTTTCAGTAATTTACTTTCAGCAATTACTTTTCAACAATTTACTTTTCAGCAATTTACTTTCAGCAATTTACTTTCAGTAATTTACTTTCAGCATTTAATTTTCAGTATTTAATTTCAGCATTTACTTTCAGCATTTACTTTTCACTATTTAATTTTCAGTATTTTACTTTATGTCTTTTATTTTATTTAAGTTTTTTTTACTACCCGTAAATATGTGTCGTAACTAAGCCAGTTATCTGGGGTTGTGATGAAATCCAATATCACCGGTTTATAAGGGGTTAGATTATAGCTTGGGTAATATAAAGATTTATTTATTGAGTCTTAATCTTAATGTTTTTTCATTAACTGGCCATTAATAAAATTGAACTGGGAAACTTAAAATGAACTAGACATAGGGATTTTAAGTTTAAGAATTTGACTCAATAGTCCACGATCTTCATTGAGGATAGATAACCCTTTAATAGATTTCCTTACAGGATAGACATATACCTCTCGGGCGGGGGTAGCCATAATTGGAACTTAAACTTAATGAATCCAGGTAATTTGGTTGACATAGACATATGGTTCAATCAGGTTAAACTGGGTATTTTTGTCTGACCATCGACAGAGGCTTACACATAATTTAGTGTTCCAGGTTAATAAATCAATATATTACCCAACTTTAAGATAACCACTTCATCTTTAAAATGATATTGGAAGAAATCACAACCCTAGATAGTTTTTAATATTGAATTTTCTTAAAACCTACTTTCGAACAATTTTATTTACTTGTTTTTAAATTTAGAATCGTCACCATTTCAAATCAGAAACTACAGAAACTACATGAGACGAACCAGAAGCTTTGAACTCCGATCGCTTGACCCAGAAATTGAAAGAACCATCAGACAGTTGAGAAGGGAAAGGCGAGAAGGCCAAGAAGCTTTAGTCAACATGGAACCTGAACCGTTGGAGGTTGCACCACCAATTCCCATTCGAGACAGAACCATTACGGTGGTTGACAGACTCATTTCCTGTATTGTACTTCCTCCCTTACCAGCAAATACGTGTGACATCAAAACATGCATTCAGATGATTCAGCAGTCAGTTCAGTTCGGGGGGAATGCAACTGAAGATCCTAATGCGCACATCAGTAACTTCCTGGAAGTTTGCGGCACTTTCAACTACAACAGAGCATCAGAAGAAGCAATGAGACTGCGTGTTTTCCCATACTCCTTGAAGGACAGAGCTAAAGCTTGGCTACATTCACTACCAGCAGGTTATATCACAACTTGGAACACTTTAGCCACCCAATTTCTAGCAAAGTATTTTCCACCAGCCAGAACCGGAAAGCTGAGGAATGACATCACATCCTTTGTACAACAAGATTCAGAATCCCTCTGCGAATCTTGGGAAAGGTACAAAGATTTGCTCCGGAAATGTCCTCACCATGAGATTCCAAAATGGCTTCAAGTCCAAACATTCTATAATGGACTTTCTGGAATAATGAGAACCACAATCGATGCTGCTGCTGGAGGAGCTTTAATGGCAAAAGGAGAAGATGAAGCCTGGGACTTAATCGAAGAAATGGCCAACAACAATTCTTTATGGCCAACAGAAAGGAGCATGATCCAAAGAATTGCAGGAATTTATGAAGTTGGAGCCAACACAGCACTGAATTCCAAGCTGGATGTGATTTGCAAAAATCTGGAAACTCTTAACATAAAAGTTAATGGTGGATCCACAAGTTCACCATTTGGAGGAGCACCTGAGTCAGAATCTTTCAACCAACATAAAGAAACGGTGAATTATGTCAATAATTTCAACAGACAGGAGAACAATCCATATTTCAACACCTATAACCCAGGGTGGAGGAATCATCCCAATTTCGCATGGAGTAACAATTCAGGGCAAATGAACAATCCACCACCCGGATTCCAACAACAGAACAAAATCCAGGAACAGGCAAATGAACCAGGAATAACAGAAGTGTTGACCCACTTGAAAAAGATAGAAGCAAAACATGACTCTCAAGCAGCAAGATATGATGTTATGTTTCAATCTCAAACAGAAAGATATGATGCTATGTTTCAATCCCAAGCAACATTAATTCAAATTCAATCAGCTTCTATTAAAGCACTGGAGAATCAAATTGGATAACTGGCCAATGCTCAGAGTTACAGATCACCAGGTACCCTTCCTAGCAACACAGAGCCAAATCCAAGGAACATGGGGAAGGAGCAATGTCATGCCATCATGTTAAAAAGCGGTACTGAAATCAACAAAGATGTTGAAATCAAGGCAACAACAATTGAAGATTTTCCAAAAGAAACAAAGCAACAGATGGAGGAAAAAGAAGCAAAGGAAAAAGAACAGATCACTCCACCTCCACCTTTTCCTCAGCCTCTTCAGAAGAATAAACTGGACAAGAAGTTTGCTCGATTCTTGGAGGTGTTGAAAAAGTTGTATATCAACATTCCATTTACAGAAGCGTTGGAACAAATGCCCAGCTATGCCAAATTCATGAAAGACATTCTTTCACGAAAGTGGAGATTGGGAGATTATGAGACAGTAGCATTATCAGAAGAATGCAGCGCCATCATTCAGAGAAAACTTCCTCCAAAGTTGAAAGATCCTGGCAGTTTCACTGTTCCTTGCACCATAGGAGAACATGACTTCGGTAAGGCTCTGTGTGATTTAGGTGCTAGTGTTAACTTGATGCCTTTTTCTATTTTCAGGAAATTGCAGATTGGAGAAACAATGCCCACTTCAGTCTCACTACAACTTGCTGATAGAACGCTCGTATTTCCAAGAGGCGTAGTTGAGGATGTGTTGGTCAAGGTTGACAAATTCATTTTCCCAGCAGATTTTATTGTCCTTGATATGGAGGAAGACGCAGACATGCCAATCATCCTCGGGAGACCATTCTTGGCTACATGTCGAACCATTATTGATGTACAAAAAGGAGAACTAACCATGAGGGTACAAGACCAAGAAGTAACATTCAATGTTTTCAAAGCCATGAATTTCCCAGATGATGAAAAGAAGGAGGAATGTTTCAGACTTGATGTGATACATAGTACCGTTCAGAACCTGATGAAAGACAAAGTTCTACTGACAAACTTAAAGCATGTCAATTACCTGTGGAGCCTGAAGATAAAGCGCATTGCGTACTGAAGAAGCCTATTCTTGCACTACAAGCAACAGAAGAGAAAAAGTTCCACCAGCTCAACAAATTGGAGGAATTTCACATACAGCCTTTTGAGGATGCCAAATTGTACAGGGAAAAGGCAAGGAAAAGACATGATGAGAAGATAGTGCGCATACAACTTGAACCAGGGCAGAAGGTATTGTTAAACAAATCAATGGGGAAATTCTTCCCATGGAAGCCAAAATCACGGTGGTCAGGTCCATTTGTGATCACCAAGGTTTTACAGACAGAGCCGTTGAGATACATGATCCTGACTCCAACAAAACTTTCAAGGTTAAAAACAAGCGTGTTAAGCACTACTGGGGAGAATCATTTGAGCGACAAAAAGAAAGGGTCACACTTTCAGATCTAGCCTAACGTTCGAGAAGTCACGTCTAGCTGACGACTTTAAACTTAGCGCTCGCAGGGAGGCAACCCATGCAATTTTTGTATATATTGTGATGGTGTGTTTTATTTTTGTGTGTTTATTTTTGCAGGTTTAGGCATTTCACGATGGAAGAAGCTCTCGCAAATCTTCACAAGCAATTTCCTTCTCTCCCTCAAAACTTTCTGATGAAAGTCTACAAAGCTCGCTTGGAACGGATGAGACTACTAACAATCTATGGTGTTCCTAATGACATTCGTTGGGTAATTGAAGCACGAGTCCGATTGGCAGGTGAGTCTTCTGACTCTTTTATTTCATATCTGCCTGGTTTTGGAAGAAGCACCTATGCAAAGAAACGTAGAGCTAAACAAATGGGTGTTTGTTACAAATGTGCACGCTGGAATTGCAATACTCGTTGTCGTTCTTAGGAATGGTGTCTGATAATCGCGAAGAAAAAATTAAATTTATTAGGGATGGCTTGAGTAAGGAGTCTTTAGATGATATATCTTTAACTCTTGAGACGCATCCCAGTGGATATGTTCACATAGCCATTCGCAAATTACATACACAATTCCAAAAAGAAAGACAACAATTAAGTCTTGGGAATCTGACTCAAAAAGACCTTGTTTGCCAGTTTATAAGAAAATTGGATGGGAAGCTTGTCTCTGACGCATAGACGTCAATCAAGCCGTTACTTTTCTTGTAAATATTATATCTCTTTGTCTTTTCTTAATAATTGTGATTTTTTTTGTTGTTTTCTTTTATTTTCTCCGACAGGATCCAGACTTTTTTGACTATCACGATATTATTTCGCTACTAATCGTCATCTGGAAGATACTTGTGCTATTTTTACTCATCCTTTTCAGGTACTATAAATTCAGCCCGTCATTGCACTTTTGAAGGCATCCAGAGTTGAGAAAGAAATACATATAAAAAATTGAAGCCACTTCAAGAAGACGAGTTGAAAACATCGGTGTGTTTTTTGCGGTAGTAGTATTGGTGTTAAGCCACACTACGTAGAAGCAACACAAGAATTGGGTCGAGTCTTAGCTGCAAGAAATATGCACTTAATATATGACGGAGGCAATCTTGGACTTATGGGGATCGTTTCAAAAGCTATACAGGAATGAGGCAGTCACGTTTTGGGAATCATCCCAAAACCCTTGGCAGAAGTAAATCTTATTGAACCATCAAACGGAGAGGAACTGATCGTGCCAGGTATGTCTGAACGTTTGGTAGAAATGATTAACCGTGTTGATGCTTTTATTGCTCTGTCAGGTGGCTTGGGTACATTGGAGGAAATTTTTATTGTGCTATCTTGGGCAAACCTGAACATACACCAGAAACCAATTGGGCTGTTTAACGTTGATGGATTTTATGATTTTCTTTGTGTGTTTCTTGATGATGCCCGGAGAAATGGGTTCGTGTCAAAACCTTTAAAAGAACTCCTCTTCACTGCCAGAACTGCTTCGGATCTAATTGACCAAATCTTAGCCTATGAACCACAAATTGACTCTATCCTTTCAAAGATAAATTGGTCTGAGAACGATCGTGGTAAGAGGCGTCGGATTAATCTGGATCTTAACCTTTAATTTCCTGTAGAATTTCAGCTAACCAGGTATTATCTTCTAAACTCTTTTTCTACTGTTTAGTTGATCAGTACCTTCTTCTACTATTTAAGACATTGGGGAAAATGTCTCATTTAGGTTTGGGGGAGGGAATTAGTTGATTAATATCTTGTTTTTAGTTGTGAGTTGTTTTTTATTTTAAGTCCAAAATTTTTCAAAAAATACAAAAAAAATTGAAAAATTTTAAAAAATTACAAAAATATTTTGCGTTTTTGTTTTTATTTTGACTAAAAATGTGAAATTGGTAAGAGATAGCTGAGTAAGGAGTTTCCACTCCTGAGACGTATTTCAAAACCTATTTCGGAACAAGTTAATTTTTGTTTATTTCCTTTTGAATTATTTAATTTGAGAATTCTCCATAATATAACTAAAAAGGATCTTCATATGCTCAGTTAGCAGATATTATCAACATGCATAGTAATATACAGACATGAGTTGTAATTGAAAAGTTTATAATATTTAGTGCTCTAGTTTAATAGGAGAAAGCATCTCAAAAAGTGATGGAGTGAAAAAAAAAACGTCTGAGATCCGAGTTATTAAGTCTGTAAGGGTGTTTTAACACCTAGTGCCCTAGAACCAACTGGTTTGGGAGTCACTGGCCCAAAGATCGTTACATGGATCAAAGATGCTGCAAAAATATATATATATCTGAAGTCTGAGTAATTAAGTTCGTAGGGGTGTCTTAACACCTGGTACCCTAAAGCCAACTGGTTTGGGAGCCACTGACCCAACACTCGCTACATAGATGGAAGATATTGTATATAAAAAAAATAGAGAAAAATCAAAGAAAAAAATCAGAAAAATCAGAAAAATTATTCCATTGCTACAAAAAGGTGTGAAATCTGATAGAACTTTAGGACAAAAATATTATTCTCTTATCAACTGCACTTATGACTGTTGTGGGCAAAAATGAGTTGATTAATATTTTGTCAACTGTGTATATGGAGAATGGTAAAAATAATCGGAGAATTTATTTATTCGGTAATTTAGAATGAAACAAAACAACTATTGATTTGGAGTAGAAGTTTCACCTGAGTAGTCACTAACTTCTTTATTCTCTTTTCTCTTGACTTTTTGCTTTTGTGTGCATTAGTTTCACTACCTTTTTACTTTTGTAAAACGTTTGTGGGTATCGTTGCTGTAAGCCCTCACGAGACTATAACTCGTCCACTAGGGACACCTAGGGGTTTAAAGGCTTGTTGCATATGCTAAATGCAACCGTGATCCCTACGAAAGTGGCTTAGTTTAATTTTAATTGTTTCTTGTATTTTATTTTATTGTTTTGCTCGAGGACTAGCAAAATGTTAGGTTTGGGGGTGTGATGAGCGGAAAATATATCAATATTTACCGCCCCTTTTACTTAATATTTTGTTTAGTTTCTCGGGTTTGATGAACGTTTTGATGTGTTTTAGTTTATTTTGCAGATAAAATAATATCGGATCTCAATGAAATCATTTAGGACGAAATATGGGTCAAATAAGGGCAATTATTGGACTTGATATTTTAATTTTGGAGATTGGAAACTTGAAAGGGCGTTTTTGACGAAGTGCAGTTTTGGAAATTCCAGTTTTGCGCATCTGTCGTAATTTGGGCATAACTTTTTATTCCGATATCGGATTGAGCTGATTCAAGTTCCAGATTAAAGAAGACTCAAAGATCTACAACTGTGAAAGACAAAATAATTTCGAATTCTGAAGATTTCATTCCCGAAATTGATGAACCATCCAGAAGTGTGTTGTGTGTAATTATTAAAGTCACTTTCAATCATTTTCAAAGCAAAAAATAAATTAATAAATAAATAATAAAAATTATCAAATCATCACCAAACATGATAAGATATTAGTGGAGCAATTAATAATGGATTTGGTGGAGCAATTAGTGGAGCAATTAATAATTGATTTGGTGGATGATTTGATGGAGGCAAAATTTTGCCTATAAATACCAAGCCATTTAATTTGTAAAATTCATACTTTCTTCTAAGGAATTCCTTAAGAATACTAAGAAGATTGTATCTTATTTGTTTATTTACAGATTTTAGTAATTAATTTCCGCTTTCGCACTTTCTTTTCTTTACTTTTCAGTTTTTACTTTCCGCAATTTACTTTTACGCACAGTACTTTTCTTTCTTTAATTTTCAGTTTTTACTTTTCAGTAATTTACTTTCAGCAATTTACTTTTTAGCAATTTACTTTCAGCAATTTACTTTCAGCAATTTACTTTTCAGTAATTTACTTTCAGCATTTAATTTTCAGTATTTAATTTCAGCATTTACTTTCAGCATTTAATTTTCAGTATTTAATTTTTAGTATTTAATTTTCAGTATTTTACTTTATGTCTTTTATTTTATTTAAGTTTTTTTTACTACCCGTAAATATGTGTCGTAACTAAGCCAGTTATCTGGGGTTGTGATGAAATCCAATATCACCGGTTTATAAGGGGTTAGATTATAGCTTGGGTAATATAAAGATTTATTTATTGACTCTTAATCTTAATGCTTTTTCATTAACTGACCATTAATAAAATTGAACTGGGAAACTTAAAATGAACTAGACATATGGATTTTAAGTTTAAGACCTTAGACTCAATTGTCCACGATCTTCCTTGAGGATAGATAACCCTTTAATAGATTTCCTTACAGGATAGACATATACCTGTCGGGCAGGGGTAGCCATAATTGGAACTTAAACTTAATGAATCCAGATAATTTGGTTGACATAGACATATGGTTCAATTGGGTTAAACTGGGTATTTTTTTCTGACCATCGACAGAGGCTTACACATAATTTAGTGTTCCAGGTTAATAAATCAATATATTACCCAACTTTAAGATAACCACTTCATCTTTAAAATGATATTGGAAGAAATCACAACCCTAGATAGTTTTTAATATTGAATTTTCTTAAAACCTACTTTCGAATAATTTTATTTACTTGTTTTTAAATTTAGAATCGTCACCATTTCAAATCAATTAAACAACCTGTTAGATACTAGTAATCATTTGACCTCATAAAATTAATAGATTAGATATTAAGTCCTCGTGGGATCGATATTTTTATACTACTTGAACGATACGTGCGCTTGCGTTATACGCGTGTGTAAGCACCGGTCAAGTTTTTGGCACCGTTGCCGGGGACTTATTTATCTTTCACTATTAATTTTGGGGCTAGATACGTTACTTGTATCTAATTTCTTTTTACTTATTGTTTTTGTTTTCTTGTGTTTCAGGTTCTCAGAAACTACATGAGACGAACCAGAAGCTTTAAACTTCGATCGCTTGACCCAAAAATTGAAAGAACCATCAGACAGTTGAGAAGGGAAAGGCGAGAAGGCCAAGAAGCTTTAGTCAACATGGAACCTGAACCGTTGGAGGTTGCACCACCAATTCCCATTCGAGACAGAACCATTCTGGTGGTTGACATACTCATTTCCTGTATTGTACTTCCTCCCTTACCAGCAAATGCGTGTGACATCAAAACATGCATTCAGATGATTCAGCAGTCAGTTCAGTTCGGGGGGAATGCAACTGAAGATCCTAATGCCCACATCAGTAACTTCCTGGAAGTTTGCGGCACTTTCAACTACAACAGAGCATCAGAAGAAGCACTGAGACTGCTTGTTTTCCATACTCCTTGAAGGACAGAGCTACAGCTTGGCTACATTCACTACCAGCAGGTTCTATCACAACTTGGAACACTTTAGCCACCAAATTTCTTGCAAAGTACTTTCCACCAGCCAGAACCGGAAAGCTGAGGAATGACATCACATCATTTGTACAACAAGATTCAGAAATCCTCTGCGAATCTTGGGAAAGGTACAAAGATTTGCTCCGGAAATGTCCTCACCATGAGATTCCAAAATGGCTTCAAGTCCAAACATTATATAATGGACTTTCTGGAATAATGAGAACCACAATCGATGCTGTTGCTGGATGAGCTTTAATGGCAAAAGGAGAAGATGAAGCATGGGACCTAATCGAAGAAATGGCCAACAATAATTCTTTATGGCCAACAAAAAGGAGCATGATCCAAAGAATTGCAGGAATTTATGAAGTTGGAGCCAACATAGCACTGAATTCCAAGCTGGATGTGGTTTGCAAAAATCTGGAAACTCTTAACATAAAAGTTAATGGTGGATCCACAAGTTCACCATTTGGAGGAGCACCTGAGTCAGAATCTTTCAACCAACATAAAGAAACGGTGAATTATGTCAATAATTTCAACGGACAGGGGAACAATCCATATTTCAACACCTACAACCAGGGTGGAGGAATCATCTCAATTTCGCATGGAGCAAAAATTCAGGGCAAATGAACAATCCACTACCCGGATTCCAACAACAGAATAAAATCCAGGAATAGGCAAATGAACCAGGAATAACAGAAGTGTTGACCCACTTGAAAAAGATATAAGCAAAACACGACTCTCAAGCAGTAAGATATGATGCTATGTTTCAATCTCAAGCAGCAAGCAAGATATGATGCTATGTTTCAATCCCAAGCAACATTAATTCAAAGTCAATCAGCTTCTATTAAAGCACTGGAGAATCAAATTGGATAACTGGCCAATGCTCAGAGTTACAGACCGCCAGGTACCTTTCCTAGCAACACAGAGCCAAATCCAAGGAACATGGGAAGAAGCAATGTCATGCCATCATGTTAAAAAGCGGTACTAAAATCAACAAAGATGTTGGAATCAAGGCAACAACAATTGAAGATTTTCCAAAAGAAACAAAGCAACAGATGGAGGAACAAGAAGCAAAGGAAAAAGAACAGATCACTCCACCTCGACATTTTCCTCAGCGTCTTCAGAAGAATAAACTGGACAAGCAGTTTGCTCGATTCTTGGAGGTATTCAAAAAGCTGCATATCAGCATTCCATTTGCAGAAGCATTGGAACAAATGCCCAGCTATGCCAAATTCATGAAAGACATTCTTTCACGAAAGCGGAGATTGGGAGATTATGAGACAGTAGCATTATCAGAAGAATGCAGCGCCATCATTCAGAGAAAACTTCCTCCAAAGTTGAAAGATCCTGGCAGTTTCACTGTTCCTTGAACCATAGGAGAACATGACTTCGGTAAGGCTCTGTGTGATTTAGGTGCTAGTGTTAACTTGATGCCTTTTTCTATTTTCAGGAAACTGCAGATTGGAGAAACAATGCCCACTTCAGTCTCACTACAACTTGCTGATAGAACGCTCATATTTCCAAGAGGCGTAGTTGAGGATGTGCTGGTCAAGGTTGACAAATTCATTTTCCCAGCAGATTTTATTGTCCTCGATATGGAGGAAGACGCAGACGTGCCAATCATCCTCGGGAGACCATTCTTGGCTACAGGTCGAACCATTATTGATGTACAAAAAGGAGAACTAACCATGAGGGTACAAGACCAAGAAGTAACATTCAATGTTTTCAAAGCCATGAATTTCTCAGATGATGAAAAGAAGGAGGAATGTTTCAGACTTGATGTGATACATAGTACCATTCAGAACTCTGATGAAAGACAAAGTTCTACTGACAAACTTAAAGCATGTCAATTACCTGTGGAGCTTGAAGATAAAGCGCACTGCGTATTGAAGAAGCCTATTCTTGCACTACAAGCAACAGAAGAGAAAAAGTTCCACCAGCTCAACGAATTGGAGGAATTTCACATATAGCCTTTTGAGGATGCCAAATTGTACAAGGAAAAGGCAAGGAAAAGACATGATGAGAAGATAGTGCGCATACAACTGGAACCAGGGCAGAAGGTACTATTAAACAAATCAAGGGAAGCCAAAATCACGGTGGTCAGGTCCATTTGTGATCACTAAGGTTTTACCAGACAGAGCCGTTGAGATACATGATCCTAACTCCAACAAAACTTTCAATGTTAAAAACAAGCGTGTTAAGCACTACTGGGGAGAATCATTTGAGCGACAAAAAGAAAGTGTCACACTTTCAGATCTAGCCTAATGTTCGAGAAGTCATGTCTAGCTGACAACTTTAAACTTAGCGCAAAATTGGACCTGCGTGTCCAGCCTTATTACTTATTCGTACTTTGAGTACTTATTCGCAAAATGAGTTTGACTCGCGCAAAATCAAATCATTGTTTGAACATTGGATGGTCACTAATTATCAGATTAATTAATTTGATTAGATTGATTGATAACATGCTTGTGTGAATACATGGTTGCGATGCATGAATAATGTATATCAGATGGATATTAGATGGGTGGGGCAATTTTAGAAATTATTGTAATAAATTTAGAATTTATTAATTGGACCTGCGTGTCCAGCCTTATTTCCTCCTTACTCTTTGTGTTCTCTTCTCACCTATTCCCCTCAATGTAAATGAGGTTTCTTTAGAAGTGTAGTGTAACGAGTAGAAGTAAATACTTGTGTTAGCAGGAGAGAGGAAATGGAGAGATTTGATCTAGGATCAATTTGTTAAGTATCTATCCGCATATTATTATTATTATTTTATTATACGCGCTTTATTATGTATTTAGAATGCATGTTTAAGGGTGTACGATGATGAGACCTTAATAAAGATAATAAATTGGTTGCCAATTTGCACACGAAAAACCCTTGCAAAATATTAAGTGTTTTTCCTTCCATTGAGTGATTCTTACTCAAGATCTAAGACTGGCATTGGCTTGTTGGCCAAATTCAAGGCCTTTGTCTGTCGAGGATGTGTTTGAATCACGAGAGCTTTGTTCCATATTGGTGTCTTGTCCAAGTTGTGGTTTGTAGTCAAGACCACTTCTTGTCCATCGACATTGATTACGAAGCTTTCCATGGTCAATGGGTTCCGCTTAACTGGGATCACTAAGTTTGTTGTGCCAAAGCCAAGGCTTAGTTGATTCAGAAGAAAAAGGTTAGGTAATTTATTGGATATATTGGCATATATAAGATATATGTTTCGGACTTGGATGTCCCCCTACTGGATCTAGGAATTGGATAGGATCCAATTGATCTTAGAGATCTACCTAGTTAATTATCATACAATTTGATGGCCAAAGTCAAGATTATGTGACATTTAACGGGATCCTAGCCCACTAGGAAACACGGTTTCCCGAGTACTCGACAGAGGGTTAGAGGCTCGTCGAAAAATAGTGGGAGGCAAGAATTAAATTTGCAATATTCGTTTTATTATTTTCCATACGCGCTCATATCAAAATCATTCGTCAAATAAATTAAAATGTTAGTTGGACTAATATTTAAATTATTGTTTTAATTAAAACAGTTAGACTGTATTCAAACTATTCATTTATAATTGATTATATAATTGGATTATAGTAATCAATATATTTGATTTAATTAAAAGTATAGTTGATTAATATAGTTGGACTATAATAATCATTATAATAAATAGTACCTAAATCGTTGATTAAATAGTTGGACTATTAGAATCAAGATAAAATTGAGAGATTGACATTTAAAACACAATCCTAGGGAAAATGTATTTAAATGGTTTACTTTCAAATTGGGAATAAGTTTTCAGGATGGTCCTGGAAACTAAAAAGTTACTTTATTTGATAAAATAACATATTAGGCCTAAGCCCAAAGTTAAGCAAATAGTAGAGCGTGACATATTTGGAATATTCATGTGATGATAACTTTAGTGCTTAATCCATTAAGCTTGCCGATTAGACTCCTTAATTTCTTAATCAGAACTAAGGATTAGATCCTTAAAGTATGACATAGAAATTGAAGGATCTTATAAATCTATACTTAGATTTTAGAAGTACTATATAGCAATAGTAAACTCTTGGAGAGTTAATGGCCATTCTCAATGAGACAAAGCCAAAGTTTGCAATTAGGCAAGAAGCGCAAGGCGCACCTTACTTCAATATTCTAGAAACCCGAGGCTTGGCCAAAGGCTTCTGGAATGTGGAATTCGGCAAAGGCAAAATCATTATAATCTTCTAGGAAGATAAAGGACATATCCCAAAATATCTGCCTAAATTGTGGCAAATGGGATCGCGGAAGCGTGACTGCCGTTTGAGCAAAGCAGACATGAAGGAATTGAAGACGGGCATGGCTCTGACTTCAAATATGTTTGTCATAAATATGTTCACTACTAGTATTGAAATTGGATTTTAAATACTTAGTGTGATACATAAATATATACTGATGTGCAGAATCTGTTTTGAGCAGAATACTGACTTCATTTGAGATTAAACTGCGAATTGGAAACGGGACGAAAGTCGCTGTTTTAACTGTAGATACCTAAGTTTAGGAACTACCTTCGGGTGTGTACCTAAATTTGGAAACTGTTAAAATGTAACTAGTTTGACTAGATACATTATCTCTATATCAGGGTTTAACCCGTTGCGGGTATACCTTTATATTCTAGAACACTAAAGTGTTTCATTATATAAAGATGATATTGAGATAAACACATTAGATGTTAATAACAGTATTTATATTTTGAATATAGATAAATCTCAAACATATAACATGACAAACAAATGGCTCAAACATGATTTGATCAGAAGAAACTTAAATGTGGCATTGTTGTCTGGGACACAACTAAACAAGACTCGTATATCCACACTTTTGAAGAGTGGATACTAGGACAAATTTGATTCCATTCAAATAAAGTCTACGAATCTAATTTATTGGGCAAAGTGCCTAAAACACTATTTACTTGGTAAAAGTGCAAGTGCCACCGATCTGTTAGCCCTAGTTCATAGTGAAGCAAGTGGGCCCATGTCTAGCTAGGCTAGATGTGGATATGAATATTTCGTGACCTTTTCGGATGTGGCATCGCATTATGGTTATGTGTTTCTTTTGAAACACAAATCGGAAACTTTAGAGTTTCGACACGAAATAGACGAACAGATCGGCTAAAGTATAAAACCATCACGGTTAGATCATGATGAAAATACTTAAGCAATAAGTTTCTAATATACTTGAAAGAGTATAGTATTCTTTCAATAAGGACTCCTACCGGAACACGTCAATTTGACTGTGTGTCCGAACCGAGAAATCGAATTTTTTTGGACATAATTAGGTTAATCCTGAGTCACTCTGAGCTACCATTTCCTTCAACGGATAAGCTTTAACAGTGCAGAACTTATTTTGAATAAGGTTCCATAAAATCTGTTTGACAGACTTCATATTAGAAATGAACAGGATAGAAACCGAGTTTCTCATTCCTAATGATTTGGGAATGCTAGGCATATGTTTGGATGATACCAAACTAAAACCCAAATTGGATAAGTGTCAAGTTGTAGGTTATCCTAGGGAAACCAAAGTATAGTACTTATACAACTCACAAGAGAACAATTTAATTGTTGCTCACCATGCGGTCTTCCTAAGAGGAATACCTAAATGCAGTGGTAAGTGGGAGGATAGTAAAACTCGATGAAAATCGGAGTAATATTATTCTAGGCACCGATTCCTTAATGGAACATAAATAGTTCATCAAGGATGAAACTATACCAAAATAGTTCATTAAGGATGAAACTATACCAGTAATCTTCGAATACACAAGAACCGCGTAAGTCGGAGAGAGTCAGAAAACAACCTGGGGTATGGGTTTCTGATCTCACCTCGTAAAGATGTCAATCTTATTGAGGAATACCAACTGACTACGTATGAGGAAGTGATGCAAGGTATCGACTCCCTATTATGGCAAAGTGCCATGAATCCGAAATGGATTCCATGTATACCAACTATGTTTGAATACTAGTTGATGTACCGCAAGGCATTGTGCCTATTGGTACTATATAAGTCTTCAAGAAAGACATACATGGATGGCAACATACCAACGTATAAAGCTAGGCTTTTAACGGAAAGGTATCGTTATCAACATTGTGTTGATTACGATTCAATCTTTTACATGTTTCCATGGTGAATCCATTTGGATAATGTTTGCTAACACTGCATGTTTCATTTATGAAATATGTCGGCTTAACGGGAAAATCGCTTTCCTGAAAAGGAAACCTTTAGGAGGATGTTTACAACATCCTGTCGGTTTTGTCGTACCAAAATAAGCAAACAAGGTTTGCAGGTTATTCGATCCATGTTTGGATTGAAGCAAGCATTAGGTTCTTGGAATTGTCCTTTTGATGTAATCGTAATAGTTTATGATTTAATTCAAAACGAAATGATTCTTGTGTATATAAGAGGGTTAGTGGGAGCGCACTGACAGTGGTTGTCCTATACAATAAGGATAATATATATCATTCCTTGGAAATGATATTCCCATAAAAAACTATCGGTGAAAGCTTGGCTTTCAGAACACTCTCCGAGAACTCGTACATTGAAAAATGTACGCGCCCTGATGTCTCATACGCTTTGAGCATATGCAGTCATAAACAGGCCAATCCAAGTGATAGTCACTGGATTGAAATAAAGAACATCTATTAGTATCTTCGAGAACTAAGGATGCTGTCTAAAACTATAGAGATGGAGAACTTGAATTGACTGGGATCACTACTGCAATTTTCCTAACCGATAAAACGACTATAAGTCGCAAACGGTACTATAAAGTTTGAATAACGGTACAGTGAGTTGGAAATCTTCCAAGCAAGATACTGTTACCGAATAAATAACAAATGCGGGTTATTTCTGCAGCTGAGGCAGCAATAGAAGCCATCTGGGTCAACAATAAATCTAATTAGATTATATATAGTTCTGTTAGCAACTGAACTAGGCTTCAGTGCAGGCTAAAGAATTAATGGTCTCATCAACGATCCAGATATATACTTCGACTATTCATCTGATTCGTTCGGATCATACATCGTGGCGATGTGATGATCGAATAAATTGCATCAGATGATAATCATGCAAATCCGTTGACGAAAGCCTTTTCTCAGCAGTTTGAGCCAACCGTACATAGTTCGAGTGTCAGACACTCGAATGACTAGCTATAGGCCAAGTGGGAGATTGTTGGACAGTTATGAGCCATAGCGTCACTATTTGTACATATCATGGTGTTGTTGTACAAATTAACTATGTGACAAAGGAGATTGCTCTCTTATCATTTGTGATTAGATCACCAAGATATATAAATGATAGGAGGTCCTTATGATTTGTTCCTGGATTGAGAATGATATGAGATAGTATCAGTCCACGAAGGATAAATCACTAAAAATCCCTAGTCAGAGTATTATCGAGATTGGACATCGATAATGCGTAAAAGACTAGTATTACACTTGTGCACGTTGTGAGGGCATAACGACATAGTTCTCATATATTTGGGTATAGGATACTCATGCAAGTGTAATAGGAGGTTGTGTTTTACCGATGGTACGGAAACAGCTTCGCTCTGGATAAACCCCCTCGGAATTCCATTGGTACTATGACTATGTGTCTATGGAAGTCCGAAATCAGGGTAGGTGTATTTGGTTTTAACCTGAGACTTGCACCGCTAATACTTGCGACAATCAATTACTTTGGTTTTGGTCGTCCAGGGCTTTAACAGGTTCTGTGTACGCCTCTGCTGGGTATATTGAGAATCGTAGTGTGTTGGGTGTGATGTCAAGACGGAAGTATCACTCCAGTCATATGGAGATGATGATCGCGCAGGGATACAAAACTGGTTCTCTAAAGGGTTGCAACCATCGGGATAATATGACTTGGTCATGATTATCCGATAATAAAGAGACTAGTTGCTCGTAATCCGATATATGCTTCGTACGGGGCAGACACTGTACCAGCCCAGGCCTTGCATGTGATCATTCGATACTGGATCGAAATACGCAATACTACGTATACTACGCCTGATATAGATCGCTTATTCCTGTAAGCTTGTTTCTGGAGAATTGGGTAGGCATAGCGCTTTGCTAGAAGCCAACCTTGTCTTGTAAATCGGTACAAACGTAGTACTAGGTACTTACGTGTTCGGATAGTCTGACGACCGGATTTACTGCCAATATATTCGGGGATCTCATGGGTCGCTTCCTGAAGATTCACCGATGACGTATGACTCGCACTTTATTAATCTTGGATTAATTAATCATGAGAGAGAAAATTAATCTGGGATTAATTATGGAGATATTTTATCTGGGATAAAATATCATTTATAAGAGAGATAACGATTAATTTGGAATTAATCGTTAAAATAATATATTCGATATATTATGCGAAATTGGATTTCGACGTGGAATTAAAATTAGATTTTAATTCGGGCGAACGAGTTAATTTGGAATTAATTCGCAAGCGACGTGAATAGTGATTTCGCTAGGCATAATCATTTAATGGCGTTGCAACGGAAATTTTGTTAATTTGGAATTAACGAACCCGAGCCCGGGATTGTTTGCGAGCGCATTCGCATTTTGAATTCGAGTGCGGCACGCTATTCAAATCAAGCGTCAAATCGCTAGTCGCATCAAGCGTCAAATCATTAGTCACTTTGAGTGATATGACAACTTGTCACATTGATTGATTGAGTGATGTGAATAGTTGAGTGGGTTGTTGGAAGCAATTAATTGCCATTTGACTTTTGGAAAGAAAATTGGTAAATCATTTAATTGATTTCAGAAAATTAATTAAATGTGTATTAGATACATTTTTCCTCCAACCAACCACAACACTCTCTTCCTCACTTCTCTCTTCTTCACGCCCATTTGGGCTGTTTTTGTTCTGTTTTTCTGGGAAAAACCGTGAGCAAGGGAAGCAAAGTGTGATGATTTTTGTGGCAAAAACATCAAGAGCTAGCACTCAAAGAGACATGCGAATGTGATAGGGAAACCCACCCATGAGCTTGGGATTTCATCACAAATCTTGGAGCTTTCATGGAGGACCAAAGCCGAAAATGGAGAGCCCAAAACCAGTGGACTGCCGAGCATGACAGAGGGCAGAAAATAAATTTTTGTTGTCCACCGCGTCGCTTAACCGATCGATGTAAGTATTCTGCAACTTCGTTGATTGTATTCATACATGTTTTATGCTTGATTATTCGATCCTCGGGATCGTAGAACTCCAACAGTTTCATCCAATCTTATGTTTATTCTTGATTTAATCGTTTAGTATGTTATTTTCTTTATGCATGATTTAGTCGTTTAGTATCTTCTTTTTTATGCATGATTTAGGTGTTTATGTGATTAGAGGTATCGTTTTTGTGATTCTATTTGAACGCGTTATCAAACGCTATATGAACGTATGCATTCTGCCTCGTCCCGTCCGAACGTGTTATCAAACGCTACTCAAACGCATGCATTCTGTTTACCGTTCGATCGCATTTACGAACGCTACACGAATGCGCACGCATTGGACAGATTCCTTCATCATGTTTTGCATGTTTGTTTCCTTAGTTATTTCTTTCCCCATCATATGCTTAGTTAGCTCGTTTTAATGTTTATGTTTTTACCGTCATTGTTTATTTACCTTTCCGTATTTCTTTATCTAGTATGTTCATGAAATTATGTGTTTACCGTTATTTCGACTTACTTTTATGCATGCAAACTTAGATATAGGTAGTATGCAAACTTAGATATAGGTAGTATGCAAACTTAGATGTAGGTTGTTGTTGCGTAGACTTGGTTAGATTATTGCACAAATCCATTAATTACAAGTGCCATAAGTAAGGGACCATTCCGAACCCAACGGTTTGAGGTCTTCCCTTGCGAGGGGTGAGTGCAGCCTTAAATCATTTTCCCAGTTCACACTGGGTGGCGACTCCATGTTATTTCTCCGATTTAGTTCCCCCGTGGGCTATTCCGTACTCCCGACTAGGCCGCGAGCCTAGAACAGCGTCGTCAAGTTCTGTGTCCTACAGTAACCCTAATTAGAAATAAAAGACGAAAAAAAACTGACTCAAATCCGATTAGAAACTTATCAGTGAACCAGTGCCGAATATCACCATGATTTCATGCATAAAACTGATCCTAATACATGCAAAAACTAACTAGTTAAAGTCCTAGTGTTCGAATTAAAAACACAAGGAAATCAAAATTGAAACAAAGACTGTCCATGCAAGAATTGAATCAAGACAAGGACTCAATCTTTGACCGAAATTGAAACAAAGCAGCCCACGCAACTGACAAAGAAAAACCGAACTGGAAAAAATTAAGACACAGTGAAGTGACTCAAACCGAATAGAAAAATAAAATAAAATAAAAGACACAACATAAGAGTAGAAGAAACCTCGATCTTGGAACTCTGAACTCTTGATACCAATTGATAAGGTCCAACACGGAATTGGAACCCCAAAAACCACAATGTAGGTTTGTACGAACAAGTCTCTCCCAAGATCCTCTAAAATCTCCAAGAATCCGTGCTCGTGGAAACCCTCGATGGCTCTTTGAAGGTCCTTAAACGGTAAGACATGCAACAATGTTCCCAACCCTTGATAAGAGTTGTCCAAATCAATGGGAAAAAAAAAGAATTGCTCACAGCAATCTCTCTTCAAGTTGCTTTTAATTTTAGAACCGATGTAATTTGAATTTTATTGCCCAAAAGAATGTTTAAATAATACATGTGAACCCTAGTTTTAAGAGAACAAAATATCTAAAATATCCTTACTAAAAACCCTAAAAACCTCACGACAATTATCCAAAAGAAAGCCTTAATGACTCACGGCCAAAATACCCTATTGTAACACAATTCCTAATCCAAGCAAAACCCAACAATTCACGTCCCACTTCTACCACAATTCAAACCAAGCTAGGATTTCAACGTGAATTACTAATAGAGTAAATAACTAAACCTAATTCTAATAAAAGTAAATGACAAAATAACAAATAGAATCACATTCGGCCTTAACCCCTAATACTCTTAGGCCTGTTTCGGACAAATGGCTCTCTTAGTCTTGGTGGCCTCTTCTTGTAATTCTTGGTTCCCTTCAAGTTAATACTAGGCTTGATATACTTAGATCCACTTTTGCTCGCACTTGACTTGATATCCTTGGACTTGAATTTTTTCATATCCTTGGACATGAATTTCTTCTTAAACAACTTCTTAGGAACTAGTTGTGATGGATTGGATCCTTGGATCATGTCAATGGCCATGGGTCTAACGTTGGGGTTTCCATTGTATTAGAACCTGATATTCTTAGTTTATTGATCTCGATGAGGGATACTCAGCTTTCCCTCTGCTGCTCCCCTACTGCTGCCTTTTTCGATAGACCATCGGCTCTGGCGTTCAGTTCTCTCTTGATGGCTTGTACCTCAACTCTTGTGAACTTCTCTAATATTTTCTGTGGTGTATAGGATGAAAACCAAGATGTAAATTCCATAGTCGATTTCGAATGGACGATAATATGAACTGCACTTGCAATACAATTCCACGTACTACATGGAAAAAGACATGCATAACTTTGAGTGTATATTCTGTTTGTTTCATGTTTAACGCATATTATTTATCATCATATGTTATTATATTAACCGTCTTCTTCGATGAGATTCTGCTATTATGTTTAATGCTTGAGGACATGACTCCACTTTCTTCCCTATGCTCTTGGGTTTGTGCAGTAAAATCCGATTGGTCATCCTGTACATCCGACCGGACAAGAAGATTTATATCTGGCCAGATTTAATCCATTTCTGATCGATCTTTTTTTTATTGTAATTCATCATTCTAATGAACTATAATGTTTGTTATATTTAATATGAATTATTGTACATGATTTATTTACATTATAAGACATGTGGATCCTCTTTTGAACCTCGGTATTATACTAGCATCAGTAAGGGACCATTCCGAACCCAAAATGGCTTAAGGTCAGAACTTGCGAGGGGTGTAGTATGGCCTTAAATCATTCCTAGTTTCTCGTACATGGTGGCGACTCCATTATTGTCTGATTAGTCCTCCCGTGGGACTATCCATACTCTCTACAAGTTGTCTGGTCAACAGTGTTATGGTCGCTAATGTCATAGGTCTAGCGAGAAATCCTATTTCGCTCTACAGATGGCGACTCCACTAGGGATCGAGAATCGGCCCCAAAAAAAATATCTTATAATATCTTTGGCGAGTTTGAGATGAACCATGTCTTCATTATTTTTGCATAACTTTTAAACCCTGATGGCACTATGTATCGAGAAATCATTTTCACTCAAAGCGGTGTATTGGTATGAATGATAACCATCAATTGGTGCGTCCACTTAGTCGATTGAACCCTTGAATGGGAAGACCTAGTTGTGGGCAACCATTCGCTGATAAGAGCTTAGGCCATACCCTTATGAGTCCATATAAAAGCTCGTAGTTGATTATCCTATAAGAGCCTCCCTATTGCTTGTGATTCGACCATGTCCATTTGAAGCCATTTAATCTCCTTATTGTGCGACAAGAAACTTGTTGGGCCTTTCCATTTTCCATGATAATTTGATTGAATGTTTTGAAATGTCAATGGACTACCATGTATTAAAACCCTTTGGACTTGGAATATTTAGTTATAATCCAAATATGCCAAGAAATGATTCCAATACTCACCTTGGCTTTCATTCAGACATGGTACACCTTGTCTTGGCCCGTTTGGACATTACTAAATATTTTCTGGCATATCCCCCATAATCGTGATTACTAAGGGTCCAATTCATCATTTTTAAATAATGACATGATCCTCATATTAAGCATAGTCATTTTATAAATGGGCAGTCTTTGTCTTTCATTGATGGAACAAACTCGAGGTAGCCAAGGTTTACCTTTAGCTAGGAGAGAATGAGCTTGTGTATCCCCTATTGATACATAAGCTAAGCCATACTTATGGCAGATATGGACTTACCATGTGTGTGGGAGAGATAAGGTTGGAAAGATGTATGCTACTTGAACTAACCTTGTATTTCATGAATCTCATGCATATATGCATCCATGCATACATGTATCATGCTAAAACCTAGTGATGTAGCCATTATAGCAGTCTATTAGGTTTGAGGAAGAGGCGGATTATTCAATGGTCAATCAACAAAAGCTAAGAATGGCCAGCAGTAATAGTTCTTACATAGACGAAATAGAGGATACGTTGATCATAATGATTGAACAACTACTAAATTTGACCACTATTTTGATCAACTGGATGGCACACAGACGGTTAGGGCTAAAGCAAACAATGAGAGGTATGAGTATAAGATGCCTTATAGCCAAGGGTGACATGAGAAAAATAGTGGAAGTGGCTCAAATAATGGGGCATCAGAGGTGAAAACCATCCAGAAATGACACTTCTCCGATAATGGAAAACTGCTAGACCATGTATTGGAAGAATTGACAAGGTAGGGTCTTTTGAAGCCATAATACCCACAACAGAAACCGATGACTAAATACAGTAACCCAGCCTACTACTACACATTCCACCAATTCCCCGATCATGAGACTGAAAGGTGCGCTCACCTAAAACATGAGATCCAAGACTTGATTGACGCATGCAAGATTCCTAGTCCCAAGGGGTATCGCACATAGGCACAATTATTGCATTTTCATCTTTCCATTCTTGTCATGTAATGACTCTCTTTTTGATATTATATAAATCCAATTTTGAAATTTTTTTATCTCCCGATAAGAATAAGCATGTCTAAATTTGGAAAAAAGTTTCAACTTTGAAATCACTAATAGAATGTTATCCAAAAATTGTGCACTAAACTCGCACTTAAAATTGCAAAACACTTAGAGAGAATTTATGTTGGCACAATTTATAGATATAGTCAAAACATTTGACATTCATTTGAACATTTTTCCAAGATTATGACTGAGATGACACTACATTAAGGAGATGACGCCAATAAAATATGAAAAGAAAAGAAAAATAAGAAAAGAAAAAAATGGTAAATCCCACAAAATCTACTCTGTCGTTCGAAGTGTTTAGTAATCAGAAGTATCATAAACCCTACGACTACTTTTGCGTCAAACTTCAATTCCAATATTGAGTATGCAAAGCAACTTGATTTGGTGAAGTTGTTGAGTAACTAGGGGCTCGCGTCATAAATTTACGGACTTTGCGCCATAAGGAAATTTGACGACTTAAGGAAGCTGGGGATAAGCCTTACATTAAATAATATTTGAAAAATCATGTTGATCTTTAATTAGGTGTTAGATCACCTTGACCATAGAAAAGATGAAAAGTGAACTAAAGTATCAGCACTAATCTACACTTAGCGCCAGCATAAATTGATCTTAGTTACGCGTAATTCTTTGTAAAATGATCACACACACACACACACACACACACGGAGAAGCATTCGAAAGGTGAAACCTTAGTTGAAAATGAAATTTTGAATTTAGACAATGCTCATGCCTTGGAAAGAAATAAATTTCAAAAAAAAAAATTTTGAGAACATGCAAAGAGTTATTGCATGATAAAAGGAATTTGGATAGCAAAATCGATAATTTGGGGGGAATATCGAGGGATAGCCTAGAAAGAAGAAAGACAAAATCTAACGATACCTTTGAAAAAAGTATCGCGACTCCTACACCCCTTCGAGCCAAAGAATTTAGAGATCTTTTACATAAAAACATACGTACATGCATACATACATACATATAGCATTTCTTTTTTAGGAAGTTTGGACAAGGCAAGACTCTAAGAAACGGAGCAAGAACACTCAGTTGAAGTCAAAAGTTGAAGCCTCCAAGACACATACCACCTGACTATCGGAAAGATAAGACATGGGGACAACGCTCGCCTAAATGTGGCAACTAAGGGCGAGGCTCGCATAGAATGTTATAGCTGGGGGCGATGCCCGCCGTGCAATTAGGGTTTGAAACATCGACCAAAGCTGACAAAAAATGGACCAACATACTAGAAAATATTTGGACGAGTTGTAGTCAGGTGTTGAAGCCTCCAAACAACGAAGCACTCGATAAGCCAGAAAATTAAGATATGAGGGAGATGCCCACTTTAAGATAGAATATCGAGGGTGAAACCCTCTTAAGAGAAAATACAGGGGGACTGAGGGTCCAACATCAGACAGAGATCGAAACACTTCAACCGATTATAAGCAAATGAATCAAAAGGTCATCAGATCAAGGCATCCCACCACCGAAAGAAGCAGATGAATCAAAAGGTCATCAGATTAGAAACATATGAATAAAAAGGTCATCAGATCAGAAACGAATGAATAAAAATGTCATTAGATCATTAATAGATGAATCAAAAAGGTCATTAGATTAGAAGTATATGAATCAAAAAGGTCATCAGATCATGAACGGATAAATCAAAAGGTCATTAGATGAATCATAATGATCAAAATACCAAGAACCAGATGGGAAAAAGCCCATCGGATGTATCAAAAAGTCAGAATACAGATGGAAGAAAAGTGCATCACACAGAAGCAGATGAAAAAAAAGCCCATCACACGGATAAAAAAGCCAAAAATAAGGTGGAAGAAAATCCCATCACACAGAGACAGATGGAGGAAAAGCCCATCACACAGATCAAAATACCAGAAGTCAATGGAGGAAAAGCCCATCACACATATCAAAATGGTAGAAGTCGGTGGAACCAAATGCTATCGTTGGATCAAAATGCCACTAAAGAAAGAAATAGATGAAATAAAATGATATTAGATGGATCAAAAAGCCACCAAATTCAGAAAACATATGGACCAAAATTCCAACATCCGAAAAAAGAACTATCGAGCATATCAAAATATCGCTCAAGTCAATAGGTGACCTCGGAATATCTCGAGTAGTTCAAAATACTACTCAAGTCAAAAAATGACTTCATAACATCTCGAGTAGATCAAACGCTACTTAGGTCAAGAAATGACTCCAGAATATTTCGAGTAGATCAAAACAATGCTCATATCAAGAAATGGCTCTAGAACATCCGAGATGGACCAAAACGCCATCACCTAAAAGAACAACTCTCGAGCTAATCAAAATACCGCTCAAGACAATAAGATACTCCAAATATCTAAGATAAACCAAAATGACATCACTTGAAAGAAGAATTCCTGAATGCATCCAAATGCCGCTCAAATCAACAAGTCAATCTAGAACACCCCAGGTATACCAAAATGCAATCACTCATCAACCAACTTCTACAAAGCCAAGTAAGACAATGTTTGATGAAGTTAAATAAAATGCATGCATGATTTTGATAGACTTGTCACTGTCACACAAATCACAAGCTTAACAAAGTGTGTACGACTGTAGAAACTACATTTTTACGCATAGACAAATGATGTGTCTTCTATGAAACACTCTTGAAAGTTTGGAAAAGTTGTAAGGTTCAATGCAAAAAAGGAAAGGAACCCCAAAAAACTCAAAAGCTAGATTTCTGGCTGGATGTCATCTATGTCAGGTCGAGTATAAACAACCATGTCCGCCCAAAAATCCCACAAGTCAGGTTGGATATATATCGTGTTTCTAATTTTACAGAAGGATACGATCTCTATCATTCTTAACCAAATCTCATAAAACAATTGTTTCCTCTTTTAAAACAACTTTCATAATTACTTATATATATAATAGAAGTTTTCCCTTATTAAAGAAGACTTTCCCTAATAACTAAAACCCTAAACACTATAAAAATGGAGCAAACACACACAACACAAGGACCTATTTTTGGGGAGACAGCTAAGAACTTTTGGAACAACTCTCTCTTTTGAACGTAAGAAACCACCCAAAAACACAACCTGATTCCCAATTCCAATAAGAGATCCAACAACTAACCTAGACTTTCAGAGGCATTTCCGGAGCCAACTTACGCTTGAGGTATGACTTGAGGGCTCTAAAGCCTTAAACTTCACATCTTTTTTCCAGTTTCTTGATGACGTATATCCTGTCGAACATACTCTATGTTCGGCCGAACATGCACTTTTCATACAGTAAATCCGAATGTTCCACTAGCTACACCAAGTAGTTTATTTTCTGTGGTATATAGGATGGAAACCCAGACATAAATTCCATAATCGATTCTGAATGAACAGTAGTATGATCTGCAATTGGGATATAATTCCACCTACAACATGGAGATAGACATGCATGGCTTCAAGTGTATAGTCTGTTTGTTTCATTCTTAATATATAATATATATCATTATATGTTATTATTATACTAACCGTATTCTTTCATGACATTGTGTTTTTATGCTTAATACCTTTCCAATGAGACCCAATGTCGAAACTGAACCAATTGAGTAACTGGGTCTGACCTCCTAGTTTACTTTTCAAAAATGGGTGGGGTGAAGTCTCAGGGCATCAATTATTATTCAATCCACACCTCCACACCTTGAATCGTAAGGTGGACATCCCTATGATTGCAAGGTCAGTCGAATACCCACGATCCTTTTCGCTATCGTCGCCACCAACTTTTCATCAACATATTCCTTCCTCCAATGGACATTCTACTATTACGACTCACATCTAGGGCTTTTCCTTTCTCCTTGTGTTCCACCTCACTCCACGCCCGGCTCTAGTTTCTAGAGCCTTTTGCATCAAAATTTGTATCATCGATCTCAATGGGGCTGCTTCCCTAGGCCCTTCATTATGGTTCTACTCTAGCCGCCCTTCCTCCTAGAGGTCCTTGATGGCAACTCATTCCTTCCCTTTCTCATTGTCTTTCGGGTCCGCTCCCTAGATCTGGGCTTTAGCGCATATTTTTCTTACTGCATGACCTACATTTGTTCCCGGAACTACTTTTTTATGGCTTGCATCTGATCCTCCATATGCTTCATCATCTCATTCCTCATCGTCGGGATGTCCATTATTGACATCAGATGGTTGGATACTTCCTCTTTCTGGTGAGTAGCGGATGCACAGGTTCTAGATTCTTTATTCTTTGGGGTCATTCTTACTTGTTTGGTTGAACAAATTTTCTTGCATTTAGTAATTATTGAAAATAGTTAACATAACTTTTCGTCTCAGAGTTTTCCATAGACGGTGCCAATTGATTTTACAGAAATTCTCACAAATAATATAATCACAAACAACAAAACGAAAAATATTGATTTTAATAAGACAATAGTGTTTTAGCCCAAATTTGCTCTATTATTAATTGATTATCCCCAGGTCAATCCCTTGTCCTAGGGATTTTCATACTATTTATAATACTTTATTACAAGAAAAATAAACTGACAGCGGTTATATTCCATTCACATTTCCCACTAACTGGTCTTCTCCGTAGAATCTTGAAAATTCTATATTATGGGTGATTGTCCAGCTTAAAGAAATGGAAAGTAATTAATTGGCTATTTGATTCCTTGTTTAGAAGATTCGTGTCATTCCTTGTGTGACTTATGATTGCCTTTGTTGGAGCCAAGCCTGATATAGACTTGCTATCGGGGAGCCTTGAATTCAGACTCTGATGGAGGTTCTCGCATCAGATTCTTTCTATCAAACTCAGATGGAGGTCTTGATTTCAGACTATAATGATAGGTTATGTTATTAGACTCGAGTGATGGGTTCTGTTATCATAATCTGATGATAGGTTCTATTGTCAGACTCTGATGATAGGTTCTATTGGCTAGTTCTGACAGAAAGTCATGGAGCTCTCTTCGTCTAGCCATGTGTCATTTTACCAAATAGATAATTTTCCTGAAATAATTTTAATAATAATAAGCCTTTTCTAAATTGTAATTTACATTTTCTTATCATCAAGTATACAAGTTGTGAAATATTTACTACGTTGGTGGATCGCTTGATGATGATGAAAATATTCACTATATCATAGCCAATGACTTGAAATTTTCCAGAGAAGGATCAAAGAAAGCAGTAAGAATCAAATTATATGAATCTAGAAACGAATCAGCACTTCTATGTCAGGAAACTAGAAATTGACCCTTCATTACTGATCTAATTTTTCAGTTTTTTTGGGTAATTGGGATGTATGGGTCAATTTGTTGGAAATCTAATCTATGTCCCAAGATCAAAAGAAACAAGCAAAATATATAAGAGAATGAACAATATTGAAGTATGGCGGAATCATACTCACAAAGATCGGAATGTGGATGCGTTTGATGAAACAAAACTTTCTCCTTTGTGCAGTGAAGGATTCGGCCAAGCAGAAAAGAGAAGCTCCAAGCAATGTTTGATCCTTCCAAGCTCTAAGATGAGTTTCCCATAACACTTTGTATGATCCCTTGATGGTGCTAGCCAAATATGTGATTTAATGTTCCAAACACACACACTTTCTTCAAATTTTTGCAACAAAAATGAAGAAATGGAGAGGGCTGTGAGAGCTTACTGTTTCGGTAATTTTGAGAGGGAGAAGAGATATGATTTTTGTTACAAAAATCAATTTATATTTATGCCATAATATTTATTAAATAATAATAAACTTATGACACAAACCATGCAAAGGCTTAGAGTGTCAAACACTCAATTTCCATGCAAAACCCTTGAGTGCATTGTACACTATCTCCATGCAATGCATCAACAATAAAATAATGCATATAATGACATGTGTCATGTGGGCCCCACACGTTTCCAAATGAAAGTGGGCCCACGTGCACTCACGCGTTCGGGTTCGATATTTCCGAAATACCGAACTTACGTCGCGACGTTAATTAAATCGAATTTAAATAAATAATTGCGCCTAGCGAAATTATTATTTACGTCGCTAACGAATTAATTCTAAATTAACTCGTTTGCCCGAATTAAAATCTAATTTTAATTTCGCGTCGAAATCGAATTTCGATTATTATATCGAATATAATAATTTTACGATTAATTCCAAATTAATCGTTCTCTCTCTTTATATAGTACTTTATCCAAGATAAAGTCTCTCCGTAATTAATCCAAGATTAATCGAGTTTGAATCATACGTCATTGGTGAATCTTCGGGAAGCGACCCAAGAGACCTCTAGATATGTTGGCAGTAAATCCGGTTGTCGAACTATCCAAACACGTACGTACCAAGTACTACGTTTTTACCGATTTACAAGACAAGGTTAGCCTCTAGCAAAACGCCATGTCTACCCAATTCTCTAGAAATATTCTTATTGGAATATAAGATCTATAACAGGCGTAGTATACCGTAGTATAGTGTATATCGAACCAGTATCGGATGATCACATGTAAGGCCTGGGGCTGGAGATGTGTCTGCCCCGTACGATACATATATCGGACATCAAGCAACCAGTCTCTTTGAATCGGATAATCCTGACCTAGTCATATTATCCCGATGGTTGCAACCATTATAGAGTACTAGTTCTGTATCCCTCGCGATCATCTTCTCCATATGTCTGAAGTGATACTTCCATCTTGACATCACATCCAATACACTACGATTCTCGATAAACCCAGAAGAGGTGTACACAGAACCCGTTAAAGCCCTGGACCACCAAAACTAAAGTTTACCGATTGTCGTAAGTACTAGCGATGCAAGTCTCAGGTTAAGATCATATGCACCTACCCTGAAGCGGACTCCCATAGACACGCAGACATACTACCAATGGGACTCCGCGGGGTCTATCCAGAGCGAAGCTGTTTTCCGTACCATCGGTAAAACACAACCTCCTACCGCACTTGCATAAGTATCCTATACTTAAATATATGAGAACTATGCCGTTGTGCCCTCACAACATGCACGAGTGCAGTACTAGTCTATTCCGCATTATCGATGTCCAATCTCGATAATACTACGACTAGGGATATTTAATGATTAAACCTTTATGGATTGATACTGTCTCATATCATCAAAATCCGGAACTAATCATAGGGACTTTTACCATTTATATATCAAAGTAAATAAATTACAAAACGGTAAAAGGCAATTTCATTACTACATAGTTAATTTTGTACAATAATACAATATCATTTACAAAATAGTGACGCTATGGGTCATTACTGTCTAACAATCTCCCACTTGGCCTATAGCCAGTCACTCAAGCATCTAATACCTGAACTATGTACATGTCGCTCAAACTTTTACCGAGGAATAGCCTTCGTCAGCGGATCTGCAATATTATCCTCTGATGCGATCTTTTCGATCTTCACATCGCCACGATGTATGATCTCTCGAATCAGATGGAATCGTCGAAGAACATGTTTGGATCGTTGATGAGACCTTGGTTCCTTAGCCTGTGCTCTAGCCCCACTATTGTCATAATACAATGGAACGGGCTCAGCTGCTAACGGAACTACTCCTAATCCAATTAAAAATTTACGGATCCAAACTGCCTCTTTTGCTGCTTCAGCTGCTGCAATGTACTCTGCTTCAGTTGTTGAATCGGCAACAGTATCTTGCTTGGAAGATTTCCAGCTCACTGCTCCGTTATTCAAGCAAAATATGTACCCGGTTTGCGACTTGAAGTCGTCTCTGTCGGTTTGGAAACTTGCATCGGTATATCCAGATACCTCAAGTTCTCCATCTCCATAGATTAAGAAAACATCCTTAGTTCTTTTAAGATACCTAAGGATACTCTTAACCGCCATCCAGTGATCCTGTCCTGGATCGGCCTGATATCGACTGCACATGCTCAAAGCATAGGACACATCAGGTCGTGTACATATCATGGCATACATGATCGATCCGACTGCCGAGGCGAACAGAGTCCGACTCATGTTGTCTCTCTCATCTTGTGTTTTAGGACACATGTCCCTAGATAGAAAGACGCCATGTGATGTTGGCAACAGTCCCCTATTGGACTGATCCATGTTGAATCTCTTCAACACTTTATCAATATATGTACTCTGGGAGAGTCCAAGTAGCCTTCTAGATCTATCCCGGTAGATCTTTATTCCTAGAATAAAAGCTGCTTCTCCCAGATCTTTCATGGAGAATTTCAATGAAAGCCAAGCTTTCACCGACGTTAACATGGGAATGTCATTGCCTATAAGCAATGCATCGTCGACATAAAGGACAATAAAAGTCAGTGCACTCCCACTAACCTTCTTATATACACAAGGATCATCTACGTTTTGAATGAAATCATATTCTTTTATGACCTCATCAAAACGTTGGTTCCATGACCTCGATGCTTGCTTCAGTCCATAAATGGACCGATTTAACTTACAAACCTTGTTTGCAAGTCTTGGTGCGATAAAACCGTCAGGTTGTTGCATATAAACATCCTCCAACAGGTTTCCGTTAAGGAAAGCGGTTTTAACGTCCATCTGCCATATTTCGTAATCGTAATATGCAGCTATTGCAAGCATTATCCGAATGGATTTAATCATGGCAACGGGTGAGAAAGTTTCGTCATAATCAACTCCAAGTTGTTGACGATACCCCTTCGCTACAAGCCTAGCTTTGTACGTTTGTATGTTGCCATCCATGTCTGTCTTCTTCTTGAAGACCCATTTGCATCCAATATGC
Organism: Zanthoxylum bungeanum; assembly: GCA_019454045.1. Taxonomy (NCBI): domain Eukaryota; kingdom Viridiplantae; phylum Streptophyta; class Magnoliopsida; order Sapindales; family Rutaceae; genus Zanthoxylum; species Zanthoxylum bungeanum. Next base: position 93,470 of record SKCR01031179.1, read on the forward strand.
TTTACGCCTTCTGGTGCATCAACCAGTGTCCAAACTTGGTTGGTATACATGGAATCCATTTCGGCCTTCATGGCTCTTGCCATAAAGTGGATTCGATACCTTGTATCGCTTCCTTATACGTAGCCGGTTCAGTATCCTCAATAAGATTAATATCTACATGAGGCGAGATCAGGAATCCATACCTCTCAGGTATTACCCTGACTCTCTCCGACCTACGTAGTCCTTGTGTAATTGAAGATTGTGGTTCAGTCTCATCCTGGATGGACTGTTCATGTTCCGTTCTTGATTCATTGCCAGGAACAGTATCACTACGACTTTCGTCGAGTTCTACTTTCCTCCCACTAATCACTGCATTTAGGAATTCCTTCTCAAGGAAAACCGCATGTAGAGCAACAAATACTTTGTTCTCTTGTGGGTAATAGAAGTAATATCCTTTGGTTTCCTTAGGATATCCAACAAATAGGCATTTATCTGATTTGGGTTCAAGTTTGGTACCTTCCAAACATTTGACGTATGCCTAGCAACCCCAAATCTTCAGGAATGAGAAACCTGGTTTCTTTCCTGTCCATATCTCATACGGAGTCTGTTCAACAGACTTTGACGGAACCATATTCAAAATAAGAATTGCACTTTCTAATGCATGTCCCTAGAAGGATATAGGTAGCTCAGTACGACTCATCATCGACCTTACCATGTCAAGCAAGGTACGGTTTCTCCGTTCAGACACACCATTTAATTGGGTGTTCCAGGAGGAGTCCATTGTGAAAGAATACCATATTCTTTCAGGTAATCTTGAAACTCATTAGTTAAGTATTCGCCACCACGGTCCGACCGTAATGTTTTAAATACTCTTTCCTGTTTGTTTTTCAACTTCGTGTCGAAACTCTTTGAATTTCTCAAAAGTTTCCGACTTGTGCATCATTAGATACACATAACCATAACGTGATGCATCATCCGTAAAGGTTACGAAGTATCGATATCCACCTCTAGCCTGGCTAGACATGGGCCCACAAACGTCACTATGAACGAGGGCTAACAGTTCAGTGGCACGTTCACCTTTACCACTAAAAGGTGATTTAGGCATTTTGCCTAATAAACAGATTCGCAGACGTCATATGAATTTGGATCAAATCCGTCCAAGTACCCACTCTTCGAAAGTGTGGATATGCGAGTCTTGTTGATGTGTCCCAGACGACAATGCCACAAATAAGTTTCTTCCTTGGATTACTCATTTTGAGCCTTTTGTTTGTTATTTTACATTTTGGAGATTCATTTATATTCAAAATATAAAGACCATTATTTGCATCAGCACTGCAAATTTCTGCTGCATCATTTTTATATAAAAAACACCTGGTGTTTTTAAATACAAAAGTGTACCCATACTGGGTTAACAAAGATACAGAAATAATATTCTTAGTTAAACTAGGAACATAATAACAGTTCAAAAGTTTAAGTACATGCCCCGAGGGCAGTTCCAAAACAAAAGTGCCTACGGCCAAAACAGCAACAGAAGTTCCATTTCCAACTCGTAGATACCTCCCCCGAAGCCAGTCTCCTGCTATCATGCAGATCCTGCACATCAGTACAAATATGAGAACCACAGCCAGAATCAAAAATCCAATTTTTATTAAGACTAGAAGTAGTCATATTTATCTCAATAACAAACATACCTGAGGCCGGTGCCTTGCCCGCCGTATGTCCTCCTTATGTCCCTTGTTCATGCGGCAGTCACGCTTCCAGTGACCTTTCTTACCGCATTTCAGGCAAACATCTTGAGACTTGTCCTTGGCTTCCCAGAAGCCTTTGTTGA